>JARBWK010000004.1:110025748-110441489 GCA_030556195.1 Anolis apletophallus
AAGAGGCGGCTTTCTCAAGCTGCCCCCTCCGGACTTTCTCTATTCTCTGGGTTCACCGGCAGTAGAGGCAGTTGCGGTCTCTCGTGTCAACAGGCATTGGTTTGGGACGAGCCAGGCAGCCGGTCAGTGGTGGGGCCCCTGTCTCAGCCCTCCTGGGTCGTCTCACCTCCTCGCTCGAGAGCGAGAGCCGTCCAGGCAACTGGATTACGCCTTTCTCACCACAGACCCGTCTAAATTGCCTTTTGGAATCACGTCGGGCGTCACCAAAGATGTAGCAGCAAATTGGGAGTTATGGAACTCCAAGTGGCAAGTTACCTCTTACCAAAACGGCGGCATGGACGTGCGGGCGCAGGGATGAGAAAACACGCAACAACTTCACTGCTCAACATGAAATCAAAGATTTATTGCTTAACACCAGCTGGTGGGGTTGCCCACAGAACATGCTGCGATAAGGGGCAAACGGCCCCGGTCATCCTTAACACAAAGCTCTTATACCCTTCATGGCGGCATCCACAAAAGCCCGCCCTCCTTCATGAACATTTCACAAACATCATTGGCTGGTGTTACAGAACATTTCATTAATCCAATAAAACATAACATTTTCATTAGCATCATTAGCATCATCTCATTATCAGGCTTCTATTCGTTTAGCATTATTGCGCAGCAAGAAATCATTTTCCCATGTATGTTATCAGCTCTGGCCAGTGGCCTTGCTTTGCTTTGCAACAAATCTACAGAAACTTTTCCTGGGCGTCTGCCAGGGAGAAGCTCTGTACCTGTCATGCGCAACATTTGCTTCTGCCTCTTTCTCTGCCAGCAAAGGAGGGGCAGACCCTTCTGCGCTTGCTCTGTTCTTATCCATTTGGCACTAAGGTAAACAAACCTCATGCTTTGCACTGTTTAGACCAATCTGAGCCTACGTTATCTCACGCTAGGCACGGGGTGTACTTTGGCAAATCACTGCATGGGCTAGAAGCACCAATCATAGTGTTACATTCACGGAGCCTGTGCCTGCCTGATTCTTGGCACAGAAACCCACTTTTCTAAGCTCTACACGTGTGCAGCATCACTCTCTGACTGTACTCCTGTTGGAAAAGTACCAAAACCGCTTTAGTATCACGGCTCTGAGTCCCCTTCGGGGTTGAGAAGGGTGCAATATAAATATAACAACTTAATAAATAACGAAATATTGTGAGAGAAAAAATCTCCAGTTTAAAGGTGACAAAGATTCAGCCAAAATAGAGGCCTAATGTACATTGCCACCATTTGGAGATACACCACCCAGTGACCCACATACACCTTTTTTTTACTTCTAGAATAGGGCCGCAGATACTTAAAAGGACCACTGAATCTAAAAGCTCATCCTGGCTGGCCAGAAGTATTGAGATTTGAATGAACAGTCATTTTAAACAGTCTTTAAATTATGCTTCATGCCTTAAAAATAATCAGGCTTCAGAGAATTGTCAGCCATTTCCTTCCTGGCTGTTTCCATTCAGCGCTCTCTTCACTCTCCAAAGTGAAAGTGGCAGTTAAAACCGTTTGTCTCAGCAGCAAGCCAGAGACAGAAGCCAATCAGAACTCTGGCCCCTGGCATGCTCAGCCAATCAGCTGCCAATACATGTCTTTCCAGATAACCCATCATATCATGGTGTCTCTTTTCAAATCCTCACAATCTTTGCCGGTATTTATATCTGAAAGTGATAATTTTGAAAAAAGTCATTGTTTTCCTGCTTACTCTTAAAATGGCCTGATAATACGTTACAAAAGGAAAATGGTTTGATACTTTTGGACACCTACAAACCTCTCCATATGCAAATAAAAGGCAAATGTGCGCATAACAGCTTTTAATAGATATGCCTGCTTCAATAAATGTTGGCTTTTGCTCAAGTTGTGGTGGAAATAAATCAATACTTATGAATTACTAAGTATTTATCCAGTCCCATTGTAGAATAATTCTGCAAAGAGAGGGTGTAATCAATGTTAAACCAGTCTATGAATGATGACAACTCACAACATCATGCGTCTTTCCCCCCTCACAGACACACACACAACTCCGCCAGTATTCAGAGTTGGCCATGTTATGTATGTGTGCCAAGTGTGGTCCACATCCATTGTTAGTAGGGTTCACAGTGCTCTCTGGATGTAGGCGAACTACAACTCCCAACATCATGGGTATATTCCCTCCAAACTCCACCAGTATTAAAAAATTCGCAATGTTGGACATGTGTACCAAGTGTGGTACAGATCCATCATTGGCCTCAGGTATAAATCATATTTATACAATTGTGGGAGTAAAGCTTATGTGTATAGTGTTGCTATACATCTTTATATGGTACTATGAGAAAGATGGAATATAAATAAAATTATTTCTTAAAAAGAAGAAAAAATGTGAAGGTTTCCTGCTGCAAAAATCCACATGCAGAGTATGGATATGAAAGCAAGGCAATGAAGCAATGAGACATTCAGAGAAGGAGTAGCAGAATAGCCTTGTGCCCTCATTAATCACATGGATACGTAAAGACATACAGAGCCTACATACATCAGCTCTCAGTTCTGCACTTTCCCACAACATGCACTATCAAAAGACTTAAAGGACAAAACTTCAGAAACTGGAAAACAGGAACAATCTAAAGAAGATGGATTTCAATCAAAATCAGGAAGCAAGAGACTAAGAGAAAAATCCCCAGATTACGAGATGCATTTTGGACGGGCAACAGCGTCAGTGGCACCACACAGGGAAGGAGAAGGAGGAGGAGGAGGAAACTTTTCAACTATCTGGTGACAGCAGCCAGAAAAAATAATGCAAGATACTGGAGAACAAAGAAGATCTCAATATAAGATCAAAGTCTAATGAAAATCACAGAGATTATGAATATGGACAATTCACCCAATATTTGAGTATAAAGCAGAGCTTGATGATACCAAAAATAGATTGGACTTTGATAAAGAACTTTATTATTCAACAAAATTTGAAATGGATCATCGACATAAGACAAAAGTAACTACAATTGCTCTTAGGAAGCTTCTAAGAAAGAGTTAGCCAATTTTGTTCACGAGACATGTTGAAATAAGAAACACCAAAGAACAGACGTGAAGAAGATTGGAAGTCAACAAATATATCCTACCCTACCAATCACCCCCTTCCCTATCCCCCTTCTTCCCCGTCTATATTAACCTATTTTACCCTATCCACTCCATCCAACTTACCCTGTCTCTTTCCCTTTGCACATATATTCCTATCTATTTTATTTTCCTACTTTCTTATACACCTAAAATGTTCCCCCTCTTTTATTGTACTCTTGGAAACTTTAATAAAAATGAATTTATAGACAATTGACTTCTTTTTCAATTTCTCAGTTTGTATAAAACAATTTAATTAAAACAGCACTTACTTTCTGGCTTTTTTAATAGTCCAAAATATAAAACATAAAGATAGTACTCAGCCAGAGAATGAACAAAAACTGATAGCAAACGCTACACCGTAGTCAAAGGGTCCAGTCCAGTGGTCAAATGCCGAGAGTTCAGTGAGTGAAGTCCAGGGATCAAGAGTCTATACCGTAGTCAAAAGCTAGTCCAAGAGGTTCTAGGATTCCAAGACTATAAGAGACAGGTCAGGATACCGAAAATCCAACAAACCTGGGGGGAAACCGGCAGCATCTACCACCAAAATAAGACAGAACTTTTCTCCCAAAGATCAGTCCCAAGGTTAGCTCCTTATATCTGGGAACACCCAGCTGCAAGCAATCTTTTGTATGCCTCCACCCTTAATTGCTGTCACCCATAAACACTTACCCACAGATTACTCAAGCCCCCAGAACGAATACCCACATTAACCATTCCATCACCAACCACCATCAACTGCAGAATATTACATGACACTGGGGGCCTTGGGGGAGGGGGGAGGGGCTCCAGATGTCCCCCAGGCTAGGCCCAGGAGAACATCCGGACACCCACCCCAGAAAGCGTGCATTTTCTGAAGGAGGGGTGTGTGTGAACAGGCCCCCAGGAAAGTCCGTGTTTTTTAAATGCTGATTCACCTGGGAACCGCCCCTAGAGTATGTTTAGAGGGAGCTCTAGCAACCTCTGCATCCCCCCTTTTGGGGTACCAGAGTGGTATTGCTAAATAATGTTTTGCCCTGGAGAGGTGAAGATCAAACTCTAAGTGTTTGTTTAATTCCAATGTCCTAACGACAGAGAAAAGCTACTGTCAAAGATGACAGATCAAGAATATTGTTTACTGCTTTGCTACAGCACCTATTTCGTTTTCCTTCAGGATAACTTAATCTCTTCAAATTGATCTCTTCCGAACTGCAAATGTTTGGGGTACAGCAAAGCCACAGATGACTTGGAAAGTATAATTAAGCCTGTTACATCATCTTTGGGATGTACCCATGGCCTTTCAGATAAGCCCACTCACTGCACCAAGAAATATATTTTTGGCTGATAACCAAAATTACAACAATGCAGTTCATTAAAATAACTGGTAATTGCTGTGATGCTGATTTGGTCCTAGCATTTCCAGGAAAAAAGTAATAGACAAACCATAAAGTGAATTCGGAGAACAATTATTAATGGGATTAAAAGCCTGCAGCTGAATGCCAAAATTATTTTCAGTATTATAGCATGGGTAACTTGGAGGTCACACTAAAAGCTAAGGAGAAACAGAAGCAGTTTATCATAGTCCAAGTAAGATATGATGTATTACATTCTGGAACCTGGCTGTCAGAAAATGCTGCATGAATCTGAGTTCTAAGGTAAATAAGCTAACATATTGCTTCTCCTAATATGAACCTGTTTTGTAGTTTATCATTTTCACTAGTTCAAAGATACTATTGCATATTGCACCATAAAGGGAGATCAAATTGGTGGGGACATGGGGAACTTTGTGGTAGAACCCAGGATATTAGATTTCCTAATGAGTGTGGTTAAAGTGGCAATGAAAAATATGTAGTGCTTTTCCTTATACATTTAATGCTTTTTTCATGAGGTAGCTCTTGATCTTTGAAATGATTCATGCTTTTGATTCATTTGGTTACTATAAATCCATTTTAATGTTTTGTTGTATATGTTACCTTGGCAGTTTAGAATTATTTAAAGATGAATTAAAAGTGTTTCAAGCAAATTAAGAAATATACCAGTTTTTGGGAGAAGGAAAGCTGAAACACTGTAAATAATAATGATAATAGTAATAGTAATAATAGGACATGTTGGAGACTTCCCAAGTGTCTAGGACCATGTGATGTATCAGCGGATCTGCACACGTTATTCACAAATACATCACACAGTCCTAGACACTTGGGAAGTGTCCAATGTATGATAAAATACAAAAGCCAGCATTGTGATCTTCTTTGTTATGTACTAATCTTGCTATGTATGAAATAATAATAACAATTTTATTTCATACTTGCCTCTCCTTGAGGCAAATTACAATGTCGCTAGTTATCCCTGGACTCCTCTCGCTCTAGAAAATTTGGAAACTTTACATCGGAAAAAAGGCTTAGATTCCTCCAGACAGAAAATATTTTAATCAATGGTCTGGATCACAAGTCCAACTACAGCAAATCCACTGAAGCAATCCGATGTATGTAATTATTCACTCGGCATTCAACAATGGATTCAGCAGATCCACTCTAGTTGGTACTAACAATTCAAGGCCCCAAATAGATCTTTTCAAAGTCCTTCCCACTATTCATTTAGAAATCCTAGTTAATAACATTAAGCAAGTAAGAAAGGTCTTTCTAACTACTGTACTGTAGCATATGCTAATGTACAAGTTCAAAAATGTTAGTCAAAAATTGGCTCACTTATCCATGGGTCAATAGAAGTAATGGACATTAACTCCTTTCTGAGTAGAGTGGTGAAAGGTGAGAGCTGGCTGCATCCTGGGGGAACCAAAACGAAACTCCAAATCCTGTTCTCTCTCTCTGGCAGCACTGCTTCTAGAGCTTTTGAATTTCTGGGTGGAAAAATGGTGGCCAGGGGCAACTGGCCCCTGAGAAAGCTGTAGCACTTCCCCTCAATGATTATTGACTTATTCACGGGTTTCCTGCTGCTTCCCTTGGCATTACTGTTTAATTCAATCTTTCAGTAACATATAAGCCTAAATCCCACTATTTGTTCCAAACAAGATTATACCCATTGTCTCAACAAAAAGTATTTACAGTATTTGGAGGTTTTTGTTGCTTTTCTATGCAGACTTTCTCCCATTTGGAGAGCTAAGTTACACCAGCCAAGTTGACAGTGATTTAGTGGGTCTACTCTGGTAGAAAGTTAATTTGGGAAGACACTGGGCAGGGGAAAGCTGTCCTTGAATGATATACAATATAGCCCCTTATCTCTGGAGCCTGTATTCAGGGTTTCATTTATCTATGCCTGAAAAAGACAACCTCACTAAACATTTTCTAGGTCCTCCAATATGACTCTATGGTATTCTTGAGCCAGAAGTCCTCCATTTCAATAGGATTCATTATTGTCTGCAGTTTTGTGTTTTCATGTGAAATCCAGGAACATATCCTTGGATATAGAGGGCGTATTGTATCATTATATAGTCACTGAGGGAAATAGTAGTGTTATACACCTGAATAGTACCAAGTTGTGTTATCAAAAATTGACACACACCCCCATCATAAATAGACATGAATGGACCAAGATGAATTAAAAATGAATTTATTTTCATTTTTATTTCAAGCCATTTTATCAATGGTGAAAACTGCTCTCCCGCAACTCTGAGAAAGTCCAGCCAGTTATATTTTACCTTGTTTATGAAACCAGCTTTTGTGAAATTGTATAAACAATACCAAATGAAATTAACCTTTAAAGTGTTACTAAAACTCCAAATCTATAAAACTGCCTTGCTTAAACTCATGCCTTGGGTCAGGAAATGGGCTAAAGCTGGCTAATGTATGCCTGGGTCTCATTGATGGGATATCTATTGTATTTCTGTGAACCAAAACTCTTTTCCATTGACAAATCTCTTTCTCATTGATAAATCTTTTTAGTATGTTGCGAAACCTTCTGGCTTCCACTGATGAGACCCAGAATATCGTCTGATACGGATCAGCAGACTTGCTGCAAGTGAAACCAGCCCATATACTATCAAGTGATCACACTTCAGTGTTTTCCAGACTACCCCTTTGTGTTTACCTTGACTGAACATTAAGCCAATCAGGGACTCGTTTGCATGTTTGCCAGACACATTCCTGGGGGTTGTGCCCTTTTCGGTGATGGAATCAGAAATGGACTCAAAACTTCAAACCAACGAATGTCAGCATTTATTTTTCCTGCCATGGGGAACTACCAACCAGTGATGACATCAAAGGGAATCCCCAATCAATGGGAGCCCAGATCCTGGCTGTACCATTTTTCAACCAATTAGAGGTTGGTGCGGATGTTTCAAATGGCTGTTAAAATGAACAAATATGCTCTGTATTTCCCATTGCAGGCAAGTCAGGTCTTTGAGAGTGCAGACACTCTTCTGACCTCCTTTTGGGCCCAAAAGAATAAACCTCTGTTCTTGTCATCTTCAAACCTGATTCATGTATTAATCTGGCCTTTGGAGTAGCAAAGCGTGCTGGGCTTCAAACCCCAACCGGTGGTCTTCGTGGATAGCTGAAATCACTCAACAGTTGGAGAAGGCTACTGCCATATGCAATTTAAAATCTGTGGATGGGTGCCACCCACATGCAAAGCTTATAATATGTAAAGTCTTTTGCAGCAATTACATATATTAATTACATCTACTATCTCATTGGGTATTGCCTTCCAGGAAAGCAGCATCCCATCATCATCATCACTTTAATTCTTATTAATCGCCCTCCATCAAGATGCTCCAGGCGATTTGCACAGAAGCAGTAGAACAAAGTAAAACATACATGGATCATTAAAATAGAAGTTAAAATTTACATATCAAATGCTCTACTGAACAGCCAGGTCTTGAGAGCCTGGGTGAAAGGGCGCAGGTCGCGCATAGCTCTCATGTACGGAGGCAATGAGTTCCACAGTGCTGGGGCAGAGATAGAAAAGTCCCTATGCCTCGTACAAGTGAGACGTGCTTCTCTGGGGCCTGGAATGTAAAGCAGATTGTGTTGGGAGGGTTTAAGTGACCACTGATGGCCATGAGGGGAAAGGCGGTCTCTGAGATATATCGGACCCTGAGCATACAGTCTTATAGAGACTCCGATATTCTGTTGGCAGCCAATACAACTGCTGAAGAGCTGGCGCTATACGGCATTTCAAGGGTGTTAGTATAAGCAGCCTAGCCACCACGTTCTGGACAATGCGGATCTTCTGAGTCACAGACCTAGGAAGGCCAGTGTATAGTGCATTGCAATAGTCCAGTCTAGATGTCACCGTGGCATAAATGACTGTCGCTAAGGCCTCCCTTGTGAGGTATGGTGCTAGCTGCTTCACCTGGCAGAGATGGAAGAAGGTCTGTTTGTTAACAGTGGCAACTGGGTCTCCCAGTTTTGAGTGTCAAACCATTTCTTTTTCAGCCCTCTTATGGGAAATAGCCCACAGCCTGCTTGTGGTGCTGCCAATATTAACTTTACATAACATGTAATGAGGGGTTTGCAGATAGCCACCCATTGCGCTTGCTGAAGCACCCCTGTGCTAACACATTAAGGCTTAGAATCAAGACCTCTGTCTTGTTTTGGAAAATGACAGGCAAATGTCCATGTGTATAGCCCTACTGACGTCAAAGGGATTAAGAATACAAAAGAGTGCGTAGGTTTTGTTTGAAAGAAATCTATCAGAAAGCAGAATAATCTCCCAAGGGAAAGGGGTATCTTTTCCATTGTTAGAAGCAGGAGGAGAAGAATAAGTAGCTCACAAAACACTAGGTAATAACCTTGCTTCTGAAACACAGTAGGGGCAGGATAGTTGGCCCGCAGCAAGAAATTACAATTCATATGAGTCACAGAGTAATACAAATGATGGATCTCCAACATGTGTCACCTCAATTTCTCCCTGCTTTCAATGGTATATTGTAATATCTTCCAATATTCAAGCAATAACAAAGCTACCAATAAATATATCAATAATGCTTATCTTGTTAACTTTAATTCCACTTTAATTTGGAATGTGTGCTGCATAATATGTACCTTCAAGTCATCAGTTGACTTATGGCAACCCTGTTGAGATGTGGCAATTCTATAGGATTTTCTTAAACAAGATATGTAGACATCTCTTTGCATAGTTTTGTGTTTTGTCCTCCACCACACAGATTACAATAAAACTTTTTAATAGCACCAGTCAGCAACATTCACAGTAATATCTGAAACTGCACCCAGTGTAATAATATGTTCTAAGTAGGCAATGCAAATTTAAATGCATTTTCTATTGCTTTAGTACAATAGGCTCCAAAGTCTGGTACCAACCAGTAGATCAATAAGCCGTTATCTCAAAATGCAAAGTGGTAATGACATATAAAACTGGAAGTCAATCCAAATATTTTTACACATACAAAGCACAAATAAATATTTGGGATTTCTTATCTACACTATGGCTGGCATTATGTGGGTGAGTCTGAAGTCCCTTCTGGACAAAACAGATGCAAGAGAAGAAATAACAAGACAAAAATATTGTCTTAAAGCAGAATTATGGGTCACCATAAACATTATATTGTAAGTGAATGCCTAAAGTAATTTAAATATACTCCAATAAATGTAAAGAATGAATGAAGCAAGCATTTGTAGAAACTGGAACTGAGGTTGTGCCAATATACTGACAAGTAATGGTAAAGCGCAAGAGAGGGAATGCGTAGCTCTCCAGAAGTTTTTGAACTAAGTTGCTTTTTTTTACTACAACTCCCAGCATCTCCCAGCTATGCTGCTAGGGCACTATGAGAGTTGAATTAGCTGTCCCATCCTCTCTGACCAATGGCAATGAAACTGGGATGTGAAATCTAACCACAACAGGAGAATCACAGATTGGTAGTAGACTTGTTATACCCCCTTCAAATGACTTCCTTCTACACATTAATTGAATACATGGAGGAGAATGGAACAAATTAGTGTTCAACTACACATGTGTATTACCCACAATTCCCTCTCCATGTCAGATATCTAGAAGACAGGCATTCAGCAAGGTATCTTGTATTCTCCCTTTCGTGCATCAAATGTAGGCAATATATTATCCCTTTTATGCATCAAATGAAGTAAATAGAGCTTTGCATAAACTATTGCACATAGTTGAATAAAAACCCACATTTTTTGCTTTGAATTGGAATATATGGCAGTGTGGATTCTGATAACCCAGTTCAAAGCAGATATTGTGGGATTTTCTGCCTTAATATTCTGGGTTATATGGCTGTGTGGAAGGGCCCTAAGTGTGAAGAATGGGCCATTCTTCCAGTGTTATTGAACTGCAACTTTGCCCTGGGCAGCAAAAATGGAAAGATGATGGGATCTATAGTCTAACTAAATGGCAACGAGATGGTAGATCTTCTCTCTTTCCAGTAATAGCAATAAATACTTTAGTAGCTCTAAAGAAAGGATCAGGTGTGTTGGACCACACAGGTATAGTAGTGACATGATTAGTTGCATCTGAATGCACAGACAGTGGCAAACATAAGCAATGCTCACAAATCTTCCAGAAGTAATACAAGAATCCTTCAAGCATGGATTACTCTGGGATGAGCTGTCAACCCTTATCCTAGCAGCAAATATAGAAATGAATCCATTTATTGTTAAACTGATCTCTGCTTTGAGCCTTCAGCAATAGACTAAAGAGATGAACAAGAACCAAACAGAAGGAATGTGAGTCTTTATATTCCAGTTGTTCTAAAAATGCAAGCTACATTGGCTGGCTTGTAGACCTGTTTTCAAACGTTGGATACATCCGAAATTCGGATGTAATTCGGATGTTTTTGACTTTTGAAGCAATTACGAAGAGAGTTAAGGAAACAGGAAGTGGATTTGCCATTTCGAAGTCTCTATCGCCATATTCAGATATGGCTCGTATGTCATTTCCGCCCTTCTCTATTTTTGTCCCATTGCATTTAAAATGTTTAAAATGTTTATTAATGTGTTAAATGTGTTCAATATTTTTTACCAGTGTGGCTAGTTTTGTCTGTAGTAGCGGTCAAAAACAGAGGGAAAGGGAATCCCCCAAGTTTTGACTGTCCCTTCTGCAGGTTTCCGTGCATTGCACAATCGCGGACGCCATTAACGAAGCCATTCCAAATTTCGGAAGTACATCCGAATAAATTTCGAAAAAACTTCTGAAAACTTGGTAAGTCTATCAGATATGAAGCGCCAGCGCCCCCTACATCCAAAGTGAGTTTTGAAGCCGTTTTTTCCGTGATAAAACAGGCCTACTGGCTTGATATGGATTGTTTTATGGTTTCAAGTTATTTCCAACAAATGAGTATCCTAAAAGGCTCTTTGAACAAGCCTTTGGAAACACAGTGTAATGGATGAATCTGGAACCCAGGAAAGAATGAACATGGAACGGCTTAGACAATGTTTTTGGAAAATGAGCTAATAGGATGTCACTGGTGATTATATGTTTTTAATGATTTTTACATGGTTTTATAATGTGTGTTAAATATTTTTAATTGTGTTTAATTGTAAGCCACCTTGGGTCTCCTGCAGGCTGAGAAAGGCAACATAGAAGTGCCATAAATAAATAAGATACACAAAATACACATAAGCATTTAATATGCCACATTTTCTTTAAATATCACATAGGGGAGAAGAAGCTGGGGAGTCATTTTACATTATACATATCTATCTATAAATGCCAGTCTCATCTTGTTGAAGATTAGCATTCGCTCTTAACCTATTCCGCTTTAAACAAATGGAGCCCTTCACATTTTCAGGTTTAACTGTTGTGGATTTGGTTATTCATGGATTGATTTGTACTCTAAGAATCTGTGGACCCTCCAGGGTGATTCTATAGTCAACTTCCACGAGAGTTGCCCTGGAGGACTTAGGGTGCATCTCTACACTATGGAAACAATGCAGCATGACATCACTTCTAACTACCATGGCACAATGTTATAGAATCCTGGGAGCGATAAACATGGAAGTTCTCAGTATGTCTATCAAACCGAGATCCTTGCCATTTGCATTCGCTCCTTCTTCTATTCTTACAATACAATCCTCAAATCTGCAAATTCCTTACCTCACCATTTCAGCCCTTTTGAAACTAAAAAAATAATTCTAAAATTGGAATCCTGGGAGTTTCTGAATGTAATATCGCAATCTAAAAAGTCTTCAATTATTTTACATGGGGAAATTGTTTATATATGCATTTTAGTATCCCTTATCTGAAATACTTGGGACCAGTAATGTTTTGGATTTCAGATTTTTGAATACCTGTATTTATATATACATAGATATTTTGGGACCCAGTTGTAAATGCTGAATTCATTTATGTTTCCTACACCCAAACTATGAAGGATATTTTATACAATATTTTAAATAATTTTATGCATGAAACAAAGTTTGTACACACTGAACCATCAGAAAGCAAAGGTGTTGCTAGCTCAGCCATTCATGTGAGCAATTTCGAATTTTTAAATATTCTGGAATTTCAGATGAGGGGTGTTTAGCCCATATTACCATTTGTATTTCATCCCTACATGCATCTATAATCCATTATCAGGGTATTTAATATATAAGAACATTGATGACAACCTGTTGGTCATTTCCCAGTCTTGTTAATCATCCTATAAGGAACTGACAAACAATACAGAGAATTGACAAGCACTAGTTAGAAGATCTGAAAAACGAGTCAGTAGATTGAATCTAACATGGTTTTAACTAATAGTAATTCAATTATATTAGCATTTTGCTTTCAAAGCATTTTTACAATGATTCAGCGAATTGTCATAAGGCTCTTATGAAATATATTTACTTCCCACATCAAAAGTATGTAGTAATATCTTGAAGGAAAAGTGGAACCAATCTTCAGGAGACCTTGGAAAGGCAACTCTATTCCCTTTCCATGTGTCTGTTTTTGGGAACTCAAGGTCTTCATGAAACCTATTCTCAGTAGATGCAGCATGAGCTGTGTTCAGGCACAGTGGAAGTAGTACTCTAGTTGTGCATATATCTAGAAATTTTAGTCAAAAATCCATTTTTAAAAATCTTGATTGATCCACAGTAAGCACTGTACCTAAACTTTTATCAAAAAAGAAACCATCCACTTCTTTGAGCAGAGTGATGAAAAGCAAGAGCTTAGTCCATCTAGGTAGAATTTAAAGGAAGCCCTGACTCTCTTTCTACCATGGAATTGTTAATTACCTTTTTTAATGCTGGATGGAAAAATGTGGCTGGCAGCCAGGAGATACTGGACACCCGGGGTGATATTGGTGCTTTTCCTTGTTTGAAGAATAATCCTCAACCTATTAGATCAGTGGTTCTCAACCTGTGGGTCCCCAGGGGTTTTGGCCTACAACTCCCAGAAATCCCAGCCAGTTTACCAGCTGTTAGGATTTCTGGGATCTGAAGGCCAAAACATCTGGGGACCCACAGGCTGAGAGCCACTGTATTAAAGAGTCATATACAGGCAGTTCCCAAGTTACAAACAAGATAGGTTCTGTAGGTTTGTTCTTAAGTTGAACAAATATGTGTGTCGGAACAGGTACATATTTTAAGTGCAACTCTAACCATACACACACACACACACAAATATACACATATACATATGGGCACTTTGTATAGCATAGGGAAGGATTAACACTCCAGCACTGTTTGTTTTGCAGTCTGTGCCCCATTCAGAATATTTCCTTTCACCTTCTGTCCCCATGATAATTAGATTTTGAAAAATGTGGCTTGTTATGGAAACAAGGATTGGTGATAAAGCTTCAGTGGAGACACCTTTTCCCCATGATAACTCTTTCAAGAGTGAATTTCCCTTCTGGGGGGTAGATTTCTTTCTCTTCCTGTTGTTTCACCTCTGAATTAACTTTGAATCACTTGTAAGTCACATGTTTGTAACTTGGGGACTGCCTGTATATGAAAATCCATGATTTTGACTCTACAACATCAACTCATACATGAAACTGAGTTATACATTAGTTATATATGGTGCTTCATAGATATTTAGAGTGCCACTGTTTTTCTACCTGTTCTGTACAGAATTTGGTTATACCACTGAAATTCCCCCCCAAATGCTACAGGTTGGATATCTTGTATCTGAAATATTTTGAATTTTTATACTAGCACATACCTAATGAGATACCTTGGTGAAGAGTAGTATTTCTTTATCCCACATACACACACACTTGAGAAGAGGCCAGTAATTATCATATCCCCCCCTCTCTCTCCTCTCATATGTGTTAGAAAGGAAACTGAACATAAGAATTTACAAAGATAAAATCAAAGGAGAAATCAAAGGCTGCTGATTAGTAATTTTCCAGGCCAAGACCAACAGGAAGCAAGGTAATGGGTATGCTTAGTTCAGGGCACAGGTGTGTGTATAATCTGTATCTGTATACCTTTATAAAACGGAATGTTTGTATGTGTGTATGTGTGTATGTATGTGTGTATGTGTGTATGCAGAGGGCGGAAGGGCGGATATGTGGCAGCTATTTGCATAAAGTCCTTTGATTGGATAGCCTCGCCACTCCAAAATTCTAAGGCACCAGACAGAGGGCATTGATAGCCACTGATTAGCCAGCAACCCAGAATCCAGGCCTCTACATTCAAACAACAGGATTTCTTCCCACTGAGGGGAAAAAAGCCAGCATCCCAGAAACCAGGCCTCTACATTCAAACAACAGGATTTCTTCCCACTGAGGGGAAAAAAGCCAGCAACCCAGAATCCAGGCCTCTACATTCAAACAACAGGATTTCTTCCCACTGAGGGGAAAAAGCCAGCATCCCAGAATCCAGGCCTCTACATTCAAACAACAGGATTTCTTCCCACTGAGGGGGGAAAAGCCAGCATCCCAGAATCCAGGCCTCTACATTCAAACAACAAGATTTCTTCCCACTGAGGGGAAAAAAGCCAGCAACCCAGAATCCAGGCCTCTACATTCAAACAACAGGATTTCTTCCCACTGAGGGGAAAAAAGCCAGCATCCCAGAATCCAGGCCTTTACATTCAAACAACACGATTTCTTCCCACTGAGTGGAAAAAAAAGCCAGCAACCCAGAATCCAGGCCTCTACATTCAAACAACAGGATTTCTTCCCACTGAGGGGAAAAAAGCCAGCAACCCAGAATCCAGGCCTCTACATTCAAACAACAGGATTTCTTCCCACTTGTCACAATCGCCGACTTAGAACTGCCCCTTTAACACACACACGGAGACGTAGTAAAGGCTAACTATGTTTATTGAATAAAACAAATCTAAAAAAGCAATTCACTTAGAAAGTTCATAGAATAGAGCAATCAGCACGAAGCTGCAGTTCAGTAAAGTAAGCAAAGTTCCAAAAGGTAAATCCAAAGACGAACGTAGTAAAAAGCTTGGCAAGGCTTCCGGATTCAATCCGGAACGAAGCAAGGGATCCGCACCAATGCGAATCGGAAACAAGGCAAGGACTTGGTCTGAGGCGAGCCAAACTAGGCTCCAAGATTCACTCCGCTTCAACGCCCTTCAGATCAGACGTGGCCGGAGAACTGACGATCAGTTCCCACGGGGCCGTTCTTAATCCCTCGGCCTGGAACCCCGACGATCTAGGGCCCGGCGTCTCCAGTCTCTACTTTCCGAACGGCGACGGTCTAGGGACAGATGCCAGCTCCTCCTGCCCTGCTCTATGTCCCTGCGCCTGTTATGAGAACGGCCCCGCTCTTCCAGGCCAGTATCGCTATCTTCCTGAGAAGCAGCCTCCCCCGGAGTTTCCCAGCCGCTAGCCTCCATCTGCTGCCCGGCCAGCTCTTGGGAACCTCGGCCGTTTGGGAATTCATAACTATCTCCGCTATCTGCTTCACTGCCTCCCATCTCCACCTGGTCCGCTCCTTCCCCGGGAGAATGCTCCCACTCGAGATCCCAGGCTAAACTCTCTACAGGTGAAATGGGCAAAGGCACGGCTGACCAATCTTGCTCTGGGCCTTCCAACTCATCCTCCGAGTCCCTTCCAGCCTGTTCGGGTCCCAATGCCAACGGGACCCCCGGCGCGTCACCCCCCCCCCCAGTGGCACGAACGAGCCCATGGGTGCTACACTATCCCCCCCTCAGGGCCCCCCCTGGGCCGCTCCCGGGGCTTGGGCTTGTCAGGATACTTGCGGTGGAAACGAGCCACCAACTCCGGTGCGTGTACATCTCGAGCCTTGACCCAAGCACGTTCTTCCGGGCCAAAACCCTTCCAGTCAATGAAGTACTCCAACTTCCTGTAACGGAGGCGGGCATCCAAGATGTCCTGCACCTCGACCTCCTCTCCGCCCTCCCGCATCACGGGGGGAGGAGGCGGCTGCGGCACGTCAGGCCGCACCCCTTCGCTGGGCGGAGCAAGGAGCGATGAAACACCGGGTGGAGTTTCATGTCCGCTGGGAGTTGTAGTTTGAAGGAAACAGGGCCCACCTTCTCCAACACCTTGTAGGGGCCCAAAAATCTCGCATCCAATTTGCGGCTCGGGCGTTGGGTGGGCAGGTTCTTGGTAGACAACCAGACTCGATCCCCCACCAGGACGTCAGGACCCTCCTGGCGCCGCCGATCAGCCATCCGCTTGTAGTCGGCCTTGGCCTGGTCCAATTGAGTACGTAGCAAATCTTGAAGTGCAGCGAGCTCGCAGCCAATCCTCCGCCACCGGCACTTCCCCGACGGAGTCACGGGAGGGTAGAACCGGGATGGTATCCATAGTTGGCAAAGAAAGGAGTCTCCTTGATGGATTCCTGCGTCGCATTGTTGTAAGCAAACTCTGCCATCGACAACAAAGACGCCCAGTTGCTTTGCTGGTAGTTAACATAGCACCGCAGATACTGCTCCAAGGTGGCATTCACCCGTTCGGTCTGGCCATCGGTCTGAGGATGGTGGGCCGTAGACATCCGCGCCTCAATCCCCAGCTGCTTCTGAACAGCCTTCCAGAACTGGGAAGTGAACTGGGAACCACGGTCCGTCACCAAACTCTAGGGCAGGCCATGCAACCGAAACACATGTTGCACAAACATATCGGCCGTCTCCTTGGCCGTAGGCACCCCCACACAGGGGATGAAGTGTCCCATCTTGGTGAGACAGTCCACCACGACCAGGATCGTGGTGAACCCCTTGGACTTGGGCAAATCAGTGATGAAATCGGCCGAAATCATCTTCCACGGGGCAGAAGGGGTCGGGAGGGGCTGGAGCAAACCGGCCGGCTTGCCCCCCGGGTTCTTGGCCCGCTGGCACACAGGGCAGGATCCCACAAAGTCCTCCACATCCCTGCGCACTTTGAGCCACCAAAAGTCCCATAGGACCAGCTGCAGAGTCTTAAAGAGCCCAAAATGTCCCGCTGCCTTGGTGTCGTGGCAAAGCTTTAGAATGTCCCCCCGCTCAGGGCCCGGAGAAACATAAACAGAGTCACGGTGATAGAGCACCCGTTTCACCTGAAACGGAACCTGCACCCCCTTGGTCAGCTGCTCTTGCACCCAAGGGTCGTCCCGTGGCGGGCCTGAACCCGCACACTCAACGGCCGCTTATCCACAGGGCCGGGCGGGGCGCGGAGCCGGCGCGGGGGCCGTTCGAGCGGCTGCAAAGTTCTCCGCCTTGAGCAGAGGCTGCTCGGGTAGGCCTTCCCCCCCCGCGGACATACTCCGGCTTCCGGGACAGGGCATCAGCTTGCTTGGTCTGCTTGGGGTCACATAGTGAATGCGGAAATTGAAGCGCTCAAAGAACAGGGACCATCTCTGTTGCCTCTGGTTCAATTTGCACTGAGACTTCAAGTGCTCCAAATTCCGGTGGGCGGTGTGAACTTCCACCGGAATTTGGCCCTTCCAGGAGGTGTCTCCAGATTTCAAACGCCTCCTTGATGGCTAGGTGCTCCTTCTCCCAAATGGTATAGTTCTTCTCCGCGCCGTGAGCTGCCGGAATAGTAGACGCAGGGCAACAAGTCCGTCCCCTGTGGCTGTAGCAGGATCGCTCCCACTGCTACATCAGAAGCGTCAGCCTGCACGATGAAGGGAGTGCGGGGTTGGGGTGCTGCAAAGCGGCTGAGTGGTGAACAGCTGCTTCAGCCTCCAGAACCCCCGCATCGCCTCCGCGTCCACCGAACGGCACCTTACCCGCAGGCACTGGGTGATCGGATCAGCCCACTTGGCAAAGTCAGGAATGAACTTTCTGTAGTAGTTGGCAAAGCCCAGGAAGCGTTGAATGTCCTTTTTGCTGGCCGGAGCCGCCCAGTCAACCACAGCCTGGATCTTGGTGTCATCCATGGCAATGCCCGTGGAGGAAATACGGTAGCCCAGAAAGTCCACCTCACGCAGATCAAACGCACACTTCTCCAGCTTCGCATAGAGCCCGTGGGCCCGCAGCCTCTGGAGCCCTTCCCTGACATGGCGGTCATGGGTGGCCTGATCCGGAGAAAAAATCAGCAGATCATCAAGATAGACGGCCAGATATCGATCCAGCAGGTCTCGGAAAATGTCATTCATGAAATGTTGGAAACAGGCGGGGGCATTGCACAAACCGAATCCCATCACCAGGTATTCGAAACTGCCCCACTTGGTCTGGAACGCAGTCTTCCACTCATCTCCCTGCTGAATCCGGACAAGATTATAGGCACCCGGAGGTCCAGTTTCGTGAATACCTTGGCGCCCGCATCCGTTCCAGCAACTCGGGATCAGGGGCAAGGGGTAGCGGTTGCGAATTGTGATCTTGTTGAGCTCCCGATAGTCATTACACAACCGCAGTTCCCCTGATTTCTTCTTGTCAATCTGGATGGGCGCCCCCGCCGGGGACTGCGAGGGGATGAACCCCTTCCGCCGGTTTTCGTCCAGGAAATCGCGAAGGGCCTGCTGCTCCGGGTCCGTGAGGGGGTAGAGCCCCCCCTCGGGATCGGGGCTCCGGGTTCCAAATCAATGGCACAGTCATAAGGCCGGTGCGGAGGCAGCCGTTCCGCCTCCTTCTCGCTGAAAACGTCCCAAAAGCCAGCGTACTTCTTGGGCAACGTCGCCACCGTAGTCACTTCCTGCGCCGCACACGCCCGGGCCATCGTGCAGTGGCTCTGGCAATGGTCAGAAGCAAAAACAAGCTGTCTCTTGGCCCAGGAGATCTGGGGATCATGGAGCGTCAGCCACACAACCCCCAACACAATAGGAAAGTCCGACAGCTTGGTCAAGAGAAAGGAAATCTCTTCTTTGTGAGAACTAGTCCACATCCTGGTGGGAGCGGTATACTGGGTCACAGCCCCAGCTTTCAAGGGCCTCCCATCAATAGTCTGAACGCCCTTGGGCTCTTGAAGATCCAGAAATTGTAATCCAGCAGACTGGGCATAGTCTGCGTCAATGAAGTTGTTGGTAGCCCCCGAGTCGATCATGGCATGGACCATCATCGGCCCCTTCTCGGGAGACCAGAGGGTGACCATAACAAGGAACAGTTGTCCAGTCTTGGGTTCCGGAGGAAGATGGGCGACGGCGGCAGTGAGCGAACCCTCTTACACTCGGCGACCCTTCCCCGCCGCCTGAAGGGCTTCCTCAGGCTCCGGGCGCTGGCCATCGCTGCAGAGGCTCGAGGGGTCTTCCCGCGGTTTCTGGGGGCAATCACGAGAAAAATGACCCGAGCCCCCACAGTACCAACAAAGGTTGAGTCTTTGGCGCCGGGCCTTTTCGGCGGCGTCCACTTTCGGCCGCACCGTGCCCAGTTGCATCGGTTCAGAGTCATCCACAAAAGGGGTGGGAGCAGGAATCTGGCGGGGCACAAACTGGCCGGTCCCGGCCTCCCGCTTGTTCGGCGTTTTCTCTGGGCCGCCCCCCCACCTCCTCTTGTGTTGCGTGGCCGCCTCCGCCCGCAGACTCAGGGCGGTGGCCTCCTCCAGGTCGGCCGGCCGGGGCAACTGTAACATCTGTTGTTGAAGCTCGGGCGAGAGTCCCGCTAGATACGTATAGCGTAAGGCTGCCACTTCCCACTTGGTCTGGCTGGCCAACACTGAAACGGAAATGTACTGGGCCAAGGACATGTCCTTCATGGTCAGCCATGCCAAATCCCGTTCCGCCAGGTCCTCGTTGACGGGAGGTCCCCAGGTCGCCCGGATCGCCGCCAGGAAAGTGTCCAAAGTAGCCACATGAGGAGACGCTGCATTGATGAGGGAAGTTGCCCAAGTCGCTGCCATCCCCTCCATGCAGTTGAACACGAACCCCACCTGGGCTCGGGGGGTGGCAAACTCGTTGGGCTGCAGCTCCAGGTACATCCTGACCTGGGCAATA
This sequence comes from Anolis apletophallus, assembly GCA_030556195.1. Lineage (NCBI taxonomy): Eukaryota > Metazoa > Chordata > Lepidosauria > Squamata > Anolidae > Anolis > Anolis apletophallus. The sequence goes on from JARBWK010000004.1 coordinate 110,046,037, forward strand.
AAAACTTCCACCGCCGCCGGATGTCCATTGAAGCGTGCCGGAGCATTCACCGACGGGTGCCGCCCCGCTCGGGTTCGCAACTCCGCCACCTCCTGCTGCAACGCCACCACCTGCTGATCCGTCAAGTTTGCCATGGCGACAGTGGGGACGATGGGAGCCTGGATGCGCTTCCGGCGGTTCCTGGTACGTCCCGTGGTGCGAAAAGGGGTTCGAGGAGTTCTCCGGCCAACTGTCACAATCGCCGACTTAGAACTGCCCCTTTAACACACACACGGAGACGTAGTAAAGGCTAACTATGTTTATTGAATAAAACAAATCTAAAAAAGCAATTCACTTAGAAAGTTCATAGAATAGAGCAATCAGCACGAAGCTGCAGTTCAGTAAAGTAAGCAAAGTTCCAAAAGGTAAATCCAAAGACGAACGTGGTAAAAAGCTTGGCAAGGCTTCCGGATTCAACTGAACGAAGCAAGGGATCCGCACTAATGCGAATCGGAAACAAGGCAAGGTCTTGGTCTGAGGCGAGCCAAACTAGGCTCCAAGATCACTCCGCTTCAACGCCCTTCAGATCAGACGTGGCCGGAGAACTGACGATCAGTTCCCACGGGGCCGTTCTTAATCCCTCGGCCTGGAACCCCGACGATCTAGGGCCCGGCGTCTCCAGTCTCTACTTTCCGAACGGCGACGGTCTAGGGACAGATGCCAGCTCCTCCTGCCCTGCTCTATGTCCCTGCGCCTGTTATGAGAACGGCCCCGCTCTTCCAGTCCAGTATCGCTATCTTCCTGAGAAGCAGCCTCCCCCGGAGTTTCCCAGCCGCTAGCCTCCATCTGCTGCCCGGCCAGCTCTTGGGAACCTCGGCCGTTTGGGAATTCATAACTATCTCCGCTATCTGCTTCGCTGCCTCCCATCTCCACCTGGTCCGCTCCTTCCCCGGGAGAATGCTCCCACTCGAGATCCCAGGCTAAACTCTCTACAGGTGAAATGGGCAAAGGCACGGCTGACCAATCTTGCTCTGGGCCTTCCAACTCATCCTCCGAGTCCCTTCCAGCCTGTTCGGGTCCCAATGCCAACGGGACCCCCGGCGCGTCACCCCCCCCCCCCAGTGGCACGAACGAGCCCATGGGTGCTACACCACTGAGGGGAAAAAAGCCCGCAACCCAGAATCCAGGCCTCTACATTCAAACAACAGGATTTCTTCCCACTGAGGGGAAAAAGCCAGCATCCCAGAATCCAGGCCTCTACATTCAAACAACAGGATTTCTTCCCACTGAGGGGAAAAATGCACCATCAACATTCCCTCCCCACTTGGCTCTGTGAAAACAAAATGGATTCCTGTATTCTCCTTCCCCTCAGCTTTTAAAAAACGGCTGCCTGCCATGCACCCTTTTAAAGTTACCAATAGCAGGCCATAACATTACAGGCCCCAAAATAGAGTTTAGGGCAGGATGGCCGATTTAATGATGGGATTTGCATCCCAATTCACTTCCCAGAAAACATTGTAGCCCCTACAAATCCCCTTCTCCCAGATAGGCCCAAAAGAGGCATCCATCTTCCCTCTTCAACACAGTGTCAGAGAAAGGCAGCTTCTGACAGGATCTTTAGAACAGGCACTGTCACTCTATAAGGTAAGGCCCTACTTCACTCAAAAGACACAAGAGAAAACAATAAATACCTTTCTCTAATGCCTTTTAATGCTTATATAAATAATTCTGGCCCAAAGCCCCCTCACCCAGCCTCATTGGACCTTACTGCTAATTCCATGCAGGCCTTTTCCATTTTTTTACTCCTTTCTGTTTTACACCGGTATACTTTCACAGGCCAGGGCGGATATGTGGCAGCCACTTTCACAGGCCAGGGCGGATATGTGGCAGCCACTTTCACAGGCCACAGCGACCAGCGCGGGTGATGGACCTGCACCAAACTTGGTACACATAACCCCCTATGACATGACCCACGTATTATGGGATTTGTAGTACTTTCCAAGACTTTGGTTCCCACAGACCACTGAGGCCACCAAAAAGGACCAATACAGACCACACTCAGCACACACAGCCCCCATGACCCACTCTATGTCCTGGTGCAGTTTGGAGGAGGGTGGGCCATGGATGATGGGACTTGAAGTGCCTCTACTCACTTCCCAAGTCCGCTGCAACCCTCATCCAATCACTGATCGAGACCAAACTTGCCATACATAACCCCCATGACTGCCTTCACGTCCTGGTGAGGTTTGGGGAGGACTGACAATGGATGATGGGATTTGTAGTACCTTTACACCCCTCTGTTCCCACAGACCACTGTGGCCCCCAACAAACACCGAGAAAGTCCACACTTGGCACACAGAGCCCCAGTGACCCACTCTACATCCTACTGAAGTTTGGAGGGGGACAGAACATGGATGATGGGACTTGCAGTACCTTCCCTCACTTCCCAATCCTGCTACAAACCTAATCCAATGACTGATCAACACCAAATCTGGCACACAGAGCCCTCATGACCCACTCTACAGCCTGGTGCAGTTTACTGTGAGATGTACCATGGATGATGGGACTTGAAGTACCTTCACTCACTTCCGAAAAACAATGCATCCCTCATCCATTCACCAATACAGACCAAACTTAGCACACAGAGCCCCCATGACCCAATCTACATCCTACTACACTTTGGGGGGGGACGGGACACACAGAGATGATGGGACTTGCACTACCTTCAGTAATTTCATGATACCACTGCAACTCCCAATAATGATGGATCAAGACTAAACTTGGCACACAGAGCCCCCATGACCCACTCTACATCCTGCTGCACTTCTCAAATGACCCGGGCAGGGCCGGGTCCCCAAGCTAGTACTATAGATAAAATGCTTTGCTTGTCAAACTGGACAAGATAGTACTGAAATTATGTGATTTCATTACAGTGCAAACGGAAAGTGACAATTTGTTTCTACAAAAAGACTGGGGGAAGATGTTAAATGTATGAATTTGAGCTATGTGTATTATATATGTGTGTGTTTTTGAAACATATACCAGAGATGTTGGAATTAATTTTTTCCGAGTTCTATGGAGCTAATTTTAATGCATTATAATGCTTATAGGTTTAACTTAAAAGCATTTATTTTTAAATTTTACTTTTAACACATTGTTTTTAACTTGTATTATTTTAATATGTGTCCCAGTCTCAATATGGGAGAATAAAATTGTCAGCAGCAGCAGCATTGGACATTTGTTTGAGTGTTGATTTAGAGATAAGAACCCTGTATAAAAACCGTTTTGGGGCACCTGAAGAGATACTTGGCTTTGGATATTCAGATGCAGTGAGGATTTTAAAACAGAACAGGGCTATAGGTTTTGAAAGGAAAATGACACTTCATAACTGACACTATACTGTTAGTAAACTTTTAAAAAATCGGCTTTAAAAAGTGGTAAGTAATCTTGTCTGACAAAACACTTTTTGTGAGATACAGGCTGCTTTGCCTGTGCAGAAGTCACAAAGCGAAGAAAACTGTGAACTTGTCACTGCTCTTGTTCTGAAGATGTATCCCAGCTAATAGGCATGACCTAGATACAAACTAGTGAAAAACATTGGACTCAAGGTGTGCATGTGGTGGTCATTATAACTGGATCAATTTTTCTCTTGTTGTATAAGGCAAAAAGATTATACAATCTGTGACAGCAAAACAACAACTAAGAATTCTCTATTTGAAGGGTAAATATGTTCATTATGCACCTACTTTTGTGAATCAGAACTCACTCTTAGACCAAAGAAATGGCCACCTAAGTGTGTGTAAGTATTATATACACTCCGGAAAACATAGAGATGTTTTTGGTTGAGTGAAAACGATAGATCAAAAAATGCATGAGAGTAGGGTTTTTGGGTTTTTTTAATCATGTCAGAAGCGACTTGAGAACTTTCAAGTCACTTCTGGTGTCACAGAATTGTCTGTCTGCAGAGACGTTGTCCAGGGGATGCTCAGCTGTGTTACCATTCCTGTGGGAGGCTTCTCTCATGTCCCCTAATGGGAAGCTGGAGCTGACAGGTGGGAGCTCACCCCATCTTGCAGGTCAGCAGTTTTGCCAGCACAAGAGTTTAACCCATTGTGCCACCACGGCTCATATGAGACTAGTGCATATGACTCACACTATTAAATTACATAATTAGTTAATTTTTTGCCGCCATACTTTGGATTAATGGGAACCCTACTTAATGTGATGTTATTACTACTGTTGTTGGCATCGAATAAGTGCCAGCTGTGAGCAGCCCTGAGTCCCCCCTTAGAGATGAGAAGGATGGGATATAAATGCCTGGAAAAATATCTATCAGTTTTTTAAACATTGCTTAGCTTTTGGGCTTGATTGTTGAAACAAGTTTTTTTTAAACACACAAAAAAAACCTTCTTTTCCTCTTTGTGTTTATGAAATATATCGCTACCCACTACTGTAACCACTTCATGCCTCTGACAAACAGATTTCTGGCCTCAAAAAACATTTTGTCACCATACAGTTGTTAGTCTTTTCTTTTTTAAAACAAAAAACAAAAACAAAACAAAAACACAAACTTACTCCAATAGTTAATTTGCAGGAGTGTTCTTCAGTAATTACTAGATATCATGTAATGCAGATGAAGTGGTGCCTTCCACTGCTCTTTTCAGGCAAAACCATGACACACTTCTAATACAACTAGGGGTGTGAACATCCATAAAATCAGTACCTGTGGAGATCTTCTCTTTTCTGTGTCCATGTATCGTCCGTTCCTGATTATAACAAATTTTCTATTTTTTAGAGGTTAACTTTTGCATACTTTTTTTTTACCAAAGTCATATTTGTCTTTAATATGTACCATCAAGCCTTACTAAAGTATTTTGCACATCTTTGAAATGTGTACATTGTCCTCCCCCCATTCAATTTTATCCATCCATCTATGTGAAGGTCCTTGAAAACAAATTTTATCTGGCTCTCAGAAAGCCCTGGAAGCTATTGAAACTGAGACTTGAAAGGATTCCTCATAGATATCCAGACACAATCCTTTGACACTTTAACAATGTTCCAAAGAGGAAGTAATGACTATATGAGGTCAGAAATTTCTGCAGAAGATATGTTTCAGTGCTGTCTCCAGTCAAGTGAATAGGTTGTTGTTACAGCCACTCCTGTAAAAGACCGAGATCAACAAACTTGGAATATTTCAGTTGTCCATAGGTATGAACGATATGGCTGTGGTGGGAACAAAGCTAGTAATGTCCCCAGATGCAAATATATATAATTTGTTGTGTTCCAATATTATAACTATTGCTGCTTTCCTAAGCAATGGCATTGTGTACTTTAGATTTTTATTACCAAATTGATTGTTACTACCAATTTGATTTCTGCCACGTAGATTATTATATTTTTTGCTTTAATTCTATGTTGCTAATCTACTCCCAAATATTTATTCTTCACAGGTGCAGTAATTCAAATGCTTGTTTCCTTCCCCAATAAAAACCACAGTGTAAATAGCTGCCAATTTAATCAAACACAGAGTAAATGGTTTAACTGCATTATCGCTTATGCAATAAGTCAACACTCCTTCCTTTCTCAACTAAGACCTGATAAGTATCATAAGCCAGTAGTTTTTTTATTTGTGAATTAATGGTTTCTATTTCAAATAGAAAGAATTGGATATCTGTGGCAATTGGGCCAACTCTGCCATTGGGCAAATGGGAAATGCTGTCTTACTACTACTACTAATCATCATCATCACCATCATCTTTATTTATACCCCGCCACCATCTCCCCCAACGGGGACTCGGGGCACCTTACATGTGGCCAAGCCCAAACAACAGAGTACAGCAAAATAAAAACCAAATGCACTAAGTAACAAATAACAACATCGTAATAATTACATAACAGATAACATATTTGGGTTGTCATAAAAGGGGAGGATACTGATTGTGCTTTTACTGTCAGCAATTGTGTTTGTGATTTTTTGCCTAGAGTGCTAACATAACTTGGCTGGCTTTTGGTGCTCTACATTTTGATGTGGATGGGTGGAGGTTATCACTTGCTGTATGCCTCACATAGCAAAATGGCTTGGCCTGACCTTGTCTCCGGCATCTCTATTCTTGATCCAATGTTGAGATGGCTGTAAGCCAGAGTTTGGTGCATAGCTGAGAAAAACAAAACGACACTGAAAAGTAAACCCCTTTGAAAGACAGGACATCCCTATAAATCACTGATTCTCGAAGTGGGTGATACCACCCCCTGGTGGGTGGTGAAGTGATCCAAGGGGGCAGTGGGAGGCTCAGGGGAATGGGGGGGGGGTTAACCCCTTTAAGGGGGTGGTGAACGATTGGCCATTTAGGAGGGGTTGCACGGCCCTCTTCTTTGGCCCCACTCTGCCCCATTCGCTTTGACCTACATTTTAGATATTTGGATTAGAATTCGTAAGAGTAGCAAAATTATTTATGAAGTAGCAACGAAAATATGCTTGGGAGTCACCACAACATGAGGAACCTTATTTAGGGGTCATGGCCTTAGAAAGGTTGAGAACCATTACATTAATACATATATCTTTCTTTTTAATTGCTATTAAATTTAAAAATAATTTATAGGGGGGCGGTGAGTAATTTTTTTTCTGGAAAGGGGGCGGTAGGCCAAAAAAGTTTGGGAACAACTGCTATAAATGAATGTTTTAATTATTTCTGAAAGTCTTCTAAAAACATAATTGAATATAGCAAGACACACATACATATATCCATGGGAAAAATGTTTTCGGATGAACCATGATTAGCTGAAACTGCTGCTATGATTGAACACTATTAAATTAAATTACTGGACTTCCATACCACAGAGTTGCACTGAAAGACCTAAAGATTCCTAGGAAGGTACATTTGCTAAGTTCTACAATGCAGCTCTGTAATAACTGAAGCTTACCATAGAAGGACCTAGCAAATTCTTAGAAAGACTATGTTTACTCAGCAATTGATAAGTGAAGCTGCAGATATGGGTTTTGTTGTCTTAACTGTACCACCTTGTCCTTTGGAACTGTGATATCTACTGCTACCAATTGCTTTACTGTGTACTGTACAATTACTAGGGGCGCATTCATATACACAATTTTAGTGTTATTTTCCACTTCAGCTTTCATGGTTCTACTCTATGGGATTTGTGGTTGAGAGAAGGGTAATTTGAATCCCTAGCCAGAGAACTTCAGTGCCTCTGATCCCTGGATTCTATGAGATGGAATCAAAACAATAATAGCAGTATAAATGTGTAATGTGAATGGTCCCCTTCTCCCTTGGTTATTTGATTTGCTCAAAGACTAGAACCTTTCAGCTCATTTTGCTATGTGATACATTATTTTCGAAAGCTAATGTGTTGTGGTCAGAGTGTTGGACTAGAAGTTGGAAGTACCAGGTTCAAGTCTCTGTTGAACCATGGAATGGTGACCAACTTATTCTGGCTTGCTGTGTGGATAAACTGCAGAGGGTGAGGGGTGGTGGTGTATGTAGCATCTTGAGATCACTGGAGAAAAGGACGCATGTAAATGTAACTAATAAAAAGAAAAAAATACATTTATTTTATACCTTACTTTTTAAAAAGACACTTTAAAAACCCAAAGGTTAGACAATATAAAGTCTTTATCCATCATCTCCTTGCTACTATCTCAAGGGTTATCCTCTCGCCATCGTGACAACTTCTTTGTTTCTGTATTACAAGAAGGCAGCAGAGGCCAAGAGTCACATTAATATGGTGTGTGAAGAAAAGTTTTCATATAAAAAGTGAAACAACAAACCAAAGAAGATGCAGCACATGTCCCTTCCTTGTGTATCACAACTCAGTTGCTGGGATGAAACCCCAAATCCAGAAGAGCTAACAACCTCACATATGACAAATACCTAAGAGAATATGCTAACGACAGGGCTAAACTGTTCTGATATCCAAATATATGCTTGAATTTTTTAAAATCTTGAATGTTTTAAAGATAAAGACCAAGTAAATTGTTAACAGGAATTAGGTCATGGCTTAGCAATATGTTCTAGAGACAGTGATGTGATCCAGTTTACTTTGTTTGGCTCAGCAGTTCTCTGGATCATGACTATCTAATCCTACAAAATACTATGTGTTGATGCCAAGACAAGGAGAAGCTGAGTGGCATATGCTTCAATCTCACCCTGTTTATGTGCTTGTTGATGTTGAACTTGATCAAGCTGGAATTCAAAAATTATCTGAGCCTACATCCATATCAAATTAAAAACAAACACTTCATTAAGTCATATGAACATTTAACATTTTCATATAATATTTATAATGTCATATATGATTTTAAAACTTTTCACAGATACTATGCTATTATGAGTTCCATGTTACCAATGGGATGTTTGTGGTACAGAATGAACACCTTGCTATAAGCCATCTAGCATATTCATAGAAGGAGAGATGTGAAATAGATTCATAATTCAATTATAATTTATAGCTCGGTTTTAGCTATTACAACAAACCAGCCTACACTGGCAGAATAGCTACAATGCTAATTTCTAGAGATATCCACTTAAAGTAAGTAATCCACAATAGTCAGCCTTGAATTCCTCATATCTTACACGTTTGTTCTAATAGACAATGTTGGGTCCTCATATTTTTAAGGGGGTAGTATTTTTCCATTAATTTTAGCAGCTAGAACTGTGTAGCAAATATTATCCCAGGAATCACATTTTGACCCATACACTCGTGTTGAATTTATGGGGGAATCCAGATGTGAGAATTGCTAATGATGCCCAAGAAAATTAGCATTTCCTCTGCAAGAAAACAATGATTTAGACTTGCCCAGACATCTTAGCCCTCTTATCAAAGACTGCCTTCCTATTTATTTATTTATTTATTCAAAAAGACTTCTCAGGCGAAGTCTTCTTGATCATACATGAAGATGTATGACATTCCAGCATTGTTTTTGACTACCATGCATCACCCTTCAAAAGTCCCCTTCTATTCAAGAAAGGTTCTGCTCTCTTTCCAAAAGTGGCCCTCAATTACAACACATACTTTGCTGCTCAAGATAGTGTTGGAGGATTATAAACTAAAATTAATTACCATTCCTCCATCATTCAATGCGACAAGAGAAAATTTCCATACTTCTGTATAAAGAAGTGATAAAAATAGTTCCTCCCTTCAACCAACAGAGTCTTATCCTACTTACTTGGCAGTCCGAATATTAGATGGAGACCAAATCCATGATTTTAGAAGGATCAAGAGATTCAGTACTCCCAGAAAGTTCAAATTGGTCACCCTGACTATGATATTTTCTCAACTAGAATGGGTTTTTAGGACTTCATCAGATGGAGTTGGGGAAATGGGGGAAAGTGGGGGGAAATTGTCTTCTTGCATGTAGAATTATCTTCTTTGCGTGGGATTCTGTTTTTAGAGAAGATGGAGAATTTGCTTATACCTATTGTACAGGATCGTCTCCTTCTGCTTCAACCATCAGCTTAGAGGAGACCCAAAGCAGCGTTCTTAAGACAGACATTACTTCTATAGGCTCCTTTACTTTCCCTCTCAATCCTATTATTCTAGAGGAGACCTAATACACTGTTCTTAAGACAGATACTACTTTTGGACTCCTTTATTTTCCCTCTTAATCCCATTACTCCAGAGGAGGCCCAAGGCACCATTCTTAAGACAGACACTGCTTCTAGGATACTCTACTTTCCATCTCAATCCTGTTATTCTAGAGGAGGCCCAAGGTCTCCTTAAGAGAGGCACCATTCTGGGATACTTTACTTTCCCTCTCAATACCTTACTTTTTAGGAAACCCAAGGTACTGTTCTAACTTCCTACGGTTAGTTAAAAAAGGGGGAACAAAAAGTTAAAAAATTGCAATAGTGGAATTCAAAAGCCTAGGTTATTGCTAGGAAGGAGAAAAGGCAGTTAACGCAAATTGGTAATATCTTACAACTGCACTATTCCTTAGGATTACATTAATATTTTAGAATAACTGATCCAGGCTCATCAAGAAGGATTTTGTAAAAGAAGTGTAACATAGGGATCTGCCCATACGAACGGCCATTCCTTCACATTATTGAAACAATTATACATAGGAAAATCTAAAAGATACCATCCCACATGTTTTAAGCACTTTCTCCCATTTCCAGGTGCATCAGGAGCTCAGAAGATGTTTTCTCCCTGGCTTCAGTTCCCTCAGCTTCTCTACTCTTCTGACAGTTCATTAACAAAACATCACAAATGACAGCCAGAAGTCTGTTTGCTTCATGTGATGGGCTCCATGATACTTCATCTATAAACTATTTTAAAAGTGTGTGGAAACCGGTGGGGGGTGGGATGCCGTTTATGTAATCAAGTCCTAAGTTTACCAAAATAGACCTCAACAATGCCTATTTTCATATTTGAATCCATTCTCCATATCCTAGATTCTTCCCTTTTGCCACGGGTTCTACTTACTACCAATTCAGAGTTCTGCCTTTTGGTTTCTCTGCTGTCCTCCATGGAAGAAAGATGCCATCAAAAATGGCATGGTGTCATGTACTTAATGACCCATAGAATGCAATGAAATAAATCAGTGGCTAACAGCAAGAAAGGAAATAAGAGGAAAAGGGGGGGGGGGGAAACTAGCTCGTGAAGCAACCCAAACAGAGAAATTCCAACATAGGCTGGTGCTAGTGAGGCAGAGAAAAAGAAACCAATATGATTGGCAGGTGTATCAGTGTGCATATGCAGTACTGAAGGGGAAGGACCATTGCCAGAATGCTTTCTTTAGTATTCTGATGTGCTCTGCAGACACAAAATATCCCATATATATAAGTCACAGAGACCATAAAGAACATAAATTTCAGTGTTATTGGAAGTAAATGGGCATCAGCACAATTATCATGTGATCAGTGGGAGGGGGCATCAGGCAGCTAGATAGTTACTGGGATTTTCCCCTCTGCTTTCCCCCTACCCGGTTTTATCCTACCTGATGACAGGCATGTAGCCAGGGGGGGCTAAGAGGGCTTCAGCCCCCCCCCCCCCCGAAATTCTCAGGGTGGTCCGCGAAATGGCCTTACTGGTACATTATTTAAACTGTTATGTTTATTCATATCATGATCTGATCACCATGCTCATTATATCCCACATTAATGGGGTTATTGGGATAACAATACAAAAGATTTGCTAGGGTAGACCCTCTTCCACCCAGTCTTACAATCCTGGCTACGGCCCTGCCTGATGATGTCACTTCACCAATTCACACGGAAGATGGCCAATTCTCTTTGTTCCCTTTGTTTGAAAAGGATCAGTCATAGTGTTGCCAAATTTTAAAGGAACTTCCAAAATTCATGACATCCAGGTTTGACATCCAGGAAGTAGCTAATAACATGTTTGTGTTCTACCTACATATCAAATGAAAGCATTGATTTCAGTTAACCTAGTCATCTATTTCTCTGCAAAATCAACATACTGTCCACATTAAAAATGGCACAATGCATATATTGCTGTCTTTATGAAAAGCTCACATACAAAAATACACAAATTTTTGGCATTCATTCAGCCTATAAAAATGGAAATGCACCCCAACCCTCAAATAAGAGACATTACTTATAAAAAGGGACACCTCCCAATGTATTAAGATACAGGTTTTCTGGTTCTCAAATAAGAAACATCCCTTATAATAGGGACAACCAAAACCTAAATAGTCACGAAGGACTCCATGTTCAATAATTATCATTAGCTTACTTCCATACATAAGAACCATCTTATAACTATATACAATGATGATTAAGGTATCTTTGCTGAAAATGATTCCCATCCTCACAACCCATTTCCCAGTCATGTTGAGATCTACCTGTAATTTCTCTAACAAAAGATGTAATTGATACATTGGCCATGCTATTGAGTAACTATTATGAACTTTATCAGGTTATTCTGGTCCTCTTAAACCCTTAACTTTCCATTCCCCAGAATCTTCACACTATTAGACCATATAATGCTGTAACACTAGAAATTATGTTTTCGTTTCCCCAGTCTGATTGCCTGCCTTCAGTTTCTTTCGACAAGCTGTGTGTCTGACATCTCAGTACATGACAGAAAAAGAACATTGAGAACTGATGGTAAAAATAGGGAAAGCTAATTTAATGCATGTACACACGAGCAAACAAGCTTACTACTGAACAAAGCTCTCCCAAACTAACATTTTTAACTTGGCCTACACATCTAGCTTCACTGCTGAGCAATGTCTTAGTCATCAACACGGCAGGCAAGTGGCTGGCATTGTGGCACAGATTCTACTCAGAACTGGAGAAAGTTCAATAACACTGAATGTTTGTGTTGTCTAAGAGCAGGGTAGCAGTTATGGTGGGGACACATCATCCAGACAAAACGGAGCCTCGTTAAATCAATTTCTGATTTATTTTAATTCTTCAGTTTGTACAATATTCCAATTAATCAAAAACAATTATTGAGGTGGACATCGCTCCATGGTATTTGTAGAAAAAATACTGATAATTATTGCTAAAGCAGTTCTCTCTCTGGCATTACTTCGCAAATGAAGATACTTAGAAAGGACTCATCCCACACTTTCTACAAGCATGTTGATGCTTTTTCGGAAGTTGGATTTGTCCTTTGAGCCTGTGCAATGGATTTTTCTGATGGAGCACAGCGTGCACAGAACTGGCCTCACCCTTTACCAGACCTGGGCAATTGCCGGCCCTCCACGTGTTTTGGACTTCAACTCCCAGAAATCCTTGCCAGTTTACCAGCTGTTAGGATTTCTGGGATTTGAAGTCCAAAACACCTGGAGGGCGGGCAATTGCCCAGGTCTGCTTTAAACCAAAGGTTCATCTGCTGGGGCCCAGCAAACTTGGACGATGGCAGCAAGGTCCTCAGGTTGTAGGTTTGATTTGAGTTTCGTTCTCTAGATGGTTGACCTTACAGGGTTAGACGAGCACCATCTGCCTGGGTTTGAAATTAGAGTTTTCCTTCTCTTAGGATGGTTGCCTAAAGGCTAGAGAGCCAATCCTGCCCGTTGGCAGGTTACATAGGCGGTTGCATAGTAAAAATATGTGTACGTTTGGGGAATCAGAGTAACAATTATTGCCATCATTAATATGTCAATTTCTAAGCAGGTGGAATAATTCTTATTATAGTACTTGCAGAAAGTTGGGGGAAGAGGAGAAAAGACGTTAATGAAGGGTCAAGCTGTAACTATAACCTGGCAAGTCAAGTATGTACATGTTTTTTAACTGAAAGATGGCCATGTATATTAAATAAGAGAAATTCTCATCAAGCAAAGTTGAAGTCACATTGAATTGTGAGGAACCATTGGATTGTTCTACCTAAATATCAAATGAAAGCATTGATTTCAGTTAACCTAGTCATCTATTTTTCTGAAAAACAAATTGATACCCTTGTATACAGTGTTTAATAGAAAAAGTCCGAGAGGGTAGAAATAGGTGTCTGCATCAAGTCAATACATAAGATCAGGCACATGTATAAATACCTGGATAGCGAAGCAAAGTGTCACGATCACGGACGTAGCGGGCCCCTTAATCACACACACAGAGACGTACTGAAGGCTAACTACTTTATTGAGTATAAAAACAGTTCCAAAGAGTAAATAGTCCAATAATATGCAAGTGTCCAAAAGGTAATAAACAAGTAGTCCAAAGTAGCGTAGCAAATAAGCTGGAAGGTGTGGCAAGGCACAGGAAACCGCAATCCAATGCGGATCAGGAAACAGGGCAAGGCTCCGCAAACCACTGCGGCTCAAGAAACAAGGCAAATGCAAGGCAAGGCTTGATGACCACTGCTGGCTTGTGGTCCCACTCCGCTTCACGCCTATTCAGGAAAGACGTGGCCGGAGAACTGAGGATGCGTTCCCACGGACCCTATACTTAATCCGTCGGCCGAGGTCCGCGACGCTCTAGGCTCCTTCGTCTCCAATCTCTGCTCACGGACCTCGGTCGGTCTAGGACCCTCGACCAAGCCCTCCTGCTAGACTCGATGTCTCGTCTCCTATCGAAGGAGCGACCTTGCCTCTCGGCAGCTGTGTCGCTATCTTCCTGAGAACTTTCCTCCCTGGCACTTTCCCACTCGGGTTCTTCCATGTTTACATTCTCGGGCTCCTGGGAATTCCTCCCCCCAGGGTGTTCATAACTCCCTTCGCTGCTTCCCATCTCCACCTGGTGATCGGAATCTAAGCTGGGCCCAAACAACATTTCATCCCATGCCAAGCTCTCTGTGGGAGACTGCGGCCCATCCGAAGGGCCCTGTGCTTCACCCCAGTCATCTAGCTCATCCTCCGAATCCACCTCTGCTGCTGCAGGCCCTAATGCTAAAGGAACCCCAGGACCTATTCCTTGCCCTCCAGGCACGAACGAGAACTGCTGTGCTACACTATCCCCCCCTCAGGGCCCCTCCGAGGCCGCCCTCGAGGTTTGGGTTTGTCAGGGTACTTGCGGTGAAAACGAGCCACGAGATCCGGAGCATGGACATCCCGAGCCCGGGTCCATGAACGTTCTTCCGGTCCCAACCCCTTCCAGTCAAGCAAATACTCCAGCTTCCGGTAGCGGATGCGAGCATCCAAGATGTCCTGGACCTCCAACTCCTCCTCGCCATCGCGCATCACAGGGGGAGGAGGCGGCTGCGTCACGTCAGGCCGCACCCCCTTCGCCGGGCGGAGCACCGAACGATGAACCACCGGGTAGAGCTTCATGTCCACTGGGAGTTGTAGTTTGAAGGAAACAGGCCCCACCTTCTCCAAAACTTTGTAGGGACCCAAAAATCTCGCGTCCAGCTTGCGGCTGGGTCGCTGCGTGGGCAAATTCTTGGTGGACAGCCAAACTTTATCCCCCACAAGGATGTCAGGACCCTCCTGGCGCCGCCGATCAGCCATCCGCTTGTAGTCAGCTTTCGCCTGGTCCAATTGAGTGCGTAGCAAGTCTTGGAGCGCAGTGAGCTCTCGAAGCCAATCCTTAGCCTCGGAAACGGCTCCGGACGGGTCCACCGGCGGGTAGAACCGAGGGTGGTGTCCATAGTTAGCAAAGAAAGGAGTCTCTTTGATGGATTCCTGCGTCGCATTGTTGTAAGCAAACTCTGCCAGGGACAACAAGGACGCCCAGTTGTTTTGCTGATAGTTGACATAGCAGCGCAAGTACTGCTCCAAGGTGGCATTGACCCTTTCGGTCTGGCCATCGGTCTGCGGGTGATGAGCCGTGGACATCCGCACATCAATCCCCAGCAACTTCTGGACAGCCTTCCAGAACTGGGAAGTGAATTGGGTGCCCCGGTCAGTCACCAGGCTCTGTGGAAGTCCATGCAGCCGAAACACATGTTGCACAAACATATCAGCAGTCTCTTTGGCAGTAGGCACCCCCACACAGGGGATGAAGTGTCCCATCTTTGTGAAACAGTCCACCACGACCAGTATCGAGGTGAAACCCTTGGACTTGGGGAGGTCGGTGATGAAATCGGCCGAAATCATCTTCCAGGGAGCAGAGGGGGTCGGAAGCGGCTGGAGCAAACCGGCCGGCTTGCCCCCCTGGTTTTTAGCCCGGTGACACACAGGGCAGGATCCCACATAGTCCTCCACATCCCTCCGCACTTTAAGCCACCAAAAGTCCCGTAGGACCAATTGCAAAGTCTTGAACAGCCCAAAATGGCCTGCGGCCCGGCTATCGTGGCAAAGCTTGAGAATGTCCGCCCGCTCGGGCCCAGGGGAAACATAAACAGAGTCCCGGTGGTAGAGCACCCCGTTCTTTACCTGGAAAGGGGCTTGAGGCCCCTTGGTCAGTTGCTCTTGCACCCAGGGATCGGTCCGCTGGCGAGCCTGGACACGAACACTCAAGGGTCTTTTATCTCCAGGGGCTGGCGGAGCCACTGGAGGGTTGACAGGAAGCGCCCGAGCCGCCGCAAAGTTCTCCGCTTTAAGCAACCGTGCCTCGGACGGCCCGTCGCCATCACGAACATACTCCGGCTTTCGGGACAGCGCATCAGCTTGCTTTGTCTGCTTGGGGGTCACACAGTGAATGCGGAAATTGAATCGCTCAAAGAACAGGGACCATCTCTGTTGCCTCTGGTTCAATTTGCGCTGGGACTTCAGATGCTCCAAGTTCCGGTGGTCGGTGTGAACCTCCACCGGGAACTTGGCCCCTTCAAGCAGGTGTCTCCAGACCTCGAAAGCCACCTTGATGGCCAAAAGTTCCTTCTCCCAAATGGTGTAGTTCTTTTCCGGAGCCGTCAGCTGCCGGGAATAGTAGGCACAGGGCAACAAGTCCGTCCCCTGAGGCTGCAGCAGGATCGCTCCCACCGCCACATCCGAAGCATCGGCCTGAACGATGAAAGGGGTGCGGGGGTTGGGGTGCTGCAAGAGCGGCTGAGTGGTAAACAGCTGCTTCAATTTGCGGAAGCCCACATCCGCCTCCGGAGTCCACCGGAACGGCACCTTTCCCCGCAAACACTGGGTGATCGGATCAGCCCACTTGGCAAAGTCGGGAATGAACTTTCTGTAGTAGTTGGCAAAGCCCAGGAATCTTTGAATGTCTTTTTTGCTGGCGGGTGCTGCCCAGTCAACCACGGCTTGGACCTTGGTGTCATCCATGGCAATGCCCGTAGGAGAGATACGGTAGCCCAGAAAGTCTACCTCACGCAGGTCAAAAGCACATTTCTCCAGCTTAGCATAGAGCCCGTGAGCCCTGAGTCTCTGGAGCACCTCCTTGACGTGGCGGTCATGGGTCGCCTGATCTGGAGAAAAAATCAGCAGGTCATCTAGGTAGACCGCCAGATAGCGGTCCAACAGGTCTCGGAAAATGTCATTCATGAAATGTTGGAAACAGGCAGGGGCGTTGCACAAACCGAATCCCATCACCAGGTATTCGAAACTTCCCCACTTGGTCTGGAAGGCCGTCTTCCATTCATCACCCTGGCGGATCCGGACAAGGTTGTAAGCCCCCTCAGGTCCAGTTTAGTGAACACCTTAGCTCCCGCATCCGCTCCATGAGCTCGGGGATGTCGGGCAGGGGGTAGCGGGTCCGGATCGTGATCTTGTTGAGTTCCCTGAAGTCATTGCAAAGCCGCAACTCCCCCGATTTCTTCTTGACGAAAAGAATCGGAGCCCCGGCCGGGGATTGGGAGGGCCGAATGAACCCCTTCCGCAGGTTCTCATCCAGGAAATCTCGGAGAGCCTGTTGCTCTGGTTCCGAGAGAGGGTAGAGACGCCCCCGCGGAATTGGGGCTCCCGGCTGCAATTCAATGGCACAGTCATAGGGCCGGTGCGGAGGCAAGCGTTCCGCCTCCTTCTCACTGAAGACATCCCAAAATCCGGCATACTTCTTGGGCAGGGTGGCGACATTCTCCACTTCTTGGGCCAGGCACGCCCGAGCCGTCATGCAGTGGCCCTGGCAATGGTCCGAAGAAAAAATTAGCTGTCTCTTGGCCCAGGAGATCTGGGGGTCGTGGAGTGCGAGCCACACAATGCCCAGGACAATGGGGAAATCTGGGAGCTTGGTCACAAGAAAAGAAATGTCCTCTTTATGGGAGCTAGTCCACATCCTGGTAGGGGCTGTATACTGAGTTACAGCCCCTGTTTTCAGAACTCTCCCATCGATAGTCTGGACACCCTTGGGCTCTTGGAGAGCAAGAAATTTTAATCCCGCTGACTTGGCATAGTCTGCATCGATGAAGTTGTTGGTCGCTCCCGAGTCGATCATGGCATGGACCATCATCGGCCCCTTCTCGGGTGACCACAAGCTGACCATTACAAGGAACAATTGTCCAGTCTTGGGTTCAGGGGGGAGGTTAGCGACGTCGGCCGCGTGAGCGAACCCTCTTACACCCGGCCGGTCCCTTCCCCCGCCACCTGAAAGGCCTCTCCTCCGAGGGCGGCAGAGGCCCGAGGAGTCTTTCCACGCGGTTTCTGGGGGCACTCCTTTGAAAAATGTCCAGCCCCCCCGCAGTACCAGCATAAGTTGAGGCGCTGACGCCGTGCCTTCTCCGCCTGGTCCACTTTGGGCCGAACTGTTCCCAACTGCATGGGCTCCGGGTCATCCGAGCCGGCCGGCACTGGCAATTGCCGGGGTTGAAACTGCCCAGCCCCTTCCTTCCGTGCCACCGGTTTCTCCATCACGCCCTTGTCCCACCGCCTCCTGGTCTGCAGTCCTGCTTCCATACGAAGGCTCAAGGTGATGGCGGCCTCCAGATCCGCGGGCCGGGGATGTTTTAACATCTCCTGTTGCAGTTCCGTAGGCAGCCCCGCAATGTAGTGATACCGCAACGCCGGCAGACCCCACTGTGTCTGGGAAGCCAGGACTCGAAAACGGGAGATGTACTGGGACAGGGATAGATCCTTGCTCGTCAGCCGAGCCAAATCCCTCTCGGCGAGCTCTTCATTGACGAGAGCCCCCCATGTCGCCCGGATCGCGTCTAGGAAAGCCCGCAGCGTGTTTGTATGGGGGGACGGCGCCCGGATCAACGCGGTGGCCCACGTTGCCGCTGTCCCTCCATCCGGGTGTAAACAAAAACCACCTGGGCGCGATCGTTGGCGAACTCGTTGGGCGTTGCTCCAAATAAAGTTCCACTTGGCAAACAAAAACCTCCACCTGGGCGGATTACCACTAAAGCGGCCAGGTGGGCTCACCAGTGCTGTCCGGCCCGGGTCCGCAGCTCACCCAATTCTCGTTGCAACTCTTGCACTTGGGCATCAGTCAAGTTAGCCATGGCGACCACGGGCGTGGAGCGCTTCTTGCGGCGTCCCGAGCGGCGTCCCGTGGTGTGATAAGGGGTTCTGGGAGTTCTCCGGCCAGCTGTCACGATCACGGACGTAGCGGGCCCCTTAATCACACACACAGAGACGTACTGAAGGCTAACTACTTTATTGAGTATAAAAACAGTTCCAAAGAGTAAATAGTCCAATAATATGCAAGTGTCCAAAAGGTAATAAACAAGTAGTCCAAAGTAGCGTAGCAAATAAGCTGGAAGCGTGGCAAGGCACCGCAATCCAATGCGGATCAGGAAACAGGGCAAGGCTCCGCAAACCACTGCGGCTCAAGAAACAAGGCAAATGCAAGGCAAGGCTTGATGACCACTGCTGGCTTGTGGTACCACTCCGCTTCACGCCTATTCAGGAAAGACGTGGCCGGAGAACTGAGGATGCGTTCCCACGGACCCTATACTTAATCCGTCGGCCGAGGTCCGCGACGCTCTAGGCTCCTTCGTCTCCAATCTCTGCTCACGGACCTCGGTCGGTCTAGGACCCTCGACCAAGCCCTCCTGCTAGACTCGATGTCTCGTCTCCTATCGAAGGAGCGACCTTGCCTCTCGGCAGCTGTGTCGCTATCTTCCTGAGAACTTTCCTCCCTGGCACTTTCCCACTCGGGTTCTTCCATGTTTACATTCTCGGGCTCCTGGGAATTCCTCCCCCCGGGGTGTTCATAACTCCCTTCGCTGCTTCCCATCTCCACCTGGTGATAGGAATCTAAGCTGGGCCCAAACAACATTTCATCCCATGCCAAGCTCTCTGTGGGAGACTGCGGCCCATCCGAAGGGCCCTGTGCTTCACCCCAGTCATCTAGCTCATCCTCCGAATCCACCTCTGCTGCTGCAGGCCCTAATGCTAAAGGAACCCCAGGACCTATTCCTTGCCCTCCAGGCACGAACGAGAACTGCTGTGCTACACAAAGAAGCATATGATTGAACAAAAGGCTCAGAGAATCAAGGAAGAGGAAACACAATCTGTATAAATAAAAAATGTAATGTTATTTTGTGGGATTAATATAACCCAAAAACCACCGGATAAATTTACGCCTAATTTGGAAACAATAACACCTATCAGACCAACGAGTGACCATCTTATATAAATAAAATGTCTATATTGGGCCCTTGGTATCTTCTGTGGTTTGGTTCCAGGGTCCCTGTGGATATCAAAATCCACCCATACATGTAATTGTGTAGTATAGAATGGAATATATTAGCATGGCAAAATCAAGGTCTGCTTTCCGAGTTGTGCATGCAATATTTTCAAGCTGTGGATAACTGAGTCCCAAAATGCAGAATCCATGCATAAGGGGGAGGAGGCAAATGACAAGGATCCTGCAGAAAAATGACCAAGCTGGAGGGGTCACTACAAACTACTTCTCCTTCCTTTGCTCCAATGCCCTTATTAGACCAACCACAAAGGAAGGCTTCAATAGGAACCCTATTCATGACATCTAATTCATACAAGAGTGACCTATTTGTCAACTATCGTGCAGTTTCCAATCTCCCCTTCTTGGCCAAGTCCTGGAACATGTGGTGGCTTCACAATTCCAGGTATTCTTGGAAGACACAGATCAGGATCAGGCTCAGTCTGGCTTTAGGAACCGAGACAGCCTTGGTCATCTTAGTGGATGATCTACACTAGGAGCTAGACAGGGGGAGTATGTCCCTGTTGGTTCTGCTGGACCTCTCAGCAGCCTTCGATACCGTCGACCATGGTATCCTTCTGGGACACCTCGCGGGAATGGGCCTTGGAGACACTGTTATGCTATGGCTCCTGTCCTTCCTAGAGGGTCATTCACAGAAGGTGTTATTGGGGGATACCTGCTCGATTCCACAACCATTGTCTTCTGGGGTCCCCTAGGGTTCAGTACTATCTCCCATGTTGTTTAACATCTACATGAAGCCGCTGGGGGGAGATCATCCAGAGTTTCCGGGTACGATGTCACCTGTATGCAGATAACGTCCAGATCTATCACTCCTTCCCACCTGCTACTAAGAAGGCTGTTCAGGTCCTCATCTGGTGTTTGGCCGCTGAGATTATCTGGATGAGGGTGAACAAATTGAAATTGAATCCAGATAAGACAGAGGTCCTCCTGGTCAGTCGAAAGGCCGAGCAGGGCATAGGGTTACAGCCAATGTTGGACAGGTTTACACTCCCCTGAAGGCGCAGGTTCGCAGCTTGGGAGTGATCCTGGACTCATCGTTGAGCTTGGAACCCCAAGTTTTGGTGGTGACCAGGGGAGCATTAGCACAGTAAAAACTTGTGCGCCAGCTGCGCCCGTAACTTGGGAAGTCTGACTTGGCCATGGTGGTCCACACTCTTGTTACATCCCGAATAGATTACTGCAATGCGCTCTACGTGGGGTTGCCTTTGAAGACTGTTTGGAAGCTCCAAATGGTCCAATGGGTGGCAGCCAGGTTACTAACAGGAGCGGCACTCAGGGAGCACATTACTCCTCTGTTGCGTCAGCTTCACTGGCTGCCAATCTGCTACCGAGCACAATTCAAAGTGCTGGCTTTAGCCTATAAAGCCCTAAACGATTCCGGCCCAGCTTACCTATCTGAACGTATCTCCTCGTATGAACCATCTAGGAGCTTAAGATTGTCTGGGGAAGCCCTGTGCTCTATCCCGTCTTCCTCGCAAGCACAATTGGTGGATACGAAGGACAGGGCCTTCTCAGTAGTGCCCCCCGACTATGGAACTCCCTCCCCAGGGGTATTAGATCGGCCCCTCCCTCCTGATTTCCCGAAAAAGTAAAGACCTGGCTCTTTGAGCAAGCTTTCGATAATGCAGCGGAATAGATAACACACAACTATAAATGATGAACATGAAATGGCCAGACGATATTACTGGATAACATTTTTAACAGGATGACACTGATGATTATTTTTAATTTTGTTTATTTATTTATTTTGATTTTATAGACCGCCCCTCCCAACAGTCTCGAGGCAGTGTACAATTGGTAAAAACATACTAAAAACAGTCACACATCTTAATAAAACAATACAAAATACAAGTTTAGCAACAGACAGTAACTTAGGGTGGCAATATATGTCGAGCATTTGATGGTTTATGGAGGGCTGCTGAGACCGAACGCCCGCCGGAAGAGGACAGTTTTGCACCTTTTCCGGAAAGGAATAAGCTCGTTGAGAGCACGTGCCTCGTCCGGTAGGGCATTCCACAATGCTGGAGCCACCACTGTAAAGGCCCTCTGTCTGGTTACTGATAGATGATATGTCCAAACTGAAGGGACCACTAGTAGGTTTGAATCCTCCAAACATAGGGATCTCTGGGGAATGTACAGGGAGAGACAGTCCCTCAAGTACACAGGCCCTAGACCATGTAAGGCCTTAAAGGTCAGAACCAACACCTTGAACATGATCCGGTGTTCTATAGCAGTGTTTCCCAACCTTTTTTGAGCTGCAGCACAGTTTTTACATTTGCAAAATCCTGGGGCACACCATCAACCAAAATGACAAAAAATGACACTCTAACACAGTAATACATATAGTTTATATGTTTTTAAATGTATTTATACACTCAGTGTGAAACCTGGGCCTGTTTCGATGAACACAACATAGATATCCTGGCAGGAATGGCAGAAAGACACAAACTTCCCACACAGAACTCCCATAACCAAGAGAAAATGCTATAAGAGGAGGGGGAGGAGGGAGGGGCAGGGCCGGTGCTGGACTGAACTATCCGGCATTAGGCCCGGGGGGTGTGTGTGCAAGAGGTGGTCTCCACTTGGGGAAAGGGAGGCAGGCCTTCCCAATGCATGGAGAGGGAGAGACCAAGTAGACAACGGGTGGGGAGGGGGTGTTTGTAATTTTGTGCCTTTATCGAGGTCGGTTTCTTAGGGTTTTTATACTTCAACACACTAGACTCTCCCCCTCTTGGGGGTTCCAATTTCCCACGGCAGACCTGATGATCGCTCATGGCACACTAGTGTGCCTCGGCACACTGGTTGGGAAACACTGTTCTATAGGAAGCCAGTGTAGTTGCAGCAGAATGGAAGTAATGCGCGCTCTCGCTGGCGCACCGATGAGCAGTCGTGCTGCAGCATTCTGCACTAACTTAAGTTTCCGGATCACGGACAAGGGAAGGCCAATGTAGAGGCCGTTACGGTAGTCTAATCTCGAGATGACAGTTGCCTGGATCACAGTAGCTAGGTCACTTTTGGATAGGTAGGGTGCCAGCCGCCTAGCCTGCCGGAGATGGAGTAAAACTATATGTTTTAATTGTTTTTCTATATGTTTTATATTGTCATGTTGATTGTTTTTAATTGCACCAATTATGCCAATCCGTAACCTGCCTTGAGTCGCCGTACGACTGAGAAAGGCAGGCAATAAATATGGTAAATGAATGAATAAATACATTATTCCCAGTAGCGTGTGAGTATATCCCAAGGTGCCATCCTGCGCAGCCTTCCTCTTCCCGTGAGGTCTCCTTCTTCTCCTGCAGGAACCCTTTCCAAGCTTCATGCAGGCACCGCTCGCCTTTCTCGCCCTGATCCAGAATCCCTGGTGATTGTGATCACCATTCTGCTGCAAGCCAAGAGCAGCCACGGCCATGACAAAGGCTCCTTCCTTCTCATCCCCGTGCTGCTCTGAGATCATAGGCTTCCAGGAGCAGGTGCAGCCCATTCCCCTGCAAGCACACAGGCACACACAAGCGGAGAGAGAATGAATGGGAGGCTGCGGGAGAAGGAGGAAAGGCGCTCTTCCAACCCAGCCAGGGGAACTTCCACGCACGCGCTTCGTCTCTGACAGGAGGCAGGGGAGGGGGGAGGAAGAGGGTGGGGCGAAACAAAAGGGAGACTTGGCGCAGGCGCAGTCCCGACTAAGTGTCAGCGTTTTGACACACGGAAGAGGAGGGGGCAGAGGGAGAAAGAGGCGGGTGGGGGGGAAAAAAGGAAGAGGCGGAGTCGAGAAAGAAGTGGGCGCGTGCGCGTTGGGGAGAGAGCTAGAGCGCGCGCCGGGCCGGCTCGGCCTATCCGCTCTGCTTCGCCGCGCCCTGGCTTGGGCCGAGCGAACTCGACTCTGCTGCCGACCAATCCTAGTTCCCCGGGCCACCCCCCCACCACCTTCGCGGGCGCGCGCACGCACAAGGCGGAGGGGGCGGGGCCGGGCGCCTGCCAGTCATCCCCGCCAGTCAGTCAGTCAGTTTGGCGCTGCCGGGCGGGTGGGCTGCCTGCGTCTGTTGCCCGCGGGGCCCCCAATGGCGGCGGCGGGGGCTGAGGCGGAAAGAGAGGCAGGGCCGCGGAGGCGCTGAGGGGAGGAGCCCGAGGAGCCTGAGGAGGAGGAGGAGGGGGCCATGAGCGCGGCCGCCTCCGACGAGCCCGGCGGCTTCTTCCTCTTCCCGAGCGGCACCGGGCAGCAGCACCCGCAGCACCCGCCCAGCGTGGCCATGGGCCCCGGGGAGAGCGCGGCCTCCGTGGCCGCCTTGGCCGCGCTCCTCCCGCAGGCGCCGCCGGGCTCGTCGGGGCTGGGCTCCCCGGGCCGGGGCGCCAGTGGCAGCATCGGCGGGGGCGCCTGCCGGGCCCGCTACCAGCTGCTGCTCTCCGGCCGGGCCCTGGCCGAGCGCTACCGGAGGATTTACACCGCCGCGGCGCTGAGCGAGCGGGACCAGGCCGGACACCCGGGCAGGTAGGCAGAACAATAACAGCCCAGGAGGAGGGGGAGGATGCTCCTGCTGCTGCTGCTCCTGCTGCTCCTGCGCACACGCCCCGCCAGGGACATCCGGGCGGTTGCAGGTGGCGCTTCCTGCCCTGACTCACCTGGGAAGGGGGGGGGGGATAAGTTGGCTCATCACTTGGGGGCCCCTCCCCCCAGGAACAATACAGCAATATATAATACGGATATTGTGCTCTGCTAACGTTATAAAATACTGTATATGCATATAATATTGATAATGTTACAATGTAAGACAATACACTAACAACAATGCAATGTAATAGTTATATATTTTATACTACATGCATTATTACTAATAATACTACAGTATAGTGGCATAGAACAAGATAGTAATATATAATACTAATATTGTGCTGTGCTAACATTATAAAATATTCTATAAACATAATATTGATAAGAATGTTACAATGTAAGACAATATACTAGTAATGCAATGTAATAATTATATATTGTATACTATATGTAATATTATTAATAATATTACAGTATAGTGGCATAGAACAAGATAGTAATATATAATCCTAATATTGTGCTATGCTAATAATATGATATGTTGTATACACATATAATATTGATAATATTAAAATTAATACACTATAATACTAATGCACCGGGAATGTGGCGCAACTGGCTGGGAGTCAGTTGCATAAGATGTCTACTGACCAGAAGGTCATGAGTTCGAGGCCTGTCTGGGTCGGGGTGAGCTCTCGACCAATTGTGTAGCTCGTTGTCTGTCTATATATGTTTTATGTCTATGGCATTGAACATTTTTGCCTGTATATGTGCATTGTGATCTGCCCTGAGTCTCCTGGGGGGTGATGTAAATAAATAATGATAATACACTATTTTATAATTCATATTACATGTAATATTACTAATAATATTACAGTATAGTGGCATAGAACAGGATAGTAATATATAATACTAATATTGTGCTGTGCTAATAATATATATTGTATACACATACTGTATATTGATAATATAATGTTATGTAATACAGTATACTAATAATACCATATAATAATTTTATATTTCATATTGCATGTAGTATTACTAATAGTATTACAGTATAGTGGTTTGTACAAGATAGTAATATATAATACTAATATTGATCTCTGCTAATATTTGTATACACATATAATATTGATAATACATTTATAATGTAATTCAATATAATGCTAATAATAATACAACATAATTATTATATATTTTATATTGCATGTAATATTACTAATAATATTACAGTATACTGGTATAGTACAGTATAGTAATATATATATATATACTAATATTATGTGTTAATAATATATTGTGTACACATATTATTGATAATATTATAATGTAATACAATATAATACTAATAATACAATGTAATTTTATATTTCATATTACATGTAATATTAATAATATTGCAGTATAGTAGTATAGTATTATATAGTAATATAGAATACTAATATTGTGCTATGCTAATAACATAATATATTTATGTACATATAGCGTGTAAGCCACTCTGCGTCCTCTTTGGGGTGAGAAGGGAGGCATGTAAAATGTTGTAAATAATAAATAAATAAATGGGGGGAGGAAGCTGGGCGGCATCCTTCACAGAACCACCACCCTGGGCCTATTGTCCCCTCCCCACCTCCCTAGCATCCAGAGAAGAACACCTTCCTATTTCACTCCCCCCTCGACTCTTCTGCACTTACTTTGATTGTCCCTTGAAATAAAACCCAGCTCTTCGAATCCACTGGTTCCCAATGAGAAATCGCAGGGCCATTGAAATCATGCTTCCTTGTTGCTGTGCTGTTGGGATGAATTTTGCCTCTGATGGACGCATGCCTCCTCAGAAGCAAACCCCATTGTATTCAGTTCTATGTAAGTGAGGCCTCATCTTCATTGTCATATAAAATCCACATCATCCACTTTTAACTGGATTATATGGCAGTGTAGAGTCAAATAATCCAGTTCAAAGCAGATAATCTAGATACATATTAAAACATATTTCTATAAAATACATACTATAAAATACGTATTCTTTTCACTTGCTGGGTGTCTTGTGGTTTCCAAGCAGAGTATGTCGGTGTGCAATCTATTTCATACTTGGCATCAAAATAGTTACACTGCCATCATTCTCCTGGACCTTCCATGTATGCAAACTAAAGGGGGTGGACTTAATGTTGGATAATTCTTAATTGAGAAATTACATCTTTATTGTAATTGACGATTTGCCAGAATTCAAACATGATGTGCCCAAGGCCTTCTCTTCATGTTTTTTTTTCTTTTCTTGTAGGGATATGTGTCAAATGTTTAGCCTGAGAAACCAGCCTGGATTTTGGGTAGATCAGTTTTTCTGATAAGCGTAGTTGTGTTCGAACCCTTTGGGTTTTGTACTGTAGAAAATAAGTTATTTTCTCATCAGTGCTCTGTGGGATAAGCACCTGGCAGCTAAATGGATAGAAGTGAACATGATGTCTGCATTTACAAACATATTGAACTTGTAGGGACCTGTCACTTAAGAATATGCCTGGCTGTGAGTTTTTTTGGTCTCTCTTATTGTCAGTGGGAACATGTCATATTTTCAGGGTAGGCAAAAGGGACAGGGCAGTCTGCTTTATTACGAGAACATAATTATCTCATTTACAATTAATGCTGCCCTGGAGACTAGGACACGGAACAATGGCTTCAAACTACAAGAAAGGAGATTCCATCTGAACATTAGGAAGAACTTCCTGACTGTGAGAGCTGTTCAGCAGTGGAAATCTCTGCCCCGGAGTGCGGTGGAGGCTCATTTTTGGAGGCTTTTAAACAGAGGCTGGATGGCCATCTGTTGCTTCTTGGCGGGGGGGTTGGACTGGATGGCCCATGAGGTCTCTTCCAACTCTATGATTCTATGATTCTAATTATGTTGGTATTGTCACACAACCAGAATATCTAAAGTCACAGTTAAAATATTAGCATGTATCAGTTAAAGATGACCGATTGTAATTTTTATTCTTTTGACCCCTAGAAAAAGGCAAGATAAGAAGTTGTGACACTGTTTTCTATTAGGTGTTGAAGTATTTATTTATTATTTATTTATTATTCGATCTTGTATGCTGCCACTCCCCGAGGGCTCGGAGCGGCTCACAATACAGTATAGAAACGCAGAATGGAAACAC
Source organism: Anolis apletophallus (assembly GCA_030556195.1). Taxonomy (NCBI): domain Eukaryota; kingdom Metazoa; phylum Chordata; class Lepidosauria; order Squamata; family Anolidae; genus Anolis; species Anolis apletophallus. Next base: position 110,073,594 of record JARBWK010000004.1, read on the forward strand.
CATAAAACAACTTAACATTAATTAGTACCAGATTAAAATTCAAAGTTCGAATGCCAACCGAAACAGATGAGTCTTACAAGCCCTGCGAAAGGCCGATAGGTCTCGCAGGGCACGAACATTAGTTGGCAAGGTATTCCAAAGAGATGGCGTCACAATAGAGAAAGCTAGATGTGTTTTCTTAAAGACTTATAGATACGTGTGGCACTCTTAAAGATCTGATTTATTTTTCTGTTGACAATGGGAGAGGACACACAAGAAGGTGCCAATAGCAAGGAACGAGTGCAAACAAAGCATGAAATATGAGGATGTGTTTAGACATCTGGATTTGGAATCAAACAATGAGACGCTCTTCTTTTAAATGCACAGAGTTGGTAATTTAGGAAGATATTTTATTTTTTGTAATCATATTTTGGTGGAGACATTATTTATAAACTATCAGTGGATTATTAAAGAACTCTACATGCTTATTAGGCTAATTAAATTTGACCTGTGCAGGTTGATGAAAGAGATGCCTTTGGGTTTCATGGGCCACATTAATTATTTTTAAAATCATTGTTCTATTTAAGATCTGGAAGTAGAATCTACCAGTCCAGTAGTGTGTTGATGGATATGTCTAATTATGTACAGCAGTGTGCTTCCCAAATTCTGGTCTTCCAGGCAGGCATGTAGCCGGGGGCTAAGGGGGCTTCAGCCCCCCCCCCCGAAATTCTCAGGATGGTCCGCGAGAAGGCCTTACTGGTACATTATTTAAACTGTTATGTTTATTCATATCATGATCTGATCACCATGCTCATTATATCCCACCTTCATGGGGTTATTGGGATAACAATACAAAAGATTTGCTAGGGTAAACCCTCTTCCACCCAGTCTCAGCCCCGAACCAAACTCAGCCCCCCCCCCCGAACCAAAATCCTGGCTGCGGCCCTGCTTCCAGGTGTTTTAGACTTCAGCTCGCATAATCCCTGATCATTCTCCAAGTCATCTGAGACTTTTTGGAGTTGAAGTCCAAAACACCTCAAGGACCAAAATTTAGGAAACACTGATGCACAAAATTGGACCACACATAGTATTCATAATATTCACTTTCTTGAAAATCTGTTGTGATATTTTGGAGGTTTTTAAAAAATATATGCTGATGAGCTAAGTTTTTTAATTTTTTCTTTCCTTGGAAATTTTTTTTCTTTATGAGATGATCCTTGTGTGAAGATGTGATTTATTCATCTCGTTTAAAACAAAAAATGCAATTTCAGGCCTGTGCCTTTGACAAGTTCACTTTTAGAGAATGAGCTGCAAATAAAAGACTTCCCTGTACCCTTAGATTATTCTTGATTTGCTGAAGCCAGGCTGTTCCAGCAGCTGATATTAGGGAAGGTGAAATTTACAGAAGACCCGAATAATACTAAAGATATTAGGATTTAAGTTTTATTCTGTTCTAGCATTAAAAGGTGGGATGGGAATCTAATTGTAATTGATATGAACATCCATGGATTTCAGACTAATTTATTCAGTGGACTGTTATGAGTATTATACTTAATACCCAGAGAAATCATGTATAATCAGATAGGTTCCTTATATTTTCATATGCTTAATTCCAGAAGGAAGACATTGGGAGGAAGTGGCAGTGACAAACTGCAAGGTGACCATTTGTCCCTAAATTGATGAGGCTCTTACATGGAAGTTTCTGGGTTTGCTTTCTGCTGTTTATAGACTGTCATATTTGATATCTGCTGCCCCTCTTTTTTGAGACTTAAACACAAATATATAGGATACCTTTTTTGCTCATTAGCTGCCCTTTTTCCCCCTTCGTCATTACAGAGTTTGGTATTATCTCACTCTCTTTGCAATAATCAGAGCTCCCCCGCCCTAACTCACCATGTAGCTATTTTGCTTCCCACACTGCCTTTCAGTGGCTGGTGGAAAGGTGTCTGATTGTATTACTGGATCCTGAGATTTCTGGAGGACCCTGGCCTTTTGTGAATGATTTTATTGGTTTGTTTCTGGGTGTTCGGACAGATCTTTCTCCTTCCACTTTGCACCAGCCATGGAATGATATGTGCATGTGTTCAGCAGCTGAATTAAAAAATGGAGCTGTGATTGACAGAAGAGACATGGTATGGTTCCACTAGTGGGGTTTTTATACTATATTCAGCCATACAGGTTAATTATGTGGTCTGGCATCGTTGCTGTAGACACGTGGAATATGTTTCTTGGGAGTGTGGTAGAGCCTCCTTCTCTGGAGGTTTTTAAACAGAGGCTGGATGGCAATCTATCGGAAGTGCTTTGTGTGTTCATCTACAGCAGCAGATTAGATTGGATGACCCTTGTGATCTCTTCTAACTCTATGAGTCTGTGTTTCATGTTTCCCAGTCAAAATCTAAAATATGAAGGGTAATTGCGTTCTTGTAAGCAGTTGGCAAGTGTCTGACTTGTTGGAAAGCCACAATTGGCTGCATCACCATTGGACTCTAATATGATGGTATATGAAAACAGGTAACCACATAACAAAGTTGTGTTACTTTCAAAAGTCTAGACGTTAGAGTCATGTTCTTGAAAATAACATGGCTTGTTGCTTCGCTTGGCACAGGCCCATAGACATGGCTAAAATGGTCATTTTCTATGTTCCTTAACTGCGGGGCAATAAAATTCATTGCAGTCAAGTCAATGACTGATATTCTAGAACAGGCCTCCTCAAAGTTTAGCTCTCCAGCTATCTGGGCCTCTAACTCTCAGAAGCTCTAGTCAGCTTGTTCAATGGTCACGAATTTTGGGCACTGCTCTAGAGCATCATAGTATTCTGGTTTTGATGCTTCCATAATAATGGTTCAAGGTTTTTCCAGCATGATTAAAGTTAAATGCTCATGATGACTTGACATAGAGATTGTTAAGTGTAATCCTAGTGAAAGATCTGCATATTACTATTTGGTTGTTAACTCTGAAAGTTGTCCCCACACCCAGAACAAGATTTTGTCATGTATTTTATTATCTGGGTGATCTAAAACTACAAATGTTACCTTGTACAGGCCGTTCCCAAGTTACAAACATTTGACTTACAAACAACTTATAGTTAAGAACAGGGGTGAGACAAGAGGAAGTTAGAGAAATCTACCCCTCAGAAGGGAAATTAACTCCTGAAAAAGTTATCATGGGGAAAAGATGTCTCTGCTGAAGTTTTCTCACCAATCCACAAGGACTGAAAGTGAGTGAAACCTTCTGAACAGGGGCACAGCAGCAAAACAAACACTGCAGGGGTATTAATCCTTCCCTATGCTATCCAAAGAGTGTGTGTGTGTGTGTGCGTGTGTGTGTGTAATTACACTTTAAAATGTAGCTGGTCCGATTTATACACAAATTCAGCTTAAGAACAACCTACAAAACCCATCTTGTTTGTTACTTGGGGACTGTCTGTATGTGGAACATCAATATACAGTATGTATATTGTGCCAGTGCAGAATAGATATAGTATTGAAAAACTCCATACAGGAGACAGTGCAAATGAAGTTTACAGGAAGACATAAAGCTGATTTATTTACATTCTCTTCTCTGACTTCCTCCCTCTGACAGACTTCTTAAGCAATGATTTCCAAACCTTTTTGGTCCTGGAATGCTTCAGAAGACTCCCTCTCCCTGTAGAAGCCTATATTCCTTATTTTTCTACGGAACCCTAATTCTGTACCCACAAAGTTCTTCCTTCTTTCATCTACTCGTATTGCCTGAATTTGGAAATAAAAAGAATACATTTTAAGTATAATTGCAAACCTTTATTTTGGTACAGGTAAATATTGGATTCACACCTAATGTGATGAATGAAATTGCTTCATTTTTGTACTTACACTCATTTTGAACTGGGGCTTTATGTTCAACAGCTGAGTGCATAAATATGAGCAGCATCCAACTTCCTCCAATTTTTTTTTGCAAATTCCCCAACAATTTGATTTTGTAAGTTTTTTGGGCTGCATGGCCATGTTCCAGAGCATTCTTTCCTGACGTTTCGCCTACATCTATGGCAGACATCCTCAGAGGTTGTGAGGTCTGTTGGAAACTAGTAAGATGGGGTTTATATATCTGGTAGGGTAGGAGAAAGAATTCTTGTCTGTTGGAGGTAGGTGTGAATGTTTCAATAGGACACCTTGATGGCCTAGCAGTTTCAAGGGTGGCTTCTTACTTCCTTGGGGAATCCTTTGTTGAGAGGTGATTAGCTGTCCCTGATTGTTTCTTATCTGAAATTCCCATGTTTTTGAGTATTGTTCTTTATTTACTGTTACAATTTTAGAGGTTTTTTAAAATACTGGTAGCTAGATTTTGTTCATTTTCATGGTTTCTTCTTCTCTGTTGAAATTGTCCACATGCTTGTGGATTTCAATGGCTTCTCTGTGTAGTCTGACATAGTAGTTCTCAAATAATATGTGGTGTCCATGTTGGTTCATCAGGTTCTCTGCTATGGCTGTTTTCTCTGGTTGAAGTCATCTTCAGTGCCTTTCATGGTCCTTGATTCGTGTTTGAATGGTGCATTTGGTGGTCCCTATGTAGACTTGTCCACAGCTGCATGGTATTCGGTAGACAGCATGGTTTTTTTTACAAGGATATTTTAAATGTCCTTTCTATTGGTAATTTAACTATATTTATATTGTGACTAGCTGTATCCAATTTTTTTGTTTGTAAGCTGTTTGTAAGGCTTGGAGAATGGCGGATACAAATTAATAAACAAAAAGGTAATAATTTGGCAGGAGCGTCTTCTGAGCAGAATTCTGTTCAGTTGATCTCTGGATTCAATCCAATATGTGTTTAATGTTATAAACGTTGGTTGCTTACTACTAGTTTTTAAATGGCGGAAATAATTGTAGCTCACTAATGGGGGCTTCAAATTGATTCCATGCAAATTTAATCCATGCTTAAATGGTATTAAAACTTTTGAATTGTAGAATTATTTACAGAGCTATGATTACTTTGATGGGGATGGTGGAAAACAATAAGGAAAGGTTTTTCTTCTCTTTTCTTTTTCTTTCTAAAACCTCAAATATTTAATTTCAAGATAAATGCAACAATGTAAAGCAGTAGTTTGCAGCATTGTTAAAATTATTGTATATACTTGTTTAAATTTAGAAATGTTTAGAAATGTTATTAAAACAATTGACTGAAAAAACCTGGGTCAACATATCTGCTTAGCAATTTAAGTATTTGTACCTTGACTTTTGTCAAAAGAGGAACCCTATTCTGAGTAGAGTAGAGAAAGACAGGAGCTTACTTCTCTGTGGGAGTACCTAACAAGACCAACTCTTTCTACTTTCTCCACCATGGCACTACTTCTGGCCTTTTGGTATTCCTTGGTGGCCTTTGGACGCTTTCCCTCAAAGGAATGCTAAGACAATAGAGATGAATTGATGCTTCTTTTAGGTTCTTCTGACATGGATTAAGCTCTTTCATTTCACTAGTTTCACAGAGAAGGGAATGGTTCCTTTTATGTATGTATATATATAAGATTTTGATATACGTAGGATCCAACAATGGTGACTGAGGTCATTTTCATATCACAGCAGTGATCTACAAATACCAATATTTTTCTAAAACAATTTTAGTATGCTTTAGCACATCCAACCAACAAAGGAGTAACGGCTAAATGTGCCCACTGTGCATACCACAAGGAAGCATTGTATCGCCAAAAATAGCAGAAGTAGACAGTGTTTTTCTAAATAGGTGTACTCATGCCCAATATAATCCTGTACCAAATGTGGTTTAAGGTCTAAATCAGTTTTATATATTGAAGTTATTTATTTATTTATTTATTTATCATTTCGATTTAATAAACTGCCCTTCCCGAAGCTCAGCTTAGAACAGCTTTCCACAGGTCAGTCTACTCTTTGTTCCGCTTCATTTTAGCTTCGTTACCATCATCTTTACTACTTTCCTACAATCTGTATATATAATAAAAAAGAATGTTCGTATGTATGTGGGTTTGTGGATATGTGCCATCTTTCTGATTGGGTGCCAGTGAGGGAGTATTGGCATAACGCCTCTAATTGGCCAGCCAACACGAACATTCCACAGGGGGATAAGGCAAAGGCCTGAGGCAGTCAGACATGGTGGGAGTTTAAGGCCAAAATACTTTGCGGCCCCCAACAATGAGACAACCAAACCAAACTTGGCACACAGAACCCCCAATACCCACTTTACGTCTTGGTGCAGTTTGAGGGAGGATGGACCATGGATTGGCCAGCATTTGAACATCCCAAATCTCAAAGGTGCCAGAGTTCTTTACAAAAAGGCTTCCTTTAGCAGATTTTAAAAACTAGGCCTCAGCCTGAATTGACAGCAAGGCTTCCTCAACTTGATTTTCGAGGCTAGGCCTCATCCTGAATTGACCGTATGGCTTCCTCAACTTGATTCTCGAGACTAGGCCTCAGCCTGAATTGACAGTAAGGCTTCCTCAACTTGATTCTCCTGACTAGGCCTCAGCCTGAATTGACAGTAAGACTTACTTAACTTGATTTTCGAGACTAGGCCCCCAACAATGACAGAACAAGACTACAGTTGGCACACAGATCCCCCCCCCCCAAAGGCCCACTCTACATCCTGGTGCAGTTTGAAGGAGGAGGGTGGACCACGGAGGATGGGACTTGCAGTACCTTCACTCACTCTGACCAGCACGGGTGACGGACCTCGACCAAACTTAGCACACATAAACCCCATGATGCCCTTTACGTCCTGGTGCAGTTTGGAGAAGAGCAGAGCATGGGTGATGGGGCTTAAAGTACCTCCACTCACTTCCCGAGACCGCTGCGACCCTCATCTAATGACTGATCAAGACCAAACTTGGCACACATAACCCCCATGACTGCCTTCGCATCCTGGTGAGGTTTGGGGGCTCATGGACATGGATGATTGGACTTGGAGTACTTTCCAACTCTTCTATTCCCAGGGACCACTGTGGCCCCCAACAAAGACTGATAAAGACCAAACTTGGCACAGAGAGCCCCCATGACCCACTCTACATCTTACTGCAGTTTGGAGGAGGGTGGACCATGGCTGATGGGACTTGAAGTACCTCCACTCACTTCCTGAGGCCACTGTGACCCTCATCCAATGACTGATTAAGACCAAACTTGGCACACAGAGCTCCCATGACCCACACTACATGCTGGTACAGTTTCGAGTAGGATGTACCATGGATGATGGAACTTGAAGTACCTCCACTCCCTGAGACCACAGTGACACTCATCCAATCTGTATATCTGTATCTATATCTATATCTATCTATCTATCTACCTATCTATCTATCTATATATATATATAAAATAAAAGTCAATGTTTGTATGTGTGTATGTGTGTATGTGTGCGGAGGACGGAAGGATATGTGGCAGCTTTCTGATTGGCTCCCACTGTGGGACTATTTGCATAAAAGACGCTGATTGGCCAGCACCACCAACATTCTGACACTCTTAACGTGGCAGAGGGGGAAAGGGAAAGGCCTGAGGCGGTCAGGCATGGTGGGAGTTTAAGGCCAAAACACTTTGCGGCCCCCAACAATGAGAGAACAAGACCTTGGCACACAGCACACCCAAGACCCACTCTACATCCTGGTGCAGTTTGAGGGAGGATGGACCATGGTGACGGGACTTGCAGTACCCCCACTCACCTCCCGAGACTGCTGCAACCCTCATCCACTGACTGATCTAGACCACACTTGGCATACGAAGCCTCCATGACCCACTTTACATCCTGGTGCAGTTTGGAGGAGGATGGAACATGGATGATGGGACTTGAAGTACCTTCACTCACATTCCAAGACTGCTGCAAACCTAATCCAATGACTGATCAGGACCAAACTTGGCACACAGAGCCCCCATGACCCACTCCACATGCTGGTGCAGTTTGGAGGAGGATGGAACATGGATGATGGGACTTGAAGTACCTCCACTCACTTCACTCACTTCCTGAGACCCCTGCGAGCCAAATAAACAAATTATAAGGACCCTCCTTGGCACACAATGCCTTTCTCAAATAACCCGGGCAGGGCTGGGTCCCCAAGTTAGTCATCTATAAAGTAGGCTTGTAAAGTTCAATTTCTCTGAGGATTAATTTTTCCAAAACATGGGGATGGCTCAGGCACTAAGACCTGATGGTCCATATATGCAGATAGATACCAAAAGATTCATTAGAAATGTTACCAGTGTGTAACTCAGATTTTTTTCTTTCATTTTCTTGAGCAATAATGCAATAAATAAAAATTATAATGTTTTGCTTCTTTTCATAATAGATTGTAAATTTTTATTTATAAAATACATCCTGTTTCATAACGTGCCCACTTTACTTAGATCAGTGGTTCTTAACCTGTGGATCCCCAGATGTTTTGGCTTTCAACTCCCAGAAATCCTAACTGCTGGTAAAATGGCTGGGATTTCTGGGAAATGTAGGCCAAAACACCTGGGGACCTACAGGTTGTGAATCATTGCCTTAGATCCAGAAATGATAATGGGAGTTAATAACAGCATACATGTTTTTTTTCAATACTATTATAAAGCTAAGTTTTTAAACAACTTGTTTCTGAAGTAGAAAAGTTTGTATGATCTGGTAGAATTATATCCCCCCTTCACATATATAATGCATGTACAACACATACCCATTCAGATTTGGGGGTCACTATAACTGCAAATGACTCTCATATAGGTTTGCAAGCAATGTATCTTCAGTTTGGGTGGGAAGACCAGGTTTCTTGCATTTATTTCAGGGTGGTTTTTGTTTGTTTGTTTTTTAAAAACTCAATTAGAGATTAATGTAGAAGGTATACAATGAACAAATTCTGAGCCATCAAATTTTCTCTGAATACCATAACTCAGTAGTGCTCATAGTCTTTACACACACACACACACACACACACACACACACACACACAAATATATAGTAGTGATTACTCAAATCTTCTTTTTACCATAGTTTATTGTGGAGAAAGTAAATTTCTTCTCGTGCCCTGCTTTAGATCACCACTGTTCACAGAAAGGGTCATCTTTGTGAACAGTTAGCCCCAGCAGCTTAAGATCTGGCCCAGACATTGGCTGACAAAGTAGTACTACAGATGTGATCCTGTAACATTAGGTGAAACCACTGTGACAGAACTACATTGGACAATGCCTCTTCCCCCTGCCACATTACCTTTTCAGCCAGGGAGTACTCCAGCTGAAGAACTTTTCTGGCAGTGAAGATCAGGACATTGAGAGGTCTGCAGAGTTGTTATTTTCCAGAATCCTGATCTGCAGTGCTTTGGAAACTCAAGTTGGAGGTTTCCCTGGCTGAAAACGTAGTTGGGGGTGGTGTGTGTGTGTGTCATGTTAAGTCATTAGCAGTTGTAACCACGAATCCCAGATGTTATGAGATATTAAGTTCAGTTTATGATCTTTTAACGTGTGAACCAAATGCCAGCCTACATTTTTAGGATTGGATAAAATATGGGAGCTATTTTTTCCAGTAGTTTACCACTAGCAATAGGGTTAGCTAAGAAATATGTGACTTGTTGACACACTAAAAAGAAACAGACCAGAAGTTCTCTCTGAGCTTCTTTAGCTATGTTAATAACTGTATTTTGGGTTTTAAAGGAGTCTTTTGCTTTTAACTTCCAAGCCACCTTGGGTCCTGTGCAAGGAGAAAGATGGTACATAAATTAGTAAAAATAAAGTGCTTAAAAAGAGTGAACTTCTTCATTAGTGTATGTTGCAATAATGTGGGCTTTGTATTGTAATAAAGCTAGCAATATGGTTTTCACATATCTGGGGCTCTATCTACACTGCCATGTAATGCAGTTTTATGCAGTTTAACTGCATTCAGAAATTGCATTATATTTCAATGTAGATGAGTCCTGGGACATCAAGACTCAAATAGCAACAAATAAGCAATTTACTTTCTACACAGTTAAGAAACCACCACAATTGTGCCCTTCACATGAGGCAAGCTTCAAATGTGGGGTAGAGGACATACCATACCCTTTCTAAAGCCACCATAAAATGAGGAGGTAATTCATATCTTTTGTAAAGAAAGGCTAATGCTCCTTCAGGTGGTGTGGCTCCCGTTGAAATAAGTGTTTAAAAAGGGTGCCTCCCTTAACTCAGCTTCATTAAAAGGGTCTTGAGGGCAAACGATTTCTTAAGTCTGATGCCTTTAACCCAGGCCTTATTGAAGAATATAAGGAGAAAGGATCCCAGAAAGGATGGGATGCTTCCTGTCTTTCGATAAGAAAATATGTATTGAGCCGGCTCAGAGAGGCTCCCACCCATATGATGAGGGGGAAGCTGGGACGGTGCAGGTCACTTCTGGCCATGTGAAACCCAGGCTGAGGAAAGAAGGAACAGTGGAGGGAGAAATAGCCAAGTCTCCCTTAAAAGTTGAACTCAGTCAGCTTGAAGGGAGAAGTAGCCAGATCTCCCCTCCCTTAAAACTTAAACCTAGCCGGCTTGAGACTTGAAGCAATTTAGGAAAGAAGGGTGAGTGAAGGAGAAATAGCTGGGTCTCCCTTTTTAAAGCCTGAAGCCAACCGGTTTCTTCTACTGAGGCTTAGATTTCCCTCGGTGTGATGAGGAGAATGAGGGGGAAGCCTGGGTGGTGTGGGATGTGTGGCGGGCACCACCAGTGGTGCGTGTGAAGAGGTCCAAGGAGAAAGGGGAGCCTTGTAAGTTCCCAATTGCTGCCAATGAGCCAGATCTTCCTGGATTTTTTTGGTTGCCGGATCGAAAAATGGATTGTTTTTCCCAACCGAATTCGGGAGGCTTCCAAAAATGGATCTGGGGTTCCACCAAAATCCGGACACCGAAAACAGAACAGGGTTAAACTGAACTGTACACCCCCACTACTCAGGTGGTTGTGTGTACATAAGTTGTCTGTGTTTCTGTGAAATTAGTTAACAAGTTAATCACGATTTGTGGCAATTGCTCTGGTTCACTGTTAATGGTACATGTTGAGTATCCCTTATCCAAAATGCTTGGAACCAGAAGTGTTTGGAATTTTGTTTTTTAAATATCAGTATTCGTATAAAATGAGCTATCTTGGAGGAGGGACCCAAGTCTAAACACAATATTTGTCTTTTATATACATCTTAGACATATAGCCTGAAGGTAATATTTTAATAATGTTGTGCATGAAACTAAGTTTGTATACATCACAAAGCAAAGGTATCACTATCCCACCTACCCATTTGAGTATTTCAGAAGCATTCTCAATCTGTACAGTATTTTGTGTGTGTTTGTTTTAAAAACTGGGACTGTTTAGATACGTTTGTACTACAAGCTCCAGATCTGATCTTGGAAGCTAAGTAGGGTCAGGCTGGTGGTTACTACTTGGGTGGGGAACTGTCAATGAATAGCAGGAGCTGCTGGTTATAGTTGGAGGAAGGCTGTTGCAAACAACTTCTGAGTATTCCTTGCCTTCACAAGAAAATCTTGTGAAATGTAGGAGTTCATCATAAGTCAACAGGGAAGTTAAGGCACACACTTTATTCCTACTTGCAATAGAAAATAAAAATAATTAGTCAATGTGTTATTAATATGTTATGTTCTATAGGTTTAACAGTATGTGGAATAAATGTTTTTGAAAATCATTAAACAATTTACAGTATGTCTGACATATCTTAAATATCTTCTATCTTCTATACACATAATAAAAGTGAAAAATGTGTATGTATGTATGTAACGGAGTTGCCCACTTACACAGACAGCCTCCGGCCTCCACAAACAGGCTATAGTTCCAAGTGCTGAGAAGCCTCCAAGGCACTCCCTTCATGGACAATGCAGGTTATAGTGAATGCCATGAATATGTGGCCCAAACCCTTCCTATGTCCTCCACACACACTACGATCCACCATCCAAGAAATGCTTTCATTCAGGGACAATTTTATCCTAGATTTGAGATGTTCCCTCCACCACAGGCAGGCATCCCAGGATTCCTTTCTCTTTTCATTTGCATCACCCCACCCACTGCCTCTCCCTTAACCCTTTTCTACCCTTTCCTGTGGCACACAGCAGAGAGGAATTGATCAGCAACTGAACAGACTGGATGGGTTTGGGGGACTGATTCAACACGGTGGGGTTGTAGTTCACCTTGCATCAAGGCAGACCCCTTTCAATAATAGATCTGGATCACATTTGGTATGTAGAGCCCCAATGACCAGGTTTAGGGGGAATTGACATTGATTTATAGGAGTTGTAGTTCACCTGCATCCAAAGAGCACTGAACCCAGCCAATGTTGGATCTGGACCAAACTTGGCACACAGACTCAACATGACCAACTAGAGGGTTCGGGGGTGACTGCCCTTGGCATATGGCAGTTGTAGTTCACTCTTATACAGAGAGTACTGACCCCAGCCGACATCACATCTGGACCAAACTTGGCACACAGACTCAACATGGCCAGCTGTGTATACAGGCCTGGTCTAGGGAGGATTGACCCACAGTTCTGGGAATTGAGGTTCATCCACATTGTTATATATTTTCTAATGGGAGCACTAATAAAAACTGAATCAAAGACTGGCTTTTTTTCTAATAAATAGTTACTAATTAACTATATGATATTATCTAACACCCCAAAACAAACAATGCCTTTTTTCAAATATCCCAGGCACTGCCAGGTACCCTAATTAGTACATATAATAAAAGTCAGTGTATGTGGCTATGTATGTCTGTATGCGTCAGCTTTCTGATTCGCTCCCACTTCCACTGGCCACTGTGACCCGCACGAATGACAGACCTGCACCAAACTTGGCACACATAACCCCCATGACCCACTTTACGTCCTGCTGCCATTTGGGGGAGGATGCACCACAAATGATGGGATTTGCACTACTTTAATTTCCTTCAGCACCCATAGACCACTGTGAAGCCCACCAATGACAAATCTGGGCCAAAGTTGGCACACAGAGCCCCCATGATCCACTCTACATCCTGGTGCGGATTTGGAGATAATGGACAATGGATGATGGGATTTCCAGTACCTTCACTCACTTCCACAGACAACTATGAACCACACCAATGACTGATCAAGTCCACACTTGGCACACATAACCCCCATGACCCACTTTACATCCTGGTGCCATTTAGGGGAGGATGGACCACAAATGATGGGATTTGCAGTACTTTAATTTACTTCACCTCCCATAGACCACTGTGAAGCCCACCAATGACAGATCAGGCCCAACGTTGGCACACAGAGCCCCCATGATCCACTCTACATCCTGGTGTGGATTTGGGGATAACGGACAATGGATGATGGGATTTTCAGTACCTTCACTCACTTCCACAGACAACTATGAACCACACCAATGACTGATCAAGTTCACACTTGGCACACAGAATTCCCATGACCCACTCTACATCCTGGTGTGGTTTGGGGGAGGATAGAAATCGACAATGGGACATGCATATGGGAGTAGTAGTTCACTGGTATACACTGAACCCTGCTGACATTGGATCTAGACTCAATTTGGATCACAGGCAACCAATGCCTTTCTCAAATAACCCGGGCACCGCCGGGTCCCCAAGCTAGTATTAAATAAAGCACAGGATACCATTAAAAAGACCCTTTTTGTTGAACCCGGTTAACATCTGAAGACCTTTCTCTCTAAATAAAAAGATCTTTTCTAACTGGTGCAACGAAAACACCAGACTTTCTTGCTGTTGTGAAAGTTAATCCTATACTTTAATGAGTAATTATTTTTAGAATGTTTTGTTGTGGTGGGTGGGTCTTCCTTTGACAGATTCAGTAAAACAGGAAGGCTAAAGAGGAAAAAGCATTAAGATTGGAGAAAATGTATCACATAGTTTTGTTGCTAGGCAGACTGGTCTGTTTGCTGTAAGGAGGAAGAGAGAAGGCTGTTCTTCAAGTAGGACAGCCATTTCTAATCCCAACAATTTTCAGATGTTTTCACCTCCTCCCCATCTCCAGGCAATTCGATTGTTGTCTTTCTATTCAAATTACAAGTTCAATTACAGGCACAGGGAAGGCAAATTAAAAACTAAAAAAAGCACCTTTGAAGGTGCCAGGAACAATATGTACTGCAAGGATGGATAGTGATAGTCTCAATCCATTGTCTCCAAATCTCATGGTTTGTTCCAGAAACTAATGCTTTAAATTACAAATTAATTAGCAATAATTCAAATAATTACATGATTTCAAATTAAATTAATAGTAAAATGAATATATTTTCCAAATTCTGTCATTTAATATTATTGATTGATTTTATTTATAGCATGCCTTTCTCTTGACATAGAGTTCCAAGTTTTGCTTTGTACATTATACTTTAAATTGTACAGTGCTATGGACCACAGTGTGTCTTCATTGCTCCTATTTTATTGTAAAAGGGCATGACTTTTTAACTGAAATACATAATACCTTCTATGAGATGTCTGTTTGTATAGTGTTCTTTGGATATGTTTGACCTCAGTTGCAGATTAATGCAGTTAATCTTCCTACTCACAGAGAGTTCAGATATATTTAAAGTACTTTACCGGATGATTGTAAGCATATATAAAAGGCTGAAATCCTGTATCAGCTATTCAGCTATCATTAGCATCTTTTCAGTGTCCCCCCCCCCCCAACAAACCTGATGGAAATGTCATTTAACTGTGCTTCCATCAGTGGCAAAGTTGATCTCCTGCTTCCCCTGCAGCAGATGTCCATCATGTTAGTAGCGTAAAAATCATAACTAAGTAGTGATAGTGAATATAAAATTGTTATCTAGATGTGCTAATTCGTTTCATATTTCTGATCATTATTTAGCCATGATTGTGTCAGTATTGCCATGGTCGTAGCTCCTACTTTACCAGGCATCTGTTGTGTGGGTGAAGGAGGTGCATTCTGCCAGTGATTAGGACATGGCTGAATGACATTTCCATCAGGTTTGGGAGATCAGGCCAGGAGAAGTTAGCTATGGTGGAAAAAAGCTTTACATTTTAATTTGTTAAAGAAAAAAATCATATGGCTATTTTCTACATTTCTACCTTTCCTTTTAGTTACCATCTGGTTTAAGGCTCTGAATTTAATATTCTATTTGACTGCTGCTAATAATAGAAGTAATTTATTAAGAGATTAACAAGCTGATCCTAAGTATGCTTATGTGGGAGAAAGTTGTGCAGACTTCAGTAAGTCCTATTATTTAGCAAGTGCAATTTGGACTTGTTACAGTTGTGTTGATAGGGGCATTGTTTTAATCACTCTGTTTATTTAACTTTCTTATTAGAGAGAGAACTACTTATATAATATAACACAATCTTTGGCCTCTTGGCTGAAATAAAAATGTATACACCTTACATCTTGATGCATTTATATATGTATTATCAATTTTAGACTTGTCATAAAACAGAAGTGGTAGAAATCTCTGGGTTGAAGAACAAATAAGCCTTTAATTAAATATTATGATTCCAGTTAGTTTGGTTATTTTTCATGGATTAAAAGTATTTCGGATAATTACTTCAATGAAACAGGTAGGCTTTGTGATAAGGGCAGAATAAGCAAAATGTAACACAGAACAACTATACCTAGATTGATTCCACTAGCAGTTTTATAAGAAAACATAATCCTGTTTGTGACGATCGGTTCGTCCCATTGGACGCAGGGGCTGTTGATGAACTGTTAGCTGCAGCGAGACCGACCACGTGCTCCCTCGATCCGTGTCCCTCCTGGCTGGTGAAATCCTGCTTGGAGGGACTATGTGACCCTCTGTTGAATATAATAAACAGCTCCCTTGAGCAAGGAGTCTTTTCAGAGGGTTTAAAAGAGGCAGTGGTCTTCCCACTACTGAAGAAACCGAATTTACTTTGAAGAAATTTAAGTATTTTTTAAAAGTTAGGACCTAGTTATAGGTCGTTGGGGGTGGGATTGAGAGGGGGAAGTCAACTGTGGATGGCTGGTTTATGAGTGTGGGGGAGGGGGGCGGAGGGAGGGGGGTTGTGAGTATCAAGGGGGGGTCGGTGAGTATGTTTTATCTTTTTGTCTTATGTTTAAAATTTCAATTAAAATTTACCTTTTAAAAAAAGAAACCGAATTTAGATCAATCCCCCCAATTACCGCCCTGCTTTGAACCTTCCGTTCCTGGGCAAGGTGATTGAGAGGGCGGTGGCGGGGCAGCTGCAATAGTTCCTCAATGACACAGCCAGATTAGATCCCTTCCAGTCCGGCTTCCACTCGGGGCACGGGACGGAGACCGTGTTAGTCGCCATTTCAGATCAGCTTCGTTGCCAACTGGACAAGGACGGTTCAGCGCTGCTTGTGTTATTGGACCTCACAGCAGCTTTTGATACGGTCGATTACAAGCTTTTGGCCCACCGCATTGCCGTTTTTGGAGTCGGGAACAGCCTTGAAATGGCTGTTGTCCTTTCTACACAATCGGGGACAGCGAGTGGAAAGGGGAGGAATACTCTCCGAGAGGGCCCCACTAATTTGTGGGGTCCCTCAAGGGGCTATCCTCTCCCCTCTGTTATTTAATATCTATTTGCAGCCACTTGCTAGTCTGGTTCGAAGCTTTGGGCTGGAATGTTATCAGTATGCTGATGACACCCAGCTTGTTCTGAGGATGGAAGGCCGACCGGACTCCGTACCCTCTTGTCTCCATCAGTGCCTTGAAGCTGTTACTGGATGGCTACGTGCCAGAAGATTGAGGGTGAATCCAGCAAAGACGGAGATACTGTGGCTGGGGCGCCCGGTCGGTGGGGAGGTCCAGCTGCCTACCTTGGATGGCGAGGCACTATGCCCGGCATCTTCAGGGTTATCTTAGACCCTTTGCTGTCGATGGAAGCCCAGGTCTCCACTGTCAGCAAAACCGGTTTTTTTTTCATCTGTGGCAAGCTAGGCATCTGGCCCCCTACCTATCCAGAGACGACCTGGCTCACGGTCATCTCGAGACTGGATTAATGTAATGCCCTTTACATTGGCCTGCCCTTGTCCGTGATCCGGAAACTTAAGCTCATCCAGAACGCCGCTGCGCAACTTCTCACTGGGACTCCAGTGAGATGTCACATAACTCCCATTCTTCAGCAGCTACATTGGCTTCTGGTCGAGCGCCAGATCACCTTCAAGGTGATGGTGTTAACTTTCAAGGCTTTGTATGGTCTGGGGCCGTTGTATCCGAGGGACAGTCTCATCCCCTACCAACCCCAGAGGTCACTTCGCTCTGAACAACTGAACCTCCTTGAAGTGCCTAGCTTCAAATCCATCTGCTTAACATCTACCCAGCGCAGAGCCTTCTCTGTGGTAGCGCCTTCGATTTAGAATACTCTTTCAAGCGAAGTGCAGACCTCACAAGATTTACCATCTTTTCATAAGGCCTGCAAGACCCACCTTTTCCAGTTAGCCTTTGATTGCTGAGTATGGATAACTCTTATCTGTTAATTTTAATCTGATGCTCGTTGATCTTTTTTATGTTTTTATACAATTGTGAGCCGCTCCGAACCCTCGGGGAGTGGCGGCATACAAGTCCAAATAATAAACAAACAAATATTGCTCATGCCTAGGAAAGGTAACATAATTTATTGTTTTTTTGCTGAATTTATTGTTTTTAGAGCCACATAATCTCTAATACAGGGCACACCTACACTGAGCACTTGTGTCAAAGGATGAGCAGATCAACTCCATGCCGGCTACATAATGCATGGAGTTCATTTGGTTTAATGTGGGCCAAAGCCAACTTGACACCACCTATAGCCATGTTAACCAAAGTCACAGGTTGCTCCTGAGAATCCCTGAGAATCTAGTGCAAACCATGACTTTATGCTCATATAAATAGTTCGGCTAGTTTCAGAATGGAACAGGATGCAACTGGGTGCATAGCCATATCACATTGCCCAGGCTTGTGCAGCCCAGGGACATGGGATAGTCCCCACGTTCCCTAATCTTTTCACCATGGCAGCCAGTGGGCATAACATGATTCTTGTCAGTTGCTTGTTTCCTGAAGTGATGGTGGCAAGGCATTTGGGGGAGGGGAGGGGAGGGGGTGATTCATCTCCCCTCTTTTGTCACTCTGATATCCTGGCTGACATCACTTCAGCCATGCCATCAAAATCAGACACCCCTGCAGTGGCCGAGGGAGAAGTGATGGTCCTGAAATAAGCAGTCAGTATGGATATGCTCACAAATCTATTTCTGGAAGAAAGTTTGTTGGAGCATCATGAAGACCAAGTCTAGGTGGGATAAAGTTGGATTGAAACAACACTCAGGTCTATGCTATTAAAAAGTCCCTAAATTATGAGCATCCCAGAAGCATTCTGAAATCCCATTCTTCAAAAATGGAAACAGTAGGATTCAACCATGACTGTTCATTGACTGTTCAAGAAAATCATTACTAGGAGAAGTAACAGATGGGGTAATGTTAAGTCTGCCCCCAGAGTTGCATTATTTTCAAATCCCACTCATATCATCCCCAGTGGTCTGCCCCTCATAATTCCCCAATGGCAGAAGTATTTTTTCACTTGCCTGCAAAAGACAAGCAGGAATGAGGCTTTATGGAAGACTTTCCAAAACTAAAATAAATAAAATAGGTGTTGCTGACACAAGTCAACCTGATAACACATTTGGAATTTGCAAAAAGACATGAAGGATACATGAAACCTGTGGAAAAGCTACAGCAAACATCTGGCCTGATGAGATCAAGTTTTACCATTCTGATCTTGCCACAAAATGCTATGTGTGTGGCAAAGGCAATAGTGTTCATAGACTTGGGAATAATATTCCCACAGTGAAGCATGCTGGTGCCTGCATTGTGTTAGGGCTGCACTTTCAGCAGTATAGACTGAGGAGTCCAAGACTGAGCAAATTCTAGAGGAAAACCTGTTCATTTTGCAAGATATCTTGGACTGCATCAGAGATTCATTTTTCAATATGACAGTGATGAAATACAAAGCCATGTTAATACTGGAATAGTTTAAAACAAGAATCCAAATGTCTTAGCATGTTAAAGCCCAGATCTCAGTATGAGTGAGTTTCTTTGTTAAGAGCAAAAGCTAGTGTTCACCAGTGGTCCCAGGCCAACCTGATAAAGAGATCAATTTTGCCAAGAAAATATGCTCAACTTGCAGGATCCAGATGTGCAGAACTGTTTCAGATGTACTCCAGAAAACTAGCAGCTGCAGTTGTGCCCAAGTGCTTAAGTTGGATGATAGTGATAAATATTTAGGAATATAGCGATATCAAACTTAACAAAGCCTCTGGCAAAGAAGATCATTTTAATGCTTATACCAGTCGATTTTCTTCCTTGCTCTTTCTGTAGCTGAAATATTTTTAGCACCATCAGTACTGGGAGGATAGTGAAGTACCCCCGAGGAAACAGTCTTTCAGTTGGATTGCAGCAGAGTATCTGCAGTAAAGCTTGAACTGAGGAGACCAGGAATCTTCAGCTGATCCTGTTATAGTAATGGGTGCTTGCTTACAATCGGCTATAACTGCCTTCATAATACCTTACTAAACATGTGTGAACAGCAAAAAGAATGAGAAAGCAAATAAGTGTACCTAACCACCTAACTAGTAGGTATAGATTTATGTTTCTATAGATTTATATTTGAAGTATAGATTTATGTTTGAGCACCAAAATAGAAAATAAAACAAAAATGGAGGGTGATAAAAGAATAAGTTATTCTTGGATGTATTTTCAAAGAAGCTTTCATGTGGTCTGTCGAAGTTCTGGGCTCTTTTTAGTTTCCTTATACAAGGCTTATGTCACCTGGTTGATTAATTTCAACCAGGTTTAATTGCTTTTTGTGGCGCAGGAACCTGCTTTTATTTTATTTTTGATGGTCTTACCAAATTTCTGTTGAAGAAGTCATGCCCAACTGCATAATTATCTGTGGTACACCAGCCAACTAGTACCAGTTACTTTGTACCTTCAGAGTTCTGAGCATCTTGTGCTTGACAAGTTGTAATTATAACTATTAAATATATTTTGATACCAAGGTATAGCACAATAGATGTGAAGGAATGCAAGGCTGTGTCTACATTTGCAAGGCACTATACATACATTCATGGCTTGAAAGGAACAAAATGTGAATAGTGAACAGCTCCAACCATACAAGTGGTTGCAAGAAAAGAAGGACAATAGATGTTCCACAAATGTTTGAATTAGTTTATTTAGGACTCTGACAAATACCAACATCAGCTCACCATCTCTTGAAAATTCCCACAGAGCATAAAGATCTTGATGTACCAAAAGGTTTATAGAGGCAATTCTAGTTCTAAATAGCCCCCCAAAGTAAATTGTATCTTTTGCCAAATCTTGATGTTTTGTGCAAAGGAGGTATGGATGATAGTGGCTGTTCTGAATAATGGGGCATGGGGTAAAACAGCTCCTAGGTGAGATGAAAATTACTTTAGATAGGCTCGAGTTCCCAAGATAAATTAACTTTAGAATGTGTAAAGAAGAAACCGTGTATGTTCCTTTCTTCCCACTTGCTTCTTTGCACTCCATTCCATTTTGTGTAGGAGATCTCCATCAATTCTATAAAAACACAGATGTCTCTAGTGGAAGCAAGGTTCCCAAGACTACAGCCTTCCTTTCTCATGGCATCCTAGCAAGGGGAAAGTTGACAGCATTGCATGGGAGGGTGGGGGGAGAGTATGTGGCTATTTAAACCATGTGCTCATGCTGCAGGTTGCTTCCAGTCAGCTCGTATAGACAGTCCAGGTGGTCCGCCTGTCTACTTTTCCCCCTCCTTCATCTCCCTATCAGAGTCTCTTGAACTACCTTTTCGGTTGCTACCTGCTGACACCAGGATCAGCAGGAGGGAGCCATTACCAGCTCAGAGAAATAGTGATCTTGATGTCCTTGTGGAGAGAAAAGGAGTCAGAGCACATATATGCTCAATATATGGGTGCCTTGTGTATTTCAGTCAGCAGCAAAGATAGCAGAGCAATGCTGCCTGGCTGCTTGTGCTCATACCATTGCCTGGAGCTTTGCAATGAGCTTTCATAAAAAGCAAGCAGGAGGAAGGGAAAAAGAAGGCATCAGAGAGCAAGAGCGAGTGAGAGACTGAGGTCTTGGGGTCTGGACTCTGGAGATTAATAGTGTCATTATCTTTTGTAGGCTGAGGAAACCATGAGCGTGTGTATGTGAGTATCTACAGTGAAGTTGAAGGTACACATGCAGAAAGATAATGTGAAGAGACAGAGGATGAGGGAGTTGAATGACTTGCTTTTCAGTGTTTCCAGCCAAAGCTGTTTTGAAAGAGGATGAGATCATAACTGCAGTTTTTAAAAGACAAAAAAAAGGTATATTTGCCTATCTGGAGGAAGGAGTAGTGTGTTTGGTTTTTTGAATTACATACATTAAGTGGGTATGTTTGAAGTATGTAGGAATACTTTTATGTGGTTATGTATTTGAATTTTAAAGGAGTGTATTTGTGTGGGATTTTGGTGCCAGGATATATTAATGTGTACAATTTGAAAATTACTTTTTGTCTGGATATATATGTTTCTCTGGTTATTATCAGTTATTTTTCTGGGAATTCATTATGTTGATAGTGTCAAAAAAGAAACCTAACATTTGGGACAGGATGAAACACGTGAGGGACAGAGAGAGAAACATAGTGCAGACAGTCCCTGGTTTTTAAGATCAATTCAGGGGGTACTGTTGTTGTAGCTTTGAATATGCATTAAATATGTTGAATGGTTTTAACTGTGAATCTTTTAATACTGTTTATTTGTAAAACTGTTTTAATAGTTGTATATTTTAAATGTTGTGCTAACAATGTTATGTTAAGCTGCTTTAAGTCCCCTTTGAGGGAGATGAAGAGGACAATAATAATAATAATAATATAGCAAGATAGGTTCTGTAGGTTTGTTCTTAAATTGAATTTGTATGTAAGTCAGAACAGGTACATTTTAAAGTGGAACTCCAGCCAAATATATTGAATAGCATAGAAAAGAGTTACCATCCCTGTGGAGTTCGTTTTGCTCTCTGTGCCCCTGTTCAGAAGATTTCACCTCACATGCTGTCCCTGTGATTATTGGATTTTGAAAAAATTGGCTTGTTTTGGAAACAAGGATTGATGATAAAGCTTCAGTGGAGATACCTTTCCCCCATGATTTCCCTTCCTCTGGGTAAATTTCCTGTTGTCTCACCCCCATTTGTAACTAGGAGTTGAATGTAAATCAGATGTTTGTAACTTGGGGACTGCCTGTAGCCTAAGGCTGATTTACTTACAACACTGTTAGCCTGGGTTTATCTATTTATGTATCTGTATTTTCACACTTATTGCAACTCAGACAATCCACAGCCATCTTCTTTGTTGTAGGGTCTGTTCCCATGTGGTACATTCAGTGTTTTGGTGGAGGGTGAAAAGAGTTGCTTTGGGTTTGAAAAACATATTGGAAAGTGTATTTTATAGAAGTATAGTTGCCACCACCCCATTTCCCTATTAACCTACAGCTCAGGGGATTGTGTACATGTGTGAGGCAGAGGTTGAGAAAAGGTTTCTTTCACTGAAAATAACTGATTCTGTCTTCCACTTTGTGTTAACTCGGAGCTTTGGAGTTGTGTGTGTAAAACAGAGATTGGAAAAGTTAATATGTTTTGTATACGTATCTCTTTCTAATATCTGTCAGACCTGCAAGGTGACATTCAGTGTAAAAACTAAGTAAGATTAGATTATCTGACCTTCTGTCCGCTGGAAAAATAGAGAAAGAAGAGAGGTTGATAATTCTGAGTGTGTCTTTGAAGTCATAAATTGCCTTTTGTTGATAGATGCAGTCAGCCCTCCAAATTTGCTGGTGCTAGGATACCTGTGAAAGTAAAAAAATCATTATTTATAATTGCTGTTTTAAAAAAAATCTGAGAGAACATCTCTAGGAATTTCTATGTCATAGAGCACAACTCTTTGGTCAGTTTCCACTGGAAGCTGACTATAGAGTTACATTGGATAGCATAGAGATTCCTAGAAAAAACATTTTAATCAAAATTGGGAATAATCAGATCTGCAAAAGTCAAATTCACAAATGTAGGGGGCTGACTGTTTTTAATGCTTAATTAAATAAGTAGGGTCTATCTTTTGTCACATCAATAGGGACTGTCTCTAGGTCTCAAATTTTGTCCCTGAAATGCTTCTGATATGGCTACCCAAAATGTAACAGTGGAGGTGGAAAATGTCTTTTTGTGAATTTCTGTATATAAATTTATGAGAACATAAGAACATAAGAAGAGCCATGCTGAATCGGGCCTCAGCCCATCTAGTCCAGCATTCTGTATCACACAGTGGCCCACTAGTTGTACACGGGGATCTCTAGCAGAAAGGAGGGCAAAACCTTCACCTGCTCCCGACCCCCCACAACCAGTACCCGGGGAAATCCTGCCTGCCTCAATCAACACAGAGGTGGCACTTGGATGTCCATTTCAGTAACTACTGATTCCCTTGGTATCCATGAATCTGTCTAATCCTGCCTTGAAGCTGTCCAGGCTGACAGCTGTCACAACCTCCTCTGGAAGCGAGTTCCATAACCCAATGACCCTCTGGGTGAAGAAATATTTCCCTTTATTAGTCCTAACTTTCCTACCTTGGAGCTTTAGGGAGTGCCCTCTAGTCCTAGTGTTGTGTGACAGAGAAAATATTTTTCTTTTTATTCACCTTTTCTATCCCATGCATGATTTTATACACTTCGATCAAGTCACCTCTTAAACGCCGTCTTTCAAGGCTGAAAAGACCAAGGCGTTGCAACCTGATTTCATAAGGAAGCTGCTCCATCCCTTGGATCATTTTTGTTGCCCTTTTCTGTACCTTTTCCAGTTCTGTTATATCCTTCTTAAGGTGCGGTGACCAGAATTGTACACAGTACTCCAGATGTGGCCTCACCATAGATTTGTAGAGAGGCAATACAACATTTGCCGACCTATTTTTCGATTCCTTCCTGATCATGCCAAGCATAGAATTTGCTTTTTTCACTGCTGCAGCGCACTGGGTTGACATCTTCATTGAGCTGTCCACCAAAACCCCAAGATCCCTTTCCTGGTTTGTCTCAGAAAGCTTTGATCCCATCAGTTGATAAGTGTATTTGGGGTTCTTTGCCCCGATGTGCATGACTTTACACTTGTTTAGGTTAAAATGCGTTTGCCACTTTGTTGCCCATTCACTCAATTTCGAGAGATCTTTCTGGAGCTCTTTACAATCAGTTTCATTTTTAACTACCCTGAACAGTTTAGTGTCATCTGCAAACTTTGCTACCTCACAATTTACTTCTACATCCAGATCGTTTATGAATAAATTAAAAAGTAAAGGACCCAAAACTGAACCTTGGGGTACGCCACTTCTCACCTCTTTCCATCCAGAGAAGTGTCCATTTATTACCACCCTTTGTTTCCTACAGTTTAGCCAGGTTCCAATCCAGGACAAGATCTGTCCCCTGATTCCATGGCTGAAGAGCTTATTTAGGAGCCTTTGGTGAGGGACTTTGTCAAAAGCCTTTTGAAAGTCAAGGTAAACAATATCGACTGGGTCCCCTTTATCTATGTGTTTATTTACACCCTCAAAGAATTCTATCAAGTTAGTAAGACATGATTTGCCTTTGCAGAAACCATGTTGATTTTCCTTCAGCAATGCCTGTTCTTCTATGTGCTTGGTAATTTTTTCTTTAATAATGGTTTCCATCACTTTGCCTGGAACTGAGGTTAGACTAACTGGCCGATAATTTCCTGGATCACCCCTGGATCCTTTCTTGAAG
Organism: Anolis apletophallus; assembly: GCA_030556195.1. NCBI lineage: Eukaryota > Metazoa > Chordata > Lepidosauria > Squamata > Anolidae > Anolis > Anolis apletophallus. The sequence goes on from JARBWK010000004.1 coordinate 110,098,255, forward strand.
ATCGGAGTTACATTTGCCTCCCTCCAGTCCTCGGGTACAGTGCCTGATCTTAGAGAAAGGTTATATATTTTGGCTAGAATTTCAGCAATTTCACACTTGAGTTCCTTAAGAACTCTGGGGTGGATGCCATCTGGCCCTGGTGATTTGTTGACATTTAGTTTAGTAAGGCATGTGAGAACATCCTCCTTGTTTATCTCTATCTGATTTAATTCATTTAGTTCCCTCCCTGAAAAAACTGACTCAGCTGCAGGCATATGTTGTCTGTCCTCCTGTGTGAAAACGGAGGCAAAGAAGTCATTTAGCCGCTCAGCAATCTCCTTGTCTTCACTTACTGTCCCTTTCTTACCATTTTCGTCAAGTGGCCCAACTGCTTTTCTAGTTGGGTTTCTGCTTCTGATGTACTTAAAGAAGTTTTTGCTATTTTTTTTAATATTCTTTGCTATATGTGCCTCAAAATCTCTCTTGGCTTTCCTGACGGTCTGGAAGTCTTTATAAAACCAGCTTTTTAAAACTTCATGATGTTTCTAAAGATCTGTATTAATGATTATTAAAAGATTTTGGTGGTTGTTAAAGTAATTAATAAATCTTTACATATCTGTGTAGTCTTTATACAATGCAGCTGCCTGGTAGTCCTCAGCTAGGGCTTTGCTTCTCATATCCATATACTGTATGTGCAGTTTATATTGAGCATGAGATATGGAAAAGCAAAGGCAGAAAAAAAGATATTGCATGCAAAAGAAAATTTTTTCCTTGAGTAGCAAGGGATCTTTAAGTGTTAACTTCCCTCCTTCACATCTGCATCCATTGTTTTCTGAATGTCTGTTTAAAAATAGTCTTACGTAGACTTTTTTTAAGGAAAGGGAGAGAACCAAAACAATTACTTCTTTCTGACAGTTTCCCTACATCAAATTCCATCATATTCAGACTTATAAATCACTAAAATGAAATCTGGAAGTAATATTTGGAATATTTATATTATAAACGTACTTGTCATGCCAAATTTTAGTGAACAATACTACTCAAGATAGAGTTTGCTATACATATATGATAAGAGAAAGTAAAAAATGAGACCAGTAAATTTACATGACTAAAAGGAGGAAATCACTGAAAACTGTTGACATGCTAGTTTTAGCATGCTCAATAACCTGTGTTTGAAATATAGTGACTTTTTCTTCTCATCTGCTTCCAACAGAGAAAGCAATTCCACCATCCCTGTCATACACCTGTCTGCAACATTTACACACACCAACTTCCTTACTTCCTTCATTATAAAATGTTGCTCCTCCAGCATCATTTTGACGCTTCAGAGTAACCAGAAACACTTAACAGATTTAGTGCAAACACAGTTCTGCTTTAATTGTATGTTGAAAAGGAAACATGAAGTATTATTAGTTTTTGTCTTGACTGTACCGATAAAAGGAATTTATGACCTTTCAGATGACTTTTATGAAACAGTGATTTTTTTAAGAGATAGAAAATTTCTTAAGCAGTGGAAAACCTTCCCTTTTGGATTTTATTACTCTGTCCTTGTACCTTAATAGAATGAAGGCATTTCTGTACAATAGATTCTTAATTAACTGGAACTCAAGTAACCAGAACTCTCACTTTCACCAAAAAGCGAAGAAACCAATAATTAAGTGAAAAAGGTTTTTTAAATAATGTAGTAAAACAGTAAAACTGTGCTACATTAAGTTAAGTTTGTCTTTATTTGTCTTTATTTGCTTTTAACTACTGCATTTCACTATTATGTTAATGAAGAGTATTGTATGGTATAGTATAGGGTATAGTTTTAGTTAGGTCTATTTAAATAGTAAATCTCAAGCAATGATTACGTTTATCTGGCACCTATCAATCCCCATGGGATTGAGTGCCTACTATAAATATCTGGAAGCACTTTTCAAAATATTTCCTGTTTATATGCAGAATTGTGAAGTTTCACTTGTTTTTCATAGATGAATGTGAATGATAGTATTTAATGGAAACTGACCTTGAGTGAATTTATTAGTGATTACAAAGGTGTATTTTCCAAAGTATGAGTACCCATGTCACTTTTCCGCTAGATTAAAACTAGCTGTGACTTTAGTGAGCAATTAAAAGTAATTATGTATAAACATATTTCTCAAAGTCAGTAATGTATCCTCTGTGAAAAAACATGGAGAAATCTTCCATGGTAGTTCTTGTGGAGTGCAAAACAGGATGACTTGTAGGACAGTGGCAAGTACTATGCTCTGGATAAGAGTTTTCAGCAGCTTTGGCACCATTAGCTGTAACTGCAGAATGTTTATTACATAATTACAAGCTATTGCGTGTACCTGCACATATTTCCGGAAAGGGATTCACAGTGGGAAATAGTGGCTAAGGTAGCAAGGTTTTATTGGTAGCTTAATTAGCGAAATCCGTTACTTATTTTACAACTTTAGGTATATTGTGCTTAGGTGTTTGTGTGGAAAGGGATTTTTAAATTCTCAAATAAATAAAAACAGCTGAAGTGGAGGAGGAGATATGTAGAATTATTTTTCTTGCCAACAGTGATTGATAGGTTTTGTTAAATTTTAAATCATATCATGCCATTGTTTAAAAATAATGATTTGATTTGAATTCACAATGTGCAAATACATATAGATACCAACAATCATATTTTTATGAGTAGACAGTACTTGTACTATATAACTATTAATCAAGACTTTTCTGTGAAGTCCCCAAGGGATACATAGGGAATGCACATAAGCCAATTGTAAAGATTCTGTAGAGACTGTACAATAAGATACAAGTTGAGTATTATCCAAAATGCTTACAACTATAAGTGCTCTGGATTTTTATTTGTTTTGGATTTTGGAATACCTGTTTGCAAAAACTGTGGAGCTCCACATTTGTGCATATGATTAGTGGCTTTGTTCTTCTATGAATTTCTAGGTCCTCCACTGTGACTCTATAGTTAAGTTCTACCATAGAGTTGCATTGGAGGATGTAGAGATTTCTAGAAACAGCATTTTTCTAGGCACTTCTTAGTCTTCCAGTGTAGTTCTATGGTCTTCTTTCAGCAGAGGTTGACCATAGATTTCTTCTGGGGGACCTAGAGATTCCTGGATAAGTATTATCTCAGGTAAAATAGTGTTTTTATTTGTTTCCCTTACTTTTGCAGGGGGTCCTGAGCTGCCTCTAGCTTCAGTGGATGTGGAAGGCTGTGATATTTGGGAGATAGGACCCCAACTTTGCAATAACATGTTTCATGTAGGGCATGGTAATGAGGGTGGATTGTTATTTGTTTAGTCTCATAAAAGTAAACAGATAATGATGCTACTATAACATCTTGGATAGTAAGTCTCATTGAAGTTTGTAGAGTTTACTATGGCCAAAATGTGAGAGACTTAATGTCTCTCATTGCAGTCGCTGTCTAGGAAGACCACTGTGTTGAAGGCAGCACAGGTGGCCAGTGATAAAAGTTACTGTGATAAAAGATGCTCCACCTTTGCTATACTGCAGCTGTGATTTATTCTCACCCAATTGCTGGATTTGCAATGTTGATGTCATGTTCTAGACTGAGGTTGAGATCATAAAATAAACACTTTGAAATAATAAATTCTAAACACTAGCTCTTCTGCATAGATTGAAACATCTTTGGATGTTTATATGTTCTATACATTGCATTAAGAGGCTTTAATATATTACCGTGGGTTTGGGCATATAAATAGTTGAAAGTTTACTGTACAATTGCATTTTAGTTGGCAGATACACTAGCTTTCTTCTTCAGACTTTTGCTTCCCTTAGAAGAAATCAGTGTACATCTGTCCACTATTTGGCACATCTTGCATTTAGAATATGGAGTGTATTTTCAAAGGCAAATTGAAGAAAGTATTTCCTTGTAAACTTTGTGGGACTATCTCTCCACTAATAGAAACCAGAGGCAGCTCCTTTTTGTTGTCATTTGACCAAATGTTGAAATCATTGAAACACTCTGTTCTATGCATATGCATATGTACTTGTGGCAAGGATTGGACAGCCGAAAGGAAATTAGGCTTTTTATAATACTCGCTTTCAAGCCATTTATTAGTAATAATTTAGTAGAAGTAATATGGCTTCTCATTTATGTAGCTGTCTGACTTCATGTATCCCCAATGAAGCTATAAGTTGCTAGCATTAAAGCAAGCTTTAAAAAATATATAATTTTTATTGATAAGAAATAGGGAAGCATACAGGAATAGATATAGAGTATGGACTTTTAAAAAACATCCTATATTATCATCATCTAGATTCTAGCACATGGTGGCGGGTTAAACTGCTGAGTTGCTGAACTTGCGACTGGCCCCCTACCTGTCCAGGAACAACCTGGCCACGGTAATCCAAGCGACGGTCATCTCGAGGCTGGACTACTGTAACGCCCTCTACGTCGGCCTTCCCTTGTCGACAATCCGGAAACTCAAGCTAGTGCAGAATGCCGCTGCTCGCTTGCTGGCGGGATCGCTAGTGAGGGGGCACATTACGCCCTTCCTTCGGCAACTGCACTGGCTTCCTATTGAGTACCGAATTGCCTTCAAGGTGTTGGTTTTGACCTTTAAGGCTTTACACGGCCTAGGGCCTGCGTACTTGAGGGACTGCCTTACCCCGTACACTCCCCCGAGATCACTGCGCTCAGATGAACAAAATCTGTTGTTAGTACCATCAATCCGCACCTGCCATCTGTCCGCAACCAGACAACCAGCGTTTTTGGTGGCAGCTCCGGTGCTATGGAATTCTCTTCCGGATAGCACCCGAGCCATCTCGGAGCTTGCCCCTTTCCGAAGGGCCTGCAAAACTGCCCTCTTTGGATTAGCCTTCAATTAGACACACTGGTCTAGGAAAGCGCCTGGTTGTCCTTTACACTATGATGCGATGTAACGTGTTTTAATGTGTTTTTACGCTTTTACTGTAGGGCTACATGTCTGCGACATGTTGCCCATTTTATTGCTGTTATCCACCCCAAGCCTGCAGGGAGGAGCGGAATACAAGATTGAACAATAAATAAATGAATAAATAAAACTTGCTGACTGAAAGGTTGGCAATTCGAATCCGGAGAGTAGGGTGAGCTCCCGCTGTTAGGCCCAGCTTCTGTCAACCAAGCAGTTCCAAAACATGCAAATGTGAGTAGATCGATAGGTACCTCCTTGATGGGAATGTAACGGTGCCCCATGCAGTCATTCTGGCCACATGACCTTGAAGGTGTCTATGGACAACGCCCGCTCTTTGGCTTAGAAATGGAGATGAACACCACCCTCCAGAATCGGACACAACTAGACTTAATGTCAGGGGAAACCTTTACCTTACTAACACAAAATGTTACTATGGTGTTAAAGAAGAATATAATAATTTCTTATCTTGTCTAAAACAAAGGAGTACAAAGGAAGGTATAGAGTATGTAGAAACATAGAAAATAGGAAAGTAGAGAAATATAAAACACTAGCTGTACCCGGCACGCTTTGCTGTGCCCTTTTTAGGAGATGCGAGAAAGTTCAATCATCCACGGTGTGCCCTCCTCTAAACTGCAGTTGGATGGAGTGTGGGTTATGGGGGGCATGGTGTGCCAAGTTGGGTCTTTATTGGTCTTGGTTCTGGGCCACAGTGGTCTGTGGGGAATGATGGGTTTTGAAGTACTACAAATCCCATTTTCCATGGTGGTACTTCAAGTCCCATCATGCATGGTCGGGGCTCTGTGTGCCAAGGTAGGTTACTGTAAATTCAGGCCATACACAATGTCCCATGAGCTGAGGCCTAGTTAGGAACAGCAAGTTAATGAAGCCTTATTGTCAATTCAGGCCATACACAATGTCCAATGAGCTGAGGCCTAGTCGGGAGAATCAAGTTAATGAAGCCTTACTGTCAATTCAGAGCGTAAACAGCTTCCCAGTAAGTGAGGGCTAGTTAGGGAAATCAAGTTAATGAAGTCTTACTGTCAATTTAGAGCGTAAACAGCTTCCCAGTAAGTGAGGGCTAGTTAGGGAAATCTAGTTAATGAAGCCTTACTGTCAATTTTGGGCGTGGTCTGTGATTTTTTGGGGTGTAAATTTTAGGTTGGAAGTGATGTGGGTGTTTGTGTTGGGGATTGGCTCAGGCCTTTTCCTTATTCTGTTTTGGCAGTTTATTATGGATCGGAATTTTCATGTTGGCTGGCCAGTGCAGCAGTTATGCAAATCCGCCCTTATTGGCAGCCAATCATGTTGTTCAGAATGTAGAGGCTGGGTGAGTCTTTGGCTGCCCCGGAGGATGCTGGTAAATGTAGTTTTATTTTTATTTCTTTGTTTTGGGGCCTTTTAGGTTTTGGGGGGGGGGGAAGTTTCTTTGCTACAAACGTACCTTGCTTGAGGCCTATTTCTGTTGGCAAGTATTGTGTTTCTGCATTGTATGGTTTCTTTGTTTGAGGTATACATCACATGACGTGAACCCATTTATATAATAGATAAAGCGTTATCTAACACCTGCTCTAACATTGCTGCCTTCTTCATAATCAAATATCTTTTTTGTTTTGCATCTTCTTACTTCTGGCAGATTAAAGAATTAGATTTCATCTTCAAATTTGGGAAGGTCAATTTGCCAATTTCTGTCAGATCCATCATTTTTGTAATCCATAAATCTTGAGTGGGAATTTCTTCATGTTTCCAGTAATCGAAGGTACAGGTTAACATCAGTCATAAAGACTGATACATAAAGATGTTGAGAAATTCAAAAAATACTTGAGATTTAAAGAATGATCAGAAGACCAAGAGAAGAACTGGATGATCATCTACTATCAGTAGAATGAGGGCCCTAAAGATACTTTCTTTAAATACAAATGGATGAATTTTCCTAAACAAGAGAAGAGCTTTTTATTATTTGTGATTACTGGAAACATGAAGAAATTCCAACTCAAGATTTATGGATTACAAAAATGATGGATCTGACAGAAATTGGCAAATTGACCTTCCCAAATTTGAAGATGAAATCTAATTCTTTAATCATTTGGTTTTGGTTAGCATAATTTAGTTACTAATTGAAGAAGAGTGGCAGCATTTTATTGACTTTTTAAAAGAAGAGAATAAAAACATTGGGTTGTACATGATAGTAAGACATAATCACCATCCTGAAAAATTAATCTACCAGAAGTAAGAAGATATCACCATCCTTCTGGGTTTTCCCATTGGAATCTGTCACCTTAAATTTATCTGTCAGGAAAAAAAGTAATCTATTTTCTTTATAGATTACTCCCCGAGCCTCCGGGGAGTGGTGGTATAGAAGTTGAAATAATAATAATAATAATAATAATAATAGTCTAAGATGGAAGTTCTCTTAATACTGCAATCCTGGTATTTACTATTTCAATTGAATCTTTGGTGTGGCCAAAGCACCACATTTCAGCATATCCCAAGTGACATCATGTCACTTCTCTCTGCCATTGTAATTTTTTCCTTTTTGTTTGCTTTAGGGAGCTTGGGGTGGTGGAGGAATTAATGAAGGAATCTGTTGCTCTTTTAGGTAATTTTGAAAGATTTGGAATGGTTTGAGGTCAAACAAATCACCCCTAAATCAGTCCATTTTTAAATGGAGGGGGACTAGAGACTTTGAAGGGTTTCTGGGGTGGGTGTCCTGCAGGCAATACTTCTGGATCCTAAGGACCACCCATAGGATGCACTTTTCTCATCCCAGTCTAAAAACTGCTAAGCATAATGTAGCCCTGTGTGTTGTTGTTGCTGTTGTTGTTTTCCAGCATGACATAATACTTACTTTGTTTCTTTTTACCTAGGTGTAAAAAACTTTTGAGCAAGAAGAAGCTAAAAAGAAAACAGAAAAGTAAATTGAAAATAAAAACTCGGAACAAGGTAACACTGTTCTTGTCTATTGTATTCATATTATATTTCAGCATGGAATAGAAGACTGAAAACTGTAGCATAACTTCAGGAAAGAGGGAAATGATAATATTTTAATAATTATTGATTGCAAAAATCTAAGAAGTTCCATTCACTATGGAGTAGTCTGAGTAGTTTGTAGCACTACTTTGTATGTAGATCCTAGTTCTCAGGGTTTTTTTTGCTTTGTTTCGTTTTTCTAGATTCAGGGTTCTTGTTTTATTTGGATTTTTATTTCACTCTTAAGTCTCTATTAATTGGAAGTCATTTTAATATATACCCAGTTGCTAAATATATTGCAGTGAAAATGTGCATACTGTGGCATGTTTATAATAGCTAGATAAACACCCTCTTTTCATTTTAGACCCCTAAAACAAAAAGTAAAGATGTGTGTATCTGTTGTGGCATATTCACAACATGTAATTTGCTCCCAGATGCAGCCAAGCATATATTAGGGTTGTATCCCATGTGATACTTAAGGCATTAATTAGAAAGGGACCCAGTCGATATTGTTTACCTTAACTTTCAAAAGGCTTTTGACAAAGTCCCTCACCAAAGGCTCCTAAATAAGCTCTTCAGCCATGGAATCAGGGGACAGGTCTTGTCCTGGATTGGAACCTGGCTAAACTGTAGGAAACAAAGGGTGGTAATAAATGGACACTTCTCTGGATGGAAAGAGGTGAGAAGTGGCGTACCCCAAGGTTCAGTTTTAGGACCGTTACTTTTTAATTTATTCATAAATGATCTGGATGTAGAAGTAAATTGTGAGGTAGCAAAGTTTGCAGATGACACTAAACTGTTCAGGGTAGTTAAAAATGAAACTGACTGTAAAGAGCTCCAGAAAGATCTCTAGAAATTGAGTGAATGGGCAACAAAGTGGCAAATGCATTTTAACCTAAACAAGTGTAAAGTCATGCACATCAGGGCAAAGAACCCCAAATACACTTATCAACTGATGGGATCAAAGCTTTCTGAAACAAACCAGGAAAGGGATCTTGGGGTTTTGGTGGACAGCTCAATGAAGATGTCAACCCAGTGCGCTGCAGCAGTGAAAAAGCAAATTCTATGCTTGGCATGATCAGGAAGGGAATCGAAAATAGGTCGGCAAATGTTGTATTGCCTCTCTACAAATCTATGGTGAGGCCACATCTGGAGTACTGTGTACAATTCTGGTCACCGCACCTCAAGAAGGATATAACGGAACTGGAAAAGGTACAAAGAAGGGCAACAAAAATGATCCAAGGGATGGAGCAGCTCCCTTATGAAATCAGGTTGCAACGCCTTGGTCTTTTCAGCCTTGAAAGACGGCGTTTAAGAGGTGACTTGATCGAAGTGTATAAAATCATGCATGGGATAGAAAAGGTGAATAAAGAAAAAATATTTTCTCTGTCACACAACACTAGGACTAGGGGGCGCTCCCTAAAGCTCCAAGGTAGGAAAGTTAGGACTAATAAAGGGAAATGTTTCTTCACCCAGAGGGTCATTGGGTTATGGAACTCACTTCCAGAGGAGGTTGTGACAGCTGTCAGCCTGGACAGCTTCAAGGCAGGATTAGACAGATTCATGGATACCAAGGGAATCAGTAGTTACTGAAATGGACATCCAAGTGCCACCTCTGTGTTGATGGAGGCAGGCAGGATTTTCCCCGGGTACTGGTTGTGGGGGGTCGGGAGCAGGTGAGGGTTTTGCCCTCCTTTCTGCTAGAGATCCCTGTGTACAACTAGTGGGCCACTGTGTGACACAGAATGCTGGACTAGATGGGCTGAGGCCCGATTTAGCATGACTCTTCTTATGTTCTTACATCTTGTATTCTGAATTTGCACAGAAGCACTTAAGCTACATGCCCGGTTTGGGCCCTCCAGATGTTGCTTGTCTGCATCCAAGTCAGCTTAACCAATGCTGTAGGACTTTGGGAGTTGTGGTTCCCAAACAGTCCCCAAGCTACAGACTTGATCAGTTCTGTAGGCTTGTTCTTAAGTTGAATTTATATTTAAGTTGGAGTGTACATGTTTAAGTGTAACTCCAGCCTTATATAGAGAGAGAGCACGCGTTTTGGATGGCATAGGGAAAGGTTAACACTCATGTGATGTTTGTTTTGCTGTCTGTGCCCCTGTTCAGAATATTTTACTTCACTTTCTGTTCCTATAATAATTGTATTTTGGAAAATGTGGCTTGTTGTGGAAACAAAAATAAATAAACTTTATATCCCACCACCATCTCCCTGAAGGGACTCGTGGTGGCTTACACAGTACTTCAGGGTGTACATATAACATACAACAGGTAAAAACGGTGCAAAAGTATAAAATAAGTCACATATAATTACAACAACAACCATTGCACCACCACAAGGATTGGTGATAAAGCTTCAGTGGAGACACCTTTTTCCCATGATAACTCTTTCAGGAGTGAATTTCCCTTCCAGGATTTCTCACACTCCTGTTGTCCCACCCCTATTCTTAACTAGGAGTTGTATGTTAAATCGGACGTTTATTACTTGGGGACCACCTGCACTTATGTACAGTATGTCAATCTCATATTTAAGTCCAGAGCAGATTTTGGGGCCAAAATTATGGAATTTGATACGACTTGCTCAGGACTGTTCCATGGAGAAGGAGAAGCCCCATAGTTGTCTCAGGATCAGCCCACTGTCATTGTCACATTTTTGTCCAGGTGTTTAAAAAGGCATTGTGTTTAAAAAGGCTTTATACTATTTAGAGAATAGAGATGATAGTGAGGTCCCATCTCCTTTCCTTCAGCTCTCAGGCTGTCAACGATGCTATAGAGCTGCAAAATGCAATTACCATGGACTCTCAGGCCTATCATGGCTGTTGTGCTGCTTGGGAGCCAGAAGATGTTAACACTCCACCACTGTCAGAGCTAGAGAAGCATCCAGAACAGGATCACAAGGATGGGGCTTCACCACCTGATGAAGGGATTGTGGTAGCAGGCATAGGAACAGCAACAGGTGAGACAGGAGACAGCTTGGGCAAAAGGGGTGGTGGTGATGATCCACTTGCTTCCTCATGAATATGCTGCCCTGTCCCCACTCTGAGCAGCCTAGAAGACAAAGCATTGCTCAGGGATTGAGGTGCAAGAGGAGGTTCATGATACCAACCCCAGTGATGCCGCTGTCTTTCGCCACTCTACTCAGAAAAGGGGATGGTTCCTTTGTCAATAGGAGTCAATTCTATACCTTAACTTTTATCTAGAAGGGAACCATTGTCTCCTCTGAGTAGAATGGCACAAAGGCAAGATGTGAGTCCATGCTGGGAGTATCTAAAACAGTGGTTCCCAACCTTTTTTTGACCAGGTAACATTTGACCAGAGACGACACTCCCAACATTAGTACCAAAAGGGTTACGAATCAGCTTTTGGTCAACTTAAGATTCAATTTGGTTATTTGGGGTGCTAATTTTGAAAATTGCATTGGGTAGACTACATCAGCTCTAACATATACCATCCAGTAGTTGCCATCTGCTCGCCCACATAAAATCTTATTTAATAATCTAGAGCTGATGTGGTCTGTCCAATGCAATTTTCAGAATGAGCATCCCCAATATCCCCAGAAACAGGCCTAAAAACGACACAAAGGCGTCCCTGCTTCCAGGCGCCACATGGAACGTCTCCGCTCGGGGTGAGAGGAGGAGGAGAAGCAGCAGTCAGGAGACTTGTCGTGGCTTTAGTGGTTAGTCAGCCTCTCCCCTCTCAACATCCCCCTTGGCTCGATACTATAAGAGGGTTTTGTGAGACCAGTTGGTCTCGTTGCAACAGTGTAGTAACAGTGAAGCCACAGACCATATTTTAGTTCTTGCAGACCACTGGTGGTCCATGGACCACAGGTTTGCGAACCACTGCTCTAAAATAAGCATTAACTCCCTCTACAAAGTAACACTAGAGAGCCATTGTTGCTGCTATTTTCTGCCCATGTTAATATTGTACCTCACATTGATCCATGGATAAGTCAATCCAGAGTTTTTGAAACTGATTTCTCTATTTTTTTAAATTTACATAAAAGTATAAATGGTATTTTGGTAGTTTTTTCAAGGCTAGTCATAGTTTTTTTTAACTTAGGAAGATAATTTTTTTTCAAATATGCAGTCTCCATATACCTATGTTTGATTAAGGGGTTTTTCCTCAGTTTTTAAAACCAAATTTGTGCGTGGATGTGATGCTAAAGTGAGATGTTGACAGCCCTTCATTCTTTGTTGAGTAGCTATATTTTTATTTTATTTGTGGTTGTTGAATGGTAAAAAAGGATTACTCTGTTGCAAGTTACTTTATTGTCTTAAACACTTGTGCATATATGCATTACAAAGTTTGTTAACATAAAGTATAGCATGCAGTTAACTGTATCAGATGAGATTTTAGCAAAGTATGATTTGAAATGGAGTCCCACCATTTTTATTGTTTGAATTATTTGTTATTCAAATACTGCTATAAATGAACTTGTTCCATTTTTTGCAGTTTGGTTTACCTAATATTTGTCGAGTAGTTTGATGCTACTAGCCAATTGATTGAGTTCTAGTTGAGATGAGATAATTTCATTATCAGGTGTCAATATTTGCACAGCAGTTGTAATAATTCTCCTTCTTTCCTAACTCTACTAAGTTTGTGCAGATATTTAGATTTTTCACCTCTCCTATCAATATTTTAATTCATTTGAATAAACTTTGTTAGTTCTCCTTTTCCTGTTTTTCTGAAGCCCATTGTGTACTGTTTTCCTGTTGCAATTTGAGGTTCACAAATGTTTCTTTCAAACATTTTCCTACTTCAGTTTTTATAATACTGTATTGTTGTAGAATGTAAAGACGACTTGATAAGAGATGCATTATTTGTGGCTTGTCTTTTAATTTCATATCACCTTGTATTTATGTTCCTTTCATGTTGTAACTTTTGGTATATTGGTCAAATCCTACCAACCTATCAGGCAAAGCAGATCTTTAGCTTTATATGTTCCTAATGTTTTCTGACCCAATCCTTGAAGATGAAAATTCTTTGTGGTCTTTATGGCTCACATGTGTGGCTTGTTCTGCATCTGTTGATCACTTCTACAGCTGTCCCACCTCACTTTCTGTCCCTGTGGATTTTGAAAATTTTGGTTTGTTGTGGAAACAAGGATTGGTGATAAAGCTTCAGTAGAGACACCTTTTTTCCTATGATAACACTTAGAGGAGTGAATTGCTTTTTAGGGTTAGATTTCCTCACTTTCCCTGTTGGTTCACCCTTATCTGTTACCAGGAGTTGTATGTAAATTGGATGTTTGTAAGTTGGATGTTTGGGACTGCCTATATGTGGGGATATACTAGCTAAGCAATAAACATTTCATTTTTAAGGGATTCAGACATAGGACAGCTCCAGTATGTTTTGGCTTAGTAAATAATTTAATTATGAGACAAGAAACATTGGTTAAGAGAGATAGAAACATTGAACTTTTAATTAAATTCAAATAACTCTGATTGGATACTTAGGGCTAGGGCAGTCTGTACATAAGTTGATACTTTTGTCATTTGAAAACAATGAGGGAATAAAAGTATATATTTTAAATTTAATCTCTGAAATAGCATTGGTGATATAGGAGTACTTGCTCGTGTATGTTTTAAATTGTCAGTTATTCATGCTATTTAGGAAGAGGTATGTTTCACACAAGCTTAAGATAGCAGTTTGGGAGCCTGAGCCAGATGGATAATTAAAGCTGAAGTACTCCTCCTGTTTTTAATAGCCATTAAGTTTGTGGTTTGAAATAACCTAGGGAAAGAAGATACAGATTTTTTTTTGACAACTGCTCTTGCCTTTTTGCCAACAGTGCTTCTGGTTTTCTTCTTTGGTTTCTAAGGAACACATGCTGCATTACAGATACAGACTATGGGACCCATAAAATAAAAAAAGGTCTGAAGTATGTCACCATAAGTATTCCTTAGTATGCCTGAATAGCTATAGGTTTGCAGAATTCAGTAATTGTTTGCAATTAGATCACAGGTATGGCATCCTATTAAATCTATGCTTATTTAAAGTATAAATATAAAAGTAACGGACTGTATCTAATATGTTATTACCAAATTTCACTGGATATAACGTGCATTAAATATAAGGTGCTGTCCCATTTTTGAAGCTTCAATTTTTAGGGAAAAACCCTTAGATCATTTTTTAGAATTTTCTCTGCATGCACAATATTTTGCTTTGTAATGCAATCTTTCCTGTGGAGTTAGGAAGAGAATGTGAAGAAACAGTTATCTTGTCTGCATGAGTCTACCTTTCCACATCTATAGACCTGTTGTGAAGTCAGGGGAAGTGAGACATGGTGCTTAGCTAAGCTAGATGGTAAATCGCTGTCTGACTGAGACCAAAATGGTGGGGACTTTACATAGCTGTTGGGGCTGGGGCCCTTCCTTCTCCTCCTTTCTCCGAGATACGTGTTTTTAAAAAGGATTAATCTAATTGAAGGTACATCCCATTTTTGGAGGCTTTTAAATGGGAAAAAGTGAACGTTAGATTTGATGAAATGTATTTGAGGGGGGGGGGGGGATTTAATAATCGCCCATCCCAGCTGGCTCTGGCCGATCCACAGCAAAACACATTCTGAATGCCTGAACATCCAAAAACATCGAAATAACTAACGTCTAAAAACATCTAAAAACAGTTAGCATCTAAAACATCTAAAAACACAGGTATACAGTATACAAGTGGTCCCCAAATTACAGACAAGATAGGTTCTGTCGGTTTGTTCTTAAGTTGAATTTGTATGTAGGTTGGAACATGTACCTTTTTAAAGTGTAAGTCCATCCAAACAGATAAATAGATAGATATTATATAAAGGATACTGTTCCATTATCTGGGCAAAGGACACTAGGGGGTGCTAGAGAGAGAAGGATAGTCCATTTAATTGGGGTGGAGGGTGGGCTGAAGGATGGAAACCATTCCCCCTGTTTTCCTGTTATTCCTCCCACTTACGTCCCTGTCATGGAAACACCCTCCTTTATGATATGGGAATGGGGGAGGGGGCATAACCAGCGAAAATGGGGGTAATTGTTTTCCTCTTTTAACTCCCCCCCCCCCCGTAAAATGGACTTTCCCACTCTCTCTAGCACCCCTTAGTGGCTCTGCCTGGATAATGGAACAGTACCATATGAAGTTTTGGATAGCACATAGAAGAGTTAACACCCCTGTGGAGTTGGTTTTGCTCTCTGTACCCCTATTCAGAATATTTCATCTCATTTTCTGGCCCTGGGAGAATTGGATTTTGAAAAAAAAAATGTCTTGTTGTGGAAACAAGGATTGGTGATAAAGTTTCAGTGAAGACACCTTTTTATGATAACTCTTATTTATTTTATTTATTTCGAGCATTTATATCCTGTCCTGAGTCGCCTTCGGGCTGAGAGGGGCGGTATAGAAACGTGACAAATGACAAATGTCCTTCTCACCACCGAAGCGGGACTCAGGACAGCTTACAACATTAGATGCCAACAATACATTAAAATTATAATTACAATCACCACCGTTACTAGCTATTTCATAAAAAAACCCAGTTCTACATACATAGAATTTCATGATACACAGGGCTGTTAGTCATAATTAAACCCTTTCCCATACTTCTCTTCAAACTTCTCAATTAAATGTAATTTCAACCCTGAATATACATGGCAGGAAATATTTGCAGTAACCAGTATGCATGAATGGATTTAAAAAACCCTGAAATATCATTCCTTTATCTCTCAAAATATTATCAGTTATGCTTAATGAGATATCCCATCAAAGAATATTGATCAGGTTATTATTTTCCCCAAAAGCCATGGTGTTTCAACTCAGTGTTTCTATGACAACAATTCAGGCCCCCTCTGGTGTAAAATAAGGGAATTTGTCTTTACCCCATTTCTTCCCTGTGGGTTGACAATTAAAAAGAAGGCTTGTATTTCAACTGCAGCTCTTTCCACGCTCTGGTTTTTCTCTGCTTGGTTGCCTGATGATGAACAAGATATGATTTCCAACTGAAGCTCTTTCCATACTCAAAGCGTTTAAATGTCTCTCTCCTATGTGAGTTTTCTGATTATAAACAAGGCTGCTCTTTTGACTGAGGCTCTTCACATTCCAAACGTTTAAATGGCTTCTTTCCTGTGTGAGTTGCCTGATGGCAAATAAGGTGTGAATTTTGTCTGAAGCTCTTTCCACACTGAGGGCATTTAAATAGTTTCTCTTTTGTGTGAGTTGTCTGATGAGGAATAAGGACGTTCTTGTGACTGAATCTCTTTTCATACTGCAAGGCTTTAAATGGCTTTACTCCTATGTGAATTGCCTGATGACCAATAAGGAAGTTCTTGTGATTGAATCTCTTTCCGCATTGCAAGCATTTAAATGGCTTCTCTGCTGTGGAATTGCCTGATGATGAACAAGGCCTACCTTCTGAAAGAAACTTTTTCCACATTCCAAACATTTAAACAGCTTTTCTCCTGTGTGAGTTGACTGGTGACAAACAAGGTGTGTCTTCCAACGGAAGTTCTTTCCACACTCCAAGCACTGAAATTGTCTCTTTGTTGTGTGAGTTGCCTGATGACGAACAAGGTCTGATTTCTGACTGAAGCTCTTTTCACACTCCAAACATTTAAACGGCTTTTCTCCTGTGTGGTTTCTCTGATGGATAACAAGGTGTGACTTCTGACGGAAGTTCTTTCCACACTCCAAGCATTTAAATGGTTTGTCCCATGTGTGAGTTTCCTGAGAAAAAGTGAGCGCTTCCTTCCTATTTAAATTCCTTCCATCTTCCAAATATTGAAATTGAGTCTCCTCCAGAGATGACACAATCCCTAAATTCTCCTCCATGATTTGCTGGTGCAAGGCTTTTTGGCTTGGATCCAAGAGGGCCCACTCCTCCTCTTCAAAAGTAACCTGATCTGGTCCCACAGAATCTCTTCTTAGGAAAGAATCATGAAAAGTTGTGCTACTATCAATTCGTCATGTTTTACTACCAACTACGATATATTCTTCTCCAATCTGGATGACCCAAATGTGTGACTCCTCTACCTGACTGGTCTCCTCTGCAACAGAGTCCTGCACCTGAGGCTTCTCCTGCTTTCTCTCCTTTTCCTGACTCAGGAGGAAGCCTTCAGCCAAGGCCATGGCCTGGGAATTGGTCTCTGCCCCACATTCCCTCACCCAGCGCTCCATCTCTGCAGGAAGGGCGGCCAGGAACTGCTCCAGGATCACCAGGTCCAGCATCTCCGCCTTGGAGTGTCGCTCAGACTTCAGCCACAGGTGGCAGAGAGAGTGGAGGTGGCTGCAAACCTCCCTGGGCCCCTGAGCCTCCTCATAGCGAAAATGCTGGAAGCGCTGGCACTGAAGGTCTGAGTGGAGCAGACTGCTCTCCCGGTCTTTCCTCCAAGGGTCCTCCCAGAGTGCTCTATTGTTCTGTGACTCAACAGCAGAAGAAAATACTTTGAACTGGGCGGCAGCTGGCTCCGGCCCTTCCATTTCGGTTCTGCACTTCTAGGCTGCCTCCAGATTTGATGAAGATGTGTTCACCTCTTCTCTCAAATGATATTACAGGAGTAAATTTCTCTCACCCCTGTTCTTAACTATGGGTAGGATGTAAGTCGAATGTATATTGCATTTATTTGTCTGATTAAAAGGAATATACCGGTATTTCCAGAATACTCGAAAATTATGATATATGTTGAATTACATTTGGTTCTGTGTACTCACAGGTTCTGCAAACATTTATTTATTTAAAACTTATATCCCGATCTCACCTCCGTAGAAGGACCCAGACCGGCTCACAGCAAGAATTCAATGCTACTAATTCAAATTAAAACATCCTACAACCATACAAGATTAAAATAAAATAGATAAATAATACTATAGATAAAATACAAATAAGCCAAATCGCCAAGCTAAAATCATGTTCAACTCAGTCTGCATGTGGTCACTCACTTTGGTCAATAATCAATCTCAGCCCTTATTCTAGGAATGCTTTATTCCAAAGCCAGGATTTCACTAGCCTCCTAAAGGACAAGAGGGAGGGAGCAGATCTGATCTCACTCGGGAGAGAGTTCCATAGCCGAGGGGCCACCACAGAGAAGGCCCTGTCTCTCGTTCCCACCAGACGTGCTTGTGAAGGTGGCGGGACCGAGAGCAGGGCCTCTCTGGAAGATATTAACGTCCTTGATGGTTCATAGGGGAGAACACGTTCGGACAGGTAAATTGGGCCGGAACCATATGGGGATTTATAGGTTAAAACCAGCACTTTGAATTGTGCTCAGAAGCTAATTGGCAGCCAGTGGAGCTGGTACAGCAAGGGCATTGTGCGCTCCCTGTATCCAGCTCCTGTCAGTAACCTGGCTGCTGAGTGCTAGACTAATTGCAACTTTCGGGCAGTCTTCAGAGGCAACTCCACATAGAGAGAGTTGCAGTAGTCTATTCGGGATGGAACCAGAGCATGGACTACCGTGGCCAAGTCAGACTTCCCAAGGTATGAGCGCAGCTGCCGCACAAACTTTAACTGTGCCAAAGCTGCCCTGGCCACTGCCAAGACCTGGGGTTCCAGGCTCAGCGATGAGTCCAGGATCACTCCCAAGCTGCAAACCTGCGCCTTCAGGGGGAGTGTAACCCCGTCAAGCACAGGCTGTAACCCTATGCCCTGTTCGGCCTTATGACTGACCAGGAGTACCTATGTCTTGTCTGGATTTAGTTTCAATTTGTTCGCCCTCATCCAGTCCATTACAGCGGCCAAGCACCGGTTCAGGACTTGAACAGCCTCCATATTTTACTGTAGCCTCCCACAATTTCACAGATTCTCAGGCTCTCTGTGGCACTGTCTTTTCAGCATCTATTATATAAATGGGTTCACATCATGTGATGTATACCTCAAACAAAGAAACCATACAACGCGGAAACACAATACTTGCCAACAGAAATAGGCCTTAAGCAAGGTACGTTTGTAGCAAAGAAACTTTCCCCCCCAAAACCTAAAAGGCCCCCAAAACGACGAGTAAAAATAAAACTACATTTACCAGCATCCTCCGGGTCAGCCAAAGACTCACCCAGCCTCTACATTCTGAACAGCATGATTGGCTGCCAATAAGGGCGGATTTGCATAACAGCTGTAACCATAGCAACGCTGGCAAGAGCCATCCAAGGCTAGGATAGAATGCTGAGAGATTTCAGTTGGTGTTTGAGGGTTAAACTGCCAAAACAAAACTCTGAGGGAGCAATTCTCCAGCAAATTCCTACCCACACAAGACAACACAACTTCCAATCACAACCCATCCCACCAACCTTACGGGACCCCGTACACACAACACCTACAAACACCACAAACAAAAACCAATCCTTCCTTCCACACAGACATAAACTGACCCAAAAGACAAGCCATGCCTTATAAAAATAACAGCATCGGACGACACACTCACAGCGCTACATACATCAAACAAAAAAGGGCAGAACAAACGCCAGAACACAAACACACTGCGCAGCAGAGACACAGACAACAGGTCACTGCACGACGCACAGCTGAGAACCAAATGCAAAGAACTGCACGACAAGAAGAAGCGCGCAGCCAGGAATAACAAAGACGCAGAAATGCAACACAACAGCAGCGCGCAAGGAGCGCAGAAAAACGACGTCGCAACACAGAAAACAAACTTCAAAAACACCACAACCAATTCCACCGCCTAGCCTTCAGATACAACGCTGCAGAAGACTACAGCATGGCGCCAGAGGCCGACATTGGCACCCTAACGCACATCTGCACACACTGCAAAGCCCTGAAATACCCAGCAGAAACACCGGGAATGTGCTGCCTAGCCGGTAAAGTCTCTCTACCACCACTTGCCACTCCTCCACAACCACTACAGACTTTGCTGAGTGGAGACACTCCAGAATCAAAACACTTCCTCCGCTATATAAGACAATAAAACTCATGCTTCCAGATGAAATCATTTTGTGGACACATAGAAAGTGCGCAATTCATGCCTACTTTCAAAATCAAAGGACAAATTTATCACCGAGCTGGCTCCTGCTCCCAAACACCGAGGAGCACATCAATTTCTTCAAATGTTTTCATTGGTGATGAAGACACCGAAATCAACACACGATGCCACATTTCCCCAAAAGTTAAAAAACCCATTATCGCACAACTACAACACCTCCTTCATGAACACAATCAATTAGTCCACTTATTCAAGACCGCTCTGGACAAGATGCCTACTGACACACACAGAATTATAATACATCCCGACAAAAAGCCTGAAGGGCAACATGAACGCAGATACAACGCTCCAACGATCGATGAAGTGGCCATCGTCATGGTCGGCGATCACTTCCTACCCAGAGACATAGCACTTCAGCGAAGAAACTCTGAATTAACCACCGTATCAGAAACACATCACTGCTATGACGCCCTCCAGTACCCAATCATATTTTGGGATGGTGCAGATGGGTACCACATCAACAAATCTGTGGCATAGACCTTGACACAGAATGCTTCTCCCACGGACAACTCTATGTAGCGTGCTCCAGAGTTGGGAAACCACAGAACCTCTACATCAACACAGCCAACGGAAAGACAAAAAACATTGTATATCCACAAGCTCTGCAGAATGCCAGGAACACCACACCCCGACAACTCCACAGGACTTCAACATCCCACCCACCAGAACAACCCACAACGACACAGCCATGACCCCACCAAGTAACATCATTTCCAACCCTTACATACTCAGACTTTCTTGCATCTCCTAAATAGGGCACAGCAACGTGTGCCGGGTACAGCTAGTTTTATATAAAGAATATAATATTACTATGATGTTGTATAATATGAGACTTGAACATCCATGGATTTTGGTATTTGTGTGGAATTCTGAACCCAAAACCTAGTGCACACTAAGAGCCAGTGTATATCTATTGGTTTCTTGAAGTATTGGATATGATCACACATGTAGCTGCTTTTGTGGGAAATGTATGCTGGGAACTCATAAATGATTTGATTTATTCTCTGGATCCAGTTGTTCACAACATTAAAGGATTTGTAATCCAGTTGAAAAATGTGCAGGTTCAGTATTCAGCAAACCATTAAAGGGAAAGAAGTTTAACATTCTGGACAGCCACCAAGGACTTCTCTATTCACGCCCTCACAGAACAGAATTTTAAACAGATCAGTAGTTTCAATAATTCATTTAACTGATCTTCAGAAATTAATAATGGAACATGACAGGAGATGTTCTTTAAAGTCTGAACTATTTAAGAAAATTGTAGATTACAAGTGGTTTTAGTTGTACATGGAAGAAAATGGGCAATCAGTATAGATGTTGTAGCACTGGTGCAATTTACTGTTTCTCATATGTTTATATCACCTAAACTTACATAGAATTATTTGTCACAAATAATGTTTTAAAGTTGACTTGGAATACAGCTATATGGATTAAGTTGGACTTGATTTTACTTTGGCGAAAGGCTTTTTAAATATATTTATTGTATTGTATTTGATAATTTTATTGTAAATTTATGATGTTTTTAGATTTTAAATGTTAGCATTGAATACTTGCTGTTTGCCGGTCTGAGTCCCTCTTCGGAGGTGAGAAGGCCGGGGCATAAAAGTTTTAAATAAATAAATAAATGATATTTGTCACATCCAAGTTGTGATGGCAGTAAAAATATTTGCTGATGGAGTTGATAAAAAATATTTGTCACTCTTGCAATTTGTGCAATGATGCAGTGGTATACCGTGTCACTGCACAATTTTAGGATATTTTCTTAAGGTCATGGAGTGACATAGGGATTCTTTTGAATAAATTTGGAGAGCCCGGTTTCCATGATGTGATGAGTCACAGCAAAGTATTTTCTAAACATAAGAACCATAGTAATTGGGTGTGATTGGGTCAGTATGTATCCCGTATGAGTACAGTATGCAGTTAATTATAAAATAACCCAGGATGCATCCTGGTTGAAATGCTAATGCGATAAGGTCCTAAACCCCACACCCCATAACAAAAACCAAACCACGACACAAGTCCACCTGTACTCACCCTTAATCCAGCTCAACCTGTATAGGTAGATAGACACACACCACCTTTAAAAATGACTTTTGTTCGGAAAACATATAATTTGTGTTACCTTGGCTTTGTGTTTCATCATTGTCATGCTAGGATATGAACTTCTGTCCAAGTTCTATGTGTGTTGCAGATTGAAACAAGTTTTCTTTGAGAATTGCTCTCATTTGAGACAACTTTCACTGTCCCCCTGAGAAAAAGCACAGCACAATGCACACACCACCATGTTTCTCTGTGGGAACTGTGTTTCCAGGGCAGAAAACATGCTGGTTTTGTTCCACATATACTATTTTTGTAGCAAGACCAAAAATGTCCATTTTTTTCTCATCCGGCCGGAGAAACTTTCACTACATTGGGTTGTGTGTTTTCCGGACTGTATGTCCATGTTCCAGAAGCATTCTCTCCTGATATTTCGGCTGCATCTATGGCAGACATCCTCAGAGGTTGTGAGGTCTTTGGAAACTAGGAAAGTGGGGTTTCTCAAATAATATGCTACGTCCAGGCTGAGTCATCAGGTGTTCTGCTATGGCTGACTTCTCTGGTTAAAGTAGTCTGCAGTGCTTTTCATGTTCACTACAGTTTAGCTGCAGCTGCCACTTGCTTTTTGCAAACTTCAAATGTGCTTTGGTTTTTTTTCTTACCAGTGGCTTTCTTCTTGCTTCTCTTTTATAAAGCATAGTTTTGTGGAATGTCCGGGTGACAGTTGTCCAATGGACTATTTTTTCCCATTTCAGTTGCATATCTCACTCCAGGAGTCAAGCATTAACATTTACCATTTGGCTGATTCTCTGGGGCAGGGCTGCCCAGGAAGTTGATCGCGATCGACCAGTCGATCCCGGGACCGAAGGAGGTCGATCCCAGCCAGATGGGGCGCTTCTCAGAGGGGGGCGGAGCCAGGCCGCACCAAGTCCCGCCCCCTCCCCGGCTTCGGCACTCACAGCAGCTTCTCCAGGCTTGAGGATGGCAGTGCCAAGCCAGTGGTGGCATAGCTAGCACAAGGCTGGCTTGGTATTGTCATCCTCAAGCCTGGAGAAACTGCTGGAAGCTCCAAAGCCAGAGGGAAGGGGCAAGGCTTGGCGCGGCCTGACTCCGCCCCCCTCTGGCTTCCGCTCTACCAGCAACTTCTCCAGGCTTGAGGATGGCAATGCCAAGCCAGCCTTATGCTAGCTATATCACCACTGGCTTGGCATTGCCATCCTCAAGCCTGGAGAAGCTGCTGGGAGCTCCAAAGCCAGAGGGGAGGGGGAGGGGCTTGGTGCGGTCTGGCTCCGCCCCCTGGCTTCTGCTCTACCAGCAGCTTCTCCAGGCTTGAGGATGGCAATGCCAAGCCAGTGGTGGCATAGCTAGCACAAGGCTGGCTTGGCACTGCCATCCTCAAGGCAATAACACACTGAAAAACAGATATCTCTGAATAAACAGGCACTACGATAGTAGTATAGCAATGTATCAATATATTGTATATAATGTATCAATTCATTAAAAGAGCAGACCAATTCCAAACATGGGAAAATACATAGTTCAAATACAAGTCATCATATACAGTATACTCCAAGTGGAAGACACAAAAGCACAATATCACAATTGGTATATGCAAGGTAAAATACTCATAATGCAAAATACATCAGCAAATACATACAGGAAGAAGCCCCAGCAAAATGTATCTATTACAATATATAAAGGGTAAATCCCAAAATAAATCCAGGCTCAAGACACATATCAAATGAGCAGTAGCTAAATCAACAATAATAATACAAATGAGTACCCAGAAAACCAGGTAGTAGATAGTCTACGGAGGAGGTGGCGAGGCGTGTGTGGAGTAGCCCCGTCAGGCTAGACGCGCCAGATGGAGAAGCCAGGAGGCGCGCCCGCTAGACTGTAGCAGCGTCACTGGTGTATGACGTGTAGTGGTCTCCGCCTCGAAGTCCCGTCAATGGGAAAGAGCGTTGCTCATGAGTGACGTAGGGAAAATAGCGCTCAACTAAATGTAAAGTTTTGCAGGGAGAAGCCCCAAAATAATGTCACAAAAATGTAAGGGTGAGCTGGCCCCAAGAGCAAAATAGTAACAGCAATGATAGAGCCTCCGTAGTCACATCAGAGCCACTGGGAACGGGGAAACCCACTCAGAGGAAGGGGGGTAGTGGGGGAGACGAAAAAAAAGCCGCAAAAAGCGCCTAGGCGCCGTAGCACCACTCAGCGAATGCTGATATGTCGTATAGCCTATATCGTGGCCAAACTTGAAAATAAAGCTGGATGTCAGTAGCAGGCTTGTTCGAACTGCCCCGGTCCCCAAAATGCGGGTAGATGGAAGAAGGAAAAGGGCTCAGGTGAGAAGAAGCAAACGCCTACGGGTAATACTGCTGCGTATTACCTGTTCCTTAAGCAGAGCAGGGAGCTTGTCAGAAGGATATGGTTTTGATGACATAAAACATAAAGCTTTTGCTGACTAAAACTGAAATTTATGTTTTCTTATCAGAGTGAAAACCTAGATAGCATGGTAACCATACCAGACATCAAACTTCACAGCAACCCTTCAGCTTTCAATGTCTATTGCAATGTGCGGCATTGCGTTCTGGAATGGCAAAAAAAGGAATCTTCAGTAGCTTTGGCTTCAAAAAACACAGTGCAGAGTGGTGACTCTGATAGTGATGAAGAAGAGGAGGCTAAAGAACCACCTATCAAGCTTCCGAAGGTAAACAGATCCTGGCAGTTTGAGTTGTTACCAAGCTCAACTCTTGCTCTTTGAAATTGTCTGCAGCATATAACTCAAGGCATCCTTTCTCTAATGGGTGTTATTCTTCTGTATTTTAGATAATTGAAGTTGGACTGTGTGAGGTGTTTGAACTTATCAAAGAGACAAGATTTTCTCATCCCTCTCTTTGTTTGAGAAGTCTACAGGCACTGCTTAATGTGCTTCAAGGCCAGCAACCAGAAGGTCTCCAGTCAGAACCCCCTGAAGTTCTAGGTAAGCTTTCCTGCAATTTAATTCTGATTTTTCAAAATAGCAAATGTTGATATATATCACAGATCCTGAGGAGAATATTTGGTGTCTAACTGTGTGCATTTGGGTAATTAAATATGTTTTTTTTTACTATTCTTTGAGTTGATACAGATAAAAATAGTTAACAAGAGTAGAAACTAAAGAATGTAAAACAAATCAGAACAAGGAGATCACAACACAATTTAGCCCTATTTTCAGGAAATCCGTTTGCTTAGAGTTGTATTGTCTTAGCTGTTAAGATCTCTAACCCCTTTTTTTCTGAAGATAAAAGCTGACAGATTAGTAGCTTAGCATATGCATTGTATTGCATGAAGTGCATAAAATTGATATGCTTTTTTCTGAGTCAATTCATCTTTATGATTAAATGTGTCTGATGTTAAATGTAAAAATGATTTCTTAATACTTAAAAACAATGGTATTCAAATTGGTTTTAAATGGTATGCAAGACTATGTTTGAAATTGTGGGTTCTTTGTGATATATCATGGATGCTATTTGGTTCCTTGGAAAAACTTGAAAAGTTGAGAGTAAATTTTAGACTGGAGCTCTCAGGACAATGATGGCATTGTTGCCAGCATCACTTGGCCCTCAGTCTCATCACCTACAAATCTGCAGTCTTGCGATACATGGATACTCGGGCATGTGTTGGTTTTGTTTTATTTTTGTGTGTTCTGACAGCTCCTACTTTGTGTAAGTAACATTTTGTTTTATTTTTAGAGTCTCTGTTCCAGCTTCTTCTAGAAATAACTGTTCGAAGTACTGGGATGAATGACAGTACTGGTCAGTCTTTGACAGCACTTTCCTGTGCTTGTCTCTTCAGTCTTGTAGCTGCATGGGGAGAAACAGGAAGGACACTTCAGGCAATCTCTGCTATCCTTACCAACAACGGGAGCCATGCTTGTCAAACTATCCAGGTGTTTTATCAAAAGAACACTACTTTTACATTATAGTGCTGCCTGTATGTACACATCTGTATCTTGCCTTAATATCAACAAGTCTTTTGGAATTTCCCAAATCAGAGACATACAATAGAATGATGAACATTATATTGGCAATGTTTATTTATTTATTTATTTGTAATACTTTTACCCCGCCCTTCTCACCCCCAAAGGAGGACTCAGGGCAGTAACAAGGCAACAATGTGATGCCTAATACAATATAACAGGGCTGTCCAACTTCTACCGGCCCAGGGGCCTGAATTCCGGTCACTGATGACCTGGGGGCCGTAGGGTCTGCCCCTGCCCCCGACTCCACCCCCACCCCAGCTCTGCCCCCTCCCCAACCCCGGCTCAGCCCTCTCCCCTCTCCCCTTATTTTTATTTAATATTAAATATATTTAATTCCATCCTCCCCTCTCCCCTTATTTTTATTTCATATTAAATATATTTAATTCCATCCTCCCCTCTCCCCGTATTTTTATTTCATATTAAATATATTTAATTCCATCCTCCCCTCTCCCCTTATTTTTATTTCATATTAAATATATTTAATTCCATCCTCCCCTCTCCCCTTATTTTTATTTAATATTAAATATATTTAATTCCATCCTCCCATCTCCCCTTATTTCATCTTTAAATATATTTAATTTTATATTTAATACATGAGGGGAGATGGGGGGAGGGAATGATGAGCCCCCTGAGGAGTCCCCTGCTTCGGCCTACCTTTTCCAAATGCGCAGGATCCAGGAGTACCCGGACGACAAGAGGCGACGACCGACTGAGTCGAAGAAGGTCCTAATCGCGTCTGTGGGCCTCAGCGATCCAGTAGTAGAGTAGCCAAAGAGTATCGCGAGAATACGCAATCCACACGGGATTTCGCTGTCAACGCCGGCGTGATCTTGCGTTGACAGCGAAATCCCGTGTGGATTGCGTATTCTCGCAATACTTGCTCCGAACCCGGAAGTAGGTTTTAAATTTTTTATTATTATTTATTTTATTTTTCAATTTTTATTTTTCATTAAAAAGCTTAGGGGGCCGTAGGGAAGGGGCTGGGGGCCGTATACGGCCCCCGGGCCGCCAGTTGGGCAGCCCTGCAGTATAAAAACCATAAAATAACATTTACAACATTTAAACAACATCACAATACTCAGTTAAGTTTTAAAAAAGTGTTCCGTCCACAAGTCAGGTTAAAAACAAGAAGACCTATTTCGCTTGTCAACTTGTCAATCCTATACTAATCCGCATGCTGCATTCTGCTACTGTGCAAAGGCCTGGTCCCATAACCAGGATTTCACTTTTTTCCTAAATTCTAGGAGGGACGGGGTTGATCGTATTTCGCTTGGTAGCGCATTCCACAGGCGGGGAGCCACAGCAGAGAAGGTCCTGTCTCTTGTCCCCACCAGCCGCATTTGAGATGCTGACGGGAGTGAGAGCAGGGCCTCCCCAGATGATCTTAAGTTACGAGGTGGGACGTAGAGACAGATGCGTTCTGACAAGTAAGCTGGGCTAGAACCGTATAGAGCTTTATAGGTCAAAACCAGCACTTTGAATTGAGCCCGGAAGTGGGCAGGCAGCCAGTGAAGCTGTCACAACAGGGGGTGGTATGCTCCCTGTATGTAGCTCCTGTTAGTAATCTGGCTGCCGCCCGTTGGACTAGTTGTAATTTCCGTACTGTCTTCAAAGGCAGACCCACGTAGAGTGTGTTGCAGTAATTTAATCGTGATGTGACAAGAGCGTGGACGACGGTAGCCAGATCAGACTTCCCAAGGTACGGGCACAGCTGGCGCACGAGTCTTAACTGTGCAAAAGCTCTCCTGGCCACTACCGAAACCTGGGGTTCCAATATTAGTAAATTGCACATTGTTGCCAAGATGATTAAATAAAGCAACTTAGTTAAAATGTACAATAGTGTTTAAAGCAGAAAATACGAAGGAGCTGCATGAAGCATGAAACAGAAGAAATGTTTATTAACTGTTTAGTGCATTAAAGCCCTAAACATGATCAAATCAATTAAACAGTCTTCAATTAGGTAGGGCTTATTATAGATCAATCTATAACATTTTAAATAGGTTGTCAGCCTCTTTGCGTCCCCTTATTGGAAGAAAAGTGGTGTATAAATAAAATAAGAGTATAGAGCTTGTAAATAATTTTATGAAAGGGAGCATGATTAAGATACATCTAACATTAATTTCTTTTCTTATAAAGTGCAAAATATGGTTGTATTAATGCCATAATGTATGAAGGTAATATATTGCTACTTGGCAGTCAAAGTTAGTAACCTTTTAGGTTATTTTTTGTTCCATTCCTCATTTTAGTATTGCAGCTTTAAAGTTCCTAATGTGTATTTTTTTTGTATTTAGGTACCAACTATCTTAAATTCCCTCCAGAGGAGTGTACAAGCAGTTTTGGTGGGGAAAATACAAATCCAAGATTGGTTTAGCAATGGAATTAAGAAAGCTGCCCTAATGCACAAGTGGTCATTGAAGGAAATTTCTGTGGACGAAGATGACCAGTGTCTCCTTCAGAGTGATGGTTACTTCTTGTATTTATTATGCAAAGATGGACTATACAAAATAGGCTCTGGGTACAGTGGAACCGTCAGGGTAATGCATTCTTGAACTATTTGTTGATGTTTTTGCAATTTTTTTAAGTGAACATTGATACTTTCTTATGTTGGAGATTTAATTATTCAAAGGCTACTAACTAGTTTTATGGAGCTTTATGGAGCCCCCAGTGGCTCAATGAGTTAAACCCTTGTGCCGGCAGGACTAACTGTTAGCGTTTAGCTTGAGTAGCCCATAGAGTAACTCTAAGTGTGATGAAACAGCTCACAAAGAAAAAGACATGAGTCTTCAACTTTAAGTAGAAAAAAATTAGTATTGACAGCATACAAAAATTAAACAGAAGAATTGCTCTCCTCGAAACTGTAACACAAACAATATCTTCAGAGAGTTTTTTCTTCACTCAGCGACAATAAGAAGACTTATAACAAAAACAAAATACAGTCTCTCTTACACAATAGTCTGTAGAGTGACCTTGTCTTCCTTCTGCAATCTTTCTCTTCAGCACGCTGCTCCAGCACCAAACAAAAGCATTTTCCAGCTCAGAATGAGCCACAAACAAAGCATAGAAATGCAATGCTATACTCAGCAATGCTATGCTCTGCTATGCTCAAAATACAGACACACAGTATCTTACTATATACATGAGATAACAATACGCTCAATTATCCCATTAATTAACTGTCAGCTTCAACAGAAACAGCCCTGATCATTTCCAAAACTTAGGAAAAGTATGTTGTAAACTCATAGTAGCAACACTAACGACTGACAGGTCAGAGGTTCTAATTGAGGGAGAGCGTGGATGAGCTTCCTCTGTCAGCTCCAGCTCCTCATGTGTGGACATGGGAGAAGCCTCCCACAAGCATGGTAAAACATCAAAACATCTGGGCATCCCCTGGGCTACATCCTTGCAGACAGCCAATTTTCTCATACCAGAAGCAATTTGCAGGTTCTCAAGTTGCTCCTGACACAAAAAAGAAAAAAAGAAAACTAGTTTTATTCACCTAGATTGTTTTTCTTGCATCATTTGTTTATAAACTGTTTATTATAAAATTGTATGACAATTCTGTTATAGGGTCATATATATAATTCTACATCTCGCATCAGAAACAGGAAAGAGAAGAAATCTTGGTTGGGTTATGCTCAGGTAGGCAAAATAATTTAAAGCTATACCATCATATTTCATCTGAAATTAAATATGTATATATTTGCATAACAAGAGTTCTGTATTCTGTACATGAAAAGTGTTTCCATCTCATTTTCAGGGATCTCTCCCACTCTCAGTTGCCTCAGTGGCTTCATGCATGGCACAGTTACCCCCACTGAAGAGTGTCTCTGCACCCTATGTGTTCAGAGAACGGAGGAGCTGCCATGGAAAAGATCAGCTAGGGTTGTCTGCTAGTCACAGTTGCGTATGCCTAAACCTATTAGAGTAAATAGAAGGAAAAAGTATCTTCTTTAGTTTGGAGGCCTCAGTTCTAAAATTGACATTTAAAAAAACATACATGGGTGTCCTGTATTAATTTGGTATATAGTTTTTTTTAATGGACAAGGAATATTTATCTTGCACCACTGTCAAAAAAATCACAACCATTGTTTTCAGCACTTCCATTATATGGTCACTTTTAAATCAGTAGTTTGTCAGCCTTTCAGTATAATGTTGTTTGTTTTTTGATGTTCCTGTTGGCAAAAGGAATATTTATATGGTAGACAAATATGTGTCAAGGCTGTTGCATAGAGAGTTGCTGTCTTTATTGGCAGTTTAGTTTGATGTGACTTCATTTATAATTTCATTTTCCTGGCCCTTTCTGTTGTTTGTATTGCATCTTCAAGAGGCAGAAATCTGATCTTGGGTGAAGAATGGGATGTCAGTTTTCCAGGATAAATTCTTCACTTATAACACTTGTGTGGTTTACTGTGTATCATTGAACTCTTCTCTGCTGTTGTGTGCATATTTTTTCCTAAACATTGCTGATGACTATTACCTACTGAGAATAAGTCAGTCTAAGTCAGAAGTATAAATAAACTGTAAATCATTCCTAGGCTTGAAGTATATTTACCTTCATACTGCTTCGCATGGCACTAAACTGCTCCTATAATAATATCTTGTTATTATAGATTAGGTGAGGATTATAGTGTCGTTTGAGTCTGATGATGCATAAGGCTTTTGTGATTATGATTGTATTAAAATTACTTTAAAGTAGTCAGTATGTGCACATGTAATTAAACAAAGAAAAGGCCCAAGGGAGTTAAGTTTTGTAAATGGGAATGTGGTTTTGAAAATTTCACAGTCGTTCTCTGATATTTTGACAGGGTTATTTGTTATACAGAGATGTGAACAACCATAGCATGACAGCTATACGAATAAATCCTGAATCTCTGGAGCAAGATGGCACAGTAACGTTACCAGGTATGGAAAAGCAGGTTGATCATTAGGGATCCATCAAGACTGATTATAAAAAGTTTCTAATTTGGAAGATAGAAGAAAATAATATGTTAAACTTTCTTCGAACAATGTTGGAAATTACACAGCGACAGGATGTCTGATTTAAGTTGGTCTGATTTATGACTGATTTAAGTCAAATTAAAGCACAGAGAATTCACAAATAATTGTGATATATCATTTGATTACATGTTTTACTGCCTTTCGCCAGTGAAAAATGCAAGAAATTTCAAATCCAATCTGTCAACATTCTGTACATAATTGTGCCTTCTATTTATTTTTTTGTCCAATGTGTGAAGAAAATGCCGTATTCTTATTGGCATAGATAAACTATAGTGTTTTTGTAAAAACTGGTGACAGCTTTGCAGTCAGCTCATGGAACACCAACACCTGGAAATACATCAGCCAACTCAGAGGGTAACAGCAGCAGTTTCTACATGACAGAATGGGGTCTGTCATATTTGTTTTGAGAATGTTGTTTTTCAGAGCTCAGGAAGATCAAAGATATTGAGTTCAATCCCAGATCCAAAACCCAAGTAGTTTCTGCATGTTGCTGATTCTACAATTCGCAGAGCTGGATATAGTTTTGAATGGATGCTTCTACAGCTCCTCTGATGACTAATTTTAAGCAGCAGCCATTTGAAGATAGTTTGTCTTAATGGCATAGGGTTTTTTTGTCTAGTTCTTACATGCATGGATGAGGGTTTGGTCTTTCTGAAGCAGAAGTGGGAAAGTCTAGTACTCTAGGTGGCATGGCACTGCACCTCCCGTCAGATATCGCCATAAGCGTCAATGGTGAAGGATAGTAAGAATAGCAATCCAACATACAGTAGAATCCATTGGTAGCTGACTGGAAGCCTTTTCAGCTCTTCAATTTTTAAGTGATTTCAGTTTTTGTGTTGTTGCAGCTAGCCTGGAATGAAGAGCTGATATTTTCTAGCCTTCTAGTTTTACCCTGTAAGGAAATACTACTGTCCCTGAACTCATAAGAATCGCTCCTGGATGACATGTTGTTCAGCTGTCAGCTTTTGCTTTAGTGAAAGCTGGATGGGTCTAACACAACCTTGAATGAGGTTCCAAGGGCCTGTAAGGGATATTGGCTTAATATGAGTAGGCATCCTTCTTGTCAACAAGATAAGGAGAAGATTGCTTTATTGTGGCTTATTGTTTATGTAGCCCCAACAACATAGGTGGCTGAGGAAAACTAATGTGAGCAAAAAGCTGTGGGAAACATACACTGTGAACTGGTGATTTTTGAAGGGATTTTAAAGCTGGGAACAGGCATAATGGATGGGACAAGAAATCGAGGCAGAGATTTCTCTTGTATGTGGATCATGCTTAGATGTGACCTAGTCCAATACATGAGACATGCTATGGAAAGCTGTTGTATAACCAAGCTTGAAACTTGTTTGGCTGCTGAGAGCCAAAAGGAAAACCAATATTCTTTGATGACACAAGAAATTTTGCCTACAGCAAGTGACTAATCACACAAAATTTCTGAATGGCAGGATCAATCTTTTAAACAAACTCAACTTATTATAAAAATATCAGTTCATATTTATTCCAGGAAGCCCCACCTACACAGTTAAGTGACATGGATTTTCAGATAGCAAGATTAAACTATTTTTGCTAGCATTGAAATGTTTACATTTCGGCCTGTGACCATATTATATTAATCAGCTAATTAAATGAGGAGAAAATCACTAGTGAATATGCTCATAACTTACAATTTAATTTACTGAAATATTTTGATAATGCCATAGAATATTTATGTGCTGAAGAATATAAGTTGAACATTTTCCTTGCATATAAAACTAAGCATCTTTTAATTTAGACTTTTTTTAACTTTGGAAGATTAGCTCACTTTTTGAATTTCTTTCTTATTATAGTGTTCAAGTCAGTTATGTATATGTCACTACAAAATTTTCCCATCGTTGTCTAGGTAGATGTTAATGATTTTGTTCATGGTTTGAATGAAACCAAAGTTCGACCAGTACCAACTTTAGTCCTTAAAAAAAGTATCATGTTTTATGCAAAATGGAACAAACACAGCAATTTTAAAAGAAAGACTGCAGGAATTTTTCCAGTTAAACCTGAACTTAAACAGAAGTGTTTGGGATGTGAGTCTCAGTAAAATGCAATTTTTTAAATTGGAATAAGTTCCTAAATGTTCAGTCAGGAACTAAAAATAAAAACATTTAAATTTGTTCAAAAGATAGCCAAAACAGTTGATGAATTGGGTCCAACAACTTACAACAAACCCCACTCATTAGGCTTTGTGATTCTTATTAAGCTAGACTTGGAATGATTTTGGAATGAAGTGTGTGCTTCTTCCAGCACCAATTCTCCAGTACATCTTTTCTGACTCTGACGTGAATTGCTCTCACTGTGTACATAACTGACATACTAGACCTTTTAAATTATAATACATATTTACGGAAGCTTGGAATTGATAAAGTATAATTGTTTATTCTCTAGATTGCCAGACTGAAGGGCAGAACATTCTTTTCACTGATGGAGAGTATATTAATCAGATAGCAGCTTCTAGAGATGTAAGTATAGTGTGTCCTCTGATATTTATTTTATGAGAATATATTATGTGAGTGTGTTTGTAGGTGAACACTATTGGTTTTTGAATCAGTGACTGCTAAAGGTCAAGTAGCCGTTTTTGGAGCTTCAGGTAACAGCAACCACATGGGTTTGGGATTATCTTTGCAGGTTTTTTTTTTACTGTTTTGGTATATTAGTGTCTATGTTATAAAAATGGTATTTATGGTGCAGAACACTGTTCTAGACATTATTTTAGTCTCCCCAAAGCGTTTTTCAGCCATTAAAATTATAACATTGGGTTTGGAAGTCAGACAGATGTCAAGGGCCACATGGCATTCTCCCCAGGGTTGCAAGCAGCCCATAAGCTACATTATTGCTACCTTAATGTAAATACTATTCCCTTAAACTCTATTTCTTAGCATACATATCAGTGGATGTTGTATGTATACTTAGTATTTCAAATTAAATGTTCTCCATACTATTTCATGCAGAAGGGGATAATTTTAGTTGTGTATTGGTGCAAGCATTCATATTGCTTGCATATCTGGATAGTCGGTTTGTTTTTAGTTTGGTCAAGGGCTGCTCTACATGGGAGACTAATAACCAGATCTCTGGAGATATCCCCCCTCCCCACCTGCCCACCTACCCGCACGCTAAAAGCAACTACAAGGCTGGAATTATTTTGGAATGAAGTGTGTGTGTGCTTTCTTCCAACACCAGTTCTCCACTCCATCTTTTGTTACTCTGATGTTAGCTGCTGATACTATTAACATTAATTCACTTATTTGCAGGGAGGCAGTTGTCTTGGGAAGGTATGTGAAAAGCATGTAAAGGACCCTAGAGGTTTTGATAGTGTTTCAATTCCTCTTAACACATCACTTCTATGTTTTTTTCCTGGATTCAAAAAACAGGGAAGTTTTTGAAATGGAATAGTGCCAGAGATAAAAAAAAATTGGCTTTCTTTTTCTCATTTTTGGGGAGTGCTGCAGGAAACACACTGTCCATGCGAATTTCTTGTACAGTGAGGTACAACATTCAATTACTTTGTAAAGAACTTCAAAACTGGAGATTTCAGCACCTTTCCATTACTCCTTCTCTTAGTATCTAAATGTTTGTAATATTCGCCAGAAAGTGTGGCATGCCTTTTATGAACTTCAGGAATTCTATCTTCTGTAAAATAAACATTGTATTGGCCGTCATGACATCAGGATGTGTGAATAATATGGAAGCACTTCAGATTATAACTAACATTTCAGAATGTGATGGGTTTTTGGCTTATACATTTATTAAAATGAGTTGCCATTTTAACCTGCATATGCTTTATTTGATGAGATGTTCTGTGAGTTTGTTGAGCTTTCACCATGCAATTGAGTATCTTTTGTATCAGCAGATATTTAAAGTTGTTGAGATTGTTGTTTTATTTGTTGTAGGATGGCTTTGTGGTTCGAATATTTGCAACAAGCACGGAACCTGTGCTACAGCAAGAACTGCAGCTTAAGCTTGCCAGAAAGTGCTTACATGCTTGTGGTATTTCATTATTTGATCTGGAGAAAGACTTGCATATTATCAGTAAGAAATAAATTTTCTACTTTCATCTTCATGTTTAAATAGTCATAGCATCAAATTATTTAAAAACCCAGAAAACAGATAGTTGCAGTAATAGCATGGTACACCATGAATCAAACTTGTGCATAGCCATGGTGCCAGTCTTTCTACATGAATGTTTGATGTTTAATGAATCATTACTGTTGTCCCTCTCAGTCCATTATTTTTCTGCTTTAGTTTAACAATCTACTGGCTGCAAGTCTATTTATGTATAACTGTAATGCCTACATAGTATATTTTGATCTCCCACCTTTCTGCCCTATAGTTATGTTTGTAATATTTAAGTTAGAATATATTGCAAAACCTTTTTTTCATGTGAGATGTTTCTAACTCAACATTTGATGGAATGCCAGCTGTGGAAAATGTATACTATGTGTGCACTTAATTTTATAATATATGGCTTTAAAAAAATACTGGAAACTTTGTACTGACAGGTACAGGGTTTGATGAAGAGTCAGCTGTTCTTGGTGCAGGAAGAGAATTTGCACTCATGAAAACAGCTAGTGGAAAGGTAATGAAACAATTTTAGCTAATCAACTGTATAACAGAAATGAGATTTTAAAAGTAGCTTTTTGTGTCCATAGAATGAAGGATGCACAGACGGAGAACATGAAGCAAATATAGGCAAAAAAAAATGTAATTGACACAGCAATGGAATATAACTCATGACAGTGATTTATAACATAGAATAGAAAGTGGAACATAGGATGACAAAAATCACAATTCAGCATATAGAATATAAAAGATACGCAATTAAGTAGACGACGAGATTGGATGAAGCAAAATTTGTCGAGAATTAAAAGGCTGCAATTTTTGTTGGTTACAGCTACAGAGGTAATTGTTTTCATGGATGAGATTGGATCCAGGCTTCAATCCACCTGTTGATCAATGAGCCCTTGGCTCCAGCCCTCTGCCAGATCCCTATAGAACAGTGATTCTCAGCCTATGGGTCCCCAGGTGTTTTGTCCTCCCAGAAACCCTAGCCAGATTACCAGCTGTTAGGATTCATGGGAGTTGAAGGCCAAAAAATCTGGGGACTCACAGGTTGAGAACCACTGCTATAGAACGTGGAGGGGAGAGAGCAAAAATTCTTGTATACATTATTTGGATATGTCACTGGATCTCCAGCCCTGTTTTTAGCACAAAATAAGAAATTTTGCAAAATGAACATCCATCAGGAAGCATTGAAACCCCAAGGCCATAACTTCTGTGTGATGTTCAGACATACATAATTTTAGCATAACATTTTCTTGTTTTACGAAACATTGCCTCCATAGTTTTCAGTTAAAAATGTGTCTGTGCCTGCTTCTTTTTTCTTTTTTACATTGATCTTTATACATATCTGTTATGTTCTATGTAATTTTTCAGTATTTGCCTTATTCCCTACAGATTTATTACACTGGCAAATACCAGAGCCTTGGAATCAAGCAAGGTGGCCCTTCATCAGGGAAGTGGGTAGAGCTGCCAATCACCAAATCTCCAAAGATTGTTCAGTTCTCAGTTGGGCATGATGGCTCCCATGCCCTACTCGTGGCAGAAGATGGAAGCATATTTTTCACAGGCTCAGCTAGTAAAGGAGAAGATGGAGAATCAAGTATGTTTTGGATACTGTTGATAGTTGTTTCTCTTTATACAGGCAGATGCTACAAAATTTCTTTCTTCAGTAACATGTTAAAAATCACACAGTACAAGGTAATACTGTTTTTCTTCTTTTTTTCCCCAAGCCAAAAGCAGGAGGCAGTCTAAACCTTATAAGCCCAAAAAGATTATCAAGATGGAAGGAAAAATTGTGGTGTATACAGCATGTAATAATGGGAGCAGTTCAGTCATTTCTAAAGATGGAGAGCTATACATGTTTGGAAAGGATGCCATTTACTCTGACAACACAAGTAAGTGGATAGTTGAGATGTATTAGTGTAGATGGTATGGTTCATTTGTTAAAGAGAAATGATTTATAATAGGCAATTAGCTAATTGAAAAAGGAAAAATTGCAATGATAAGGAATTCAATATTTTTATTGTTCAGCCATGTTACTCAGCAGTAATTTCTTTTGGTATTAATAAAAATTATAGGTAGTTGTGTTATCTTATATAAAAAGCCGAAACCTATAAGGTAGTATCTTACCAAGACTGATTAGAATGTCAAAACACTTACTTATAGCTTAGTACCATTTTTATTTGTTATTCTTTACTGTTGGCCGTTCTTATTAGTAACCTTTCAATTTTCTGCCTCTGCGCCCCCCGGTGTAATTTTTTACAGTCCTCAAAAGAGGGGGGAAATGTTTACCACTTGTGTTTTCATCTTGCAGATTTAGTAACAGATTTGAAAGGCCATTTTGCAACTCAGGTAGCTATGGGCAAAGCTCATACCTGTGTGCTAATGAAGAATGGAGAAGTTTGGACATTTGGTGTGAATAACAAAGGTCAATGTGGCCGAGACACGGGCTCCATGAATCAGGGAGGGAAAGGTCAGCACTTCTCTTTCTCTTGACTGTATTCCTTTTCTGGTCTTGGTGTTGCGGCATATTGGTATATATAAGGAACTGTTTTATCTGTTTTTGTTCTTTTTATTTCATTCACTGCTTTATGCTTACATATGCAAGCCTGCTAGTTCAATGTAAGTCTGAATAGCACCCTCCCTTCCATCTCACCTGCAGTAGGTGTAAATGCTTGTCGATCATCTCACTTTGAAATCTTAAAAGCTGCTAATTAATCTAGGTAGTGGACATACATAACTGTCTGTAGTGCAATGCTAGTACATGTAACAACAATGTAGTAACTCTTCAGTTATGATGATCTGTCCATTATAGTTCTAGAAAATCCCTTCTTTACATATTTCTCTGTCATTACTTTTGTCATTCTTGATTCCCAGCTATTTTTTTCTGGTTTTGTGGCTTTTCTCAAAAAAAGTAGAGCCTTATTTTTAGTAGGCCTTATAATTTTGAAACATGTAAAGTCTGCTTTGTTTGATCAAGAAGGAGCTTGCAGTTTTTCTTCTCTCTTGATCTACATACATGATTGGTAAATTTAAAGATAGGGATACAGTGCATTGCAGTTTGGGAGGGAGAGAAAAGGGTGAGACATGAATCTGTACAAGATTATTTTTCAGATGGGTTTATGAGAATAATTCATGCAGGTAACACACACTATGCACACATGCCTAAGTCCTTATTTAGAAGAATACAAACAGGGGGAGAAAAATGGTTAGGACATGGAATTTGTCCTGAAAATTAAAAATACAGAATGCAAGAGGCATGAGCCCTTGGAAAATTATATGACCCTGGGGTAGAGTGGGATGTGTTACACGGCTTTAAAAGAGAAAGGAAAAACTGGCTATCTGTAATCACTAATTAGCCTAAGTAGCATCACTTATTTGAGCTTCTTGGGAGTCCCACTATTTTCCTTCAAAGCCATGCAGAGCCTACATCTGGCAACCAAACTTTGTACGAGGCAGGGAAGAAGTACCTTGACCTGGTATAGATACACATGCAAATAATGTAAAAATGGTAGCTCATTAATTAACTGTAATAAGCTATAACTATCCAAGTGTATATATAGTGGACTACTACCCACTCTTCCTATCTGTGGAGAAGAGGGGATACATGTTGCTAACCACAGTTCCCATTTATCTTCTACCATGGGACATACTTACCTTAAAATAGCTGTTTTTAATGGAGTAACATGTTATAGTTTCTACTACTGTATTTCTGTATTTCTGTGTTTTGTTATAAAATGCAGGATGGGTTATATTTTATAGGTTTTGGAGTTGAAAACATGGCAACAGCAATGGATGAAGATTTAGAAGAAGAGCTAGATGAAAAGGATGAGAAATCCATGATGTGTCCACCAGGCATGCATAAATGGAAGTTGGAACAATGCATGGTGTGTACAGTTTGTGGCGATTGCACTGGATATGGAGCAAGTTGTGTTAGCAGTGGGCGTCCTGACAGAGTGCCTGGAGGGTGAGTAAAAATACATAATGTGTATATCATTTACACACACACACACATCCCTGTATATTTTCAGAAACCATGGTGAATTCCTACAGGTCAATGATGGAAACAAGCTGCAGGAATAGGTGGTTGAGGAAATCAGTCTCAGGTCTTTAGGCTGCAACTCTGTGTTCACAGCTACCAATTCATTACACTCAGTGGATAACTTCTAATAAGACATGAATAGGATTCTGGTTGAAATAATGCTCTTTAAGGGAAATGCTTGTTTTGCTATGGGTTCTTAAATGTAGATATGCTTCCTATCTTCTATTTTCATGAATTTGGTGGTACTGAATAAACTAATCTGGACTAAAAGAACATCTTATTTCAAAGAATCTAAATCCTCCTGCAATTTCTTTCTTGAAAGGTTGACTTTAATTATGCATACTTTGACCCATTTACATTATATATATATATATGCAATGTATATATTTTAATCCTGATTGTCACCCAAACACGCTCTCAAGCGAGATACCAACAGTTTGAGATTCAGATGTGAAATTGTAATGAATATTGCAGTTTTTTTGTGTGAAAATGCAAAATAAGCATACAGTATAGTCGCTGCATTTTTTTTAAAAAAAAGTGTTTAAAAGCTCAGCTGAAAGAGCTGCATATGGCTGTGCCCCCATAGTAGTTATGTGAATGAGTGCTGTGTGTTATCTGCAATCATTGCTTTCTTTAGAATCTGTGGCTGTGGCTCTGGTGAGTCTGGTTGTGCTGTGTGTGGCTGTTGCAAAGCCTGTGCTAGAGAACTAGATGGCCAGGAAGCAAGACAAAGAGGAATCCTGGATGCTGTTAAAGAAATGATACCATTGGATCTTCTGCTAGGTAAGTAATCTGCAACTGGAAATCTTCAAAGATTATGTTTATGTCTAAACAGTGAGGGTGGCAAGATTTTTGTTGCTGTGTTGTGCTACATTTTCCTTCTAAAGAGACTTTATAAAGTAATACGAACCTTCAGAATTGCATGAATATTCAGCCAGTTAGGCCTTAGATTGGTTGGCTGCTGGCGTAGGAATTTGCAGATCAGTACTCGGCATAAGTGACATCCTGAAGCTGTCTCCCTCATTCAAAGTTTGAATGCGTTCCTCACCTAGGTTTAGATAAGATTATTGTTGGTTTACAACTTGTAGGAATACCCTGATATCATTTAGTCTCAACTTTGGTGTGTTAGTTATTGAATTGGACAAAATTGGGTGGGAAGATGGCTTGGCATTCTCATTGTTCATGATGAACCGCCCCGAGCCTGTGGGGAGGAGTGGTATAGAAATCAAAATAATAAATTAAAAACCGGTGGTCCCCTAAGTCATGGCTGGGCAATACGTAGCCCATGGGCCATGTGTGGCTCCCAAGATGCCCCCAAATGTGGTACAACCTCAAAACATCTTACAGTAGTCAAAGAGGGCCTTTTTACCACATTTGGAGTCCCAAGGGGTCCCTCCCAAGTAAAAATGAAAATTGTGATGAGTGTTTCTTCTTTTATTCTTCTTCTATTTCATTCTTAACAAACATGTCTTCCTTTGATGTAGCTGTACCTGTACCAGGTGTTAATATTGAAGAACATCTCCAGTTACGACAAGAAGAAAAGCGGCAGCGTGTGAACAGGAGGCACAGGTTGGAAGAAGGAAGAGGTTAGTAGGATTTGGTTGTGTTTTACCTGTCATTTTGTCCCTAGATCAGTGGTTCTCAACCTGTGGGCCCCCAGGTGTTTTGTCCTACAACTCCCACAAATTCCAGCCAGTTTACCAGCTGTTAGGATTTCTGTGAGATGAAGGCCAAAATATCTGGGGACACACAGGTTGAGAACCACTGCACTAGATTAGTGAGTATAATTCTGATGAACTCTTGCAGATATATGAACAGATACATGTGAAGATAGATGTTGAGAGAGCTGTATAGTCTTTGTTGGGTTGTAATATCGTCATCATCATCTTTATTTATACTTCACCTTTCTGCTCATAAAGGCAGTGGTAAAGAGGGGTTTGAAACCTCAGTATCTGACCCAGTTCTTCCAAAATTATCCTGACTAAAGGGATTAGAATCAACTCAGTCAGCCTTTCTTGAATTCTAAATTATTTCTGCCCCTTGAAATTGAAACATGTCTATAACAACACATAGTTGAAGGGAGCCTGGTGTGTTCTTGGGGGGTGGGGTGGATGCTCTCTTTCTGGAACAGAATGTAAACTAAAAAAAAAACAAATGCCTAACAGGTCGGTAGTGATG
The DNA here is from genome assembly GCA_030556195.1 of Anolis apletophallus. Classification (NCBI taxonomy): domain Eukaryota; kingdom Metazoa; phylum Chordata; class Lepidosauria; order Squamata; family Anolidae; genus Anolis; species Anolis apletophallus. The sequence goes on from JARBWK010000004.1 coordinate 110,139,448, forward strand.
GAGCCCTGTGCTTGTGAATGGGGTGGTTTTTGCCTTTTTAAAATGCAAGTGTCAGTTATTGCTGCTGTGTGTGTTCTTGCTGTGTTGCTGTATTTCTGACATAAGTTGACCCTAAGGCAGAGGTGTCAAACTTGTGGCACTTCCGATGTTTCAGACTCAAACTTCCAGAAGCCCTGGCTAGCTTGTCCAATGGCCTGAAATTCTAAGAGCTGAAGTCCAAAACACCTGGAGGGTCACAAGTCTGACCACACTGCCCTAAGACAAACGTATCGTGGACAAATCACGAATGTGTAGGGGTATTTTTCAGCAGCATATCAGAGTATTTTGAGTGAATGTCTTAATTATAAGTCACATCTAACTCCCAGGCTAATAGTCAAGAATGGTAGGTGTTGCTGTCTAAAATATTTGGAGAGTGTGACATTTGCAAAAGCTGTTATGGCTGGTTTTGAGACAGAATCTTTCATTCATTTATCCTGGGAGCTAATAAGATTTCAACTGAGATTGATTAGATGTACATCAGACAGAAGAAAATAAATAACTTATGTCATAGTTCATCTACTTTATATTCTGAAAATATTCCTTTATTTATGTTTCAAACTTTTATACTGCCACTCCCTGAGGGCTCGGAGTGGTTTACAGAGTTTGTCACATAAGGAACAAAAGACATCAGCAAAAAAAGAGAGAAGAGTAGAAAGGAATATATATATTTATATATTTATTTTATTTATTCGGTCTTGTATACCGCTCCTTCCGGCAGGCTCAGGGCGGTTCACATACAATCAAAGCAAAAACACATTGTACAGCAATAACAATAAAACAGGATCAGTGAATAAAATTACATAAAATGCCATAAGCAATAAACAGTGGGCAGATTACAATATCCGGAAATTCAGCGTAAGAAACAGAAAGGGGAACATGGGACTGAGATTCCGCTTGGACCTCAAGGCTAAGACAATCGTCTAGCCAAAGTCAAAGGGGGGGGGGGACCTGAAGAGCTCCTGGCGGGTCGCCAAGCATACCCTCTGAATTTGATAGTTTGGAGGAGTCTGACCTGCGCCAGCTTCCGGCGCTTCCGGCGCTTAGGCCCCAGAATGTCATTGTGGGTCAGTTGGGGTCCTTGGAGCCTTGGGTGCCCTATGGTGGTGGTGAGCAGATGGTCGGCTTTGTTGCTGGGAGACCCAGGAGGTATCATGGCGCTCCATTAGGGGGCCAGAAGTTGCCTCTTGAATCCTCCTCTTTCTTCGGTGGTGCTTCCATTTCTGGCGGCGCTTATATGGTTTCCTCTGTGGGGGCATCGAGAACTTCCGGTCTTCGAGCGAAGAAGATATTCTCTCAGCCACAGCGTCCTCAAGGCCAGTCGCCATCTTCTGCGGGCCTCCAGCAACCCAATCCACTGCCCCAGGAAAACCACGGCGGTGTGGGACTGTAATCTCCTTAGCAGTTTTAAGCAATTCATTTGAGAATAGTCTCTGAATGGTTGCAAAAGGAAAGGGCTCTGTGTTAAAAGTGATCACACATTATTGCTGATTGCAGTAGAGCAGGCAGTTCCACCATCACATTTGCTGGACCACATGTTAGCTATGGAGTCTGCTTAATAAAAATGAAAGATAATCTTTAATTCAGAGATTTCTTTTATATTGGTAAAATATTTTTTGTCTGTACTTTTCAAATTTTCTCTTTTTGAGGAGGACAGCTGAAGCATTTTCTGCAGAGTCCACTGTAAACACAGCACTAATATTTCTATAGCAGGTCTTGTATCTTTTCTTGAAAAGACATGTGTTGAGGCATTATTTGCATAGTTTGCACTGAAAATTATGGGGAGTTTTTCTACAGATGATTTGCTGCAGAAGTAAAAGCAAAAATCTCTCACAATCAAAACCTTACATTTCCTGCTCTCAAGAGAACAAAAAAGCATTCAGGATTCTTATTGATTAAGCAAAGTTGTGCAGCACAATTGCTTTTCTGGAATTGTGAATATTTCCAGTATCTGGGTTTCATACTTGGACGGGGACTCCAATATGTGCAAAAGTGGACTTCCTTCTGCCACGTGTGTCAGAATATTGGCCAACAGGCAATTGAAATATATTTACATAATCGATGGGACAAACCTTAACGATTTAAAAGAAAAAAGATCAGAGAAGAATTGAGATGAAATGTTTAGTGACATCAAATTGAAAGTAAGTTGGAAGCAAATGGTAAAATGATATGACCGCTGGTAGAAGAGTTGTAGTGGAAGAAAATCAACGGGTGGCATTATAAGATGAGTCTTAGTAAATTTGTTCAGGAAAAACTTAGAATGATGGGAAGAACGGGAAAAAACTATTGTCAGTATTAAGAAATCTTCTAGTTTTCATGTGACTTTAGAGTCATTTCAGTTCCTTTTCATGGTCACTGTGAATCGTACTTATGATATTTAAGCATTGCTTGCGCTGGCGCTTAAATATCATAAGTACGATTCACAGGTGACCATTCAAGGAACTACGGTTACAGGTAAGCAACCAATAATTACTTGTCATATATTTTAGGAATATGATTAGTCATTACATGTGTGATACAAGGCTAACATATGTATTATGACATAAGCTTACTCAAATTTCTCTGCCAGCTTTCTTGAATAGTATGGTCAGCCCATACTGTTAGGCATGGGAAGTCACAAAATCACTGCCATGGCCAGCCCCAGAGGGTTAGTAATTTGTTCCAAAAAGACTAACTATAAGGTAAAAATTGGATCTAAATACAAAATATGATATTTGATTTCTGTAGAACACCATCACAGAAGGCAAATTGAAAAACAAGTCAGCCCTTTTGACACATACTTTAAAAAATGTCTACATTCAGTTCTTACCATTATCTGTCACTCCTTCCTTTCAGGGCCGCAGAACTATCCCTGCTTACATGGAAGTCCCACAAAACTCAGTTGAGTTTCTTTTTGAGACTGACATAGAAATAATCTAGTCATCCCATCCACCACCACACCCCTTTCTAGTTCCAAGTCCCCCTTCTCCCAAAGAGAAAGAAACTACTATTAAGCCCCCCTCTTGTGGACACGGAAAAGAGAGAGGTTCAAGGGCACACTGGGCAAATAAGTAGCATGGTAAGTGATTGGGAAGGCTGAAAATAGTGAGGTAGTAGAGCCTGGATCAAGAAGAAGAAGGAGTGACAAACAAGGGTCTGTCTTTCCAACTTTTCTGATCATTGATCAGCTGGTGGATCAGGAGCAAGAAAAAGAGTTTTGACTTATCTGAAGAGATGAACAGCTGTTTGATTGCTGCTTGTAATATTTATTTGGTTTTTCATGTAGTATTGTTCTGTGATTGAATTCACAGATTTGCTATCCTGGAAGATGATTAATTCAGTTATGATATAGATAGCAAACAGTGTGACCTGTGGGATAGGATTTACATTTAACTGGGGTCGGTGCATTTTCTTGGTTGAACACACATCATTTTGTCAACAATATGCTTTTCCTCAGCCTTATGCAGACAGTGTCAGCTCACTGACCTGATGGTGTGATTCATAGCTTTCAACATAATTCAGATTGGTGGTGTAGATTTGGTTCTACCCATTTGTGATATTAAACATATAGCAGGTGGGTCACAATTCCCAACTACATATTGGCAAGTACTACCTGCTTGGTCTTCATGCTTTGGGACTTAATGTTTTTCAGTTTGATAGGGCAGATTATTCAGTTATGTGTAAACAATGGTCAGTATTGGATTTATTTGTAAAAAAAATAATTTTAAAAAACCGAACTGAGGTGTGCTTTTCAAGTCCTTATAATATTAGGAACTTTTGTTCTTACGTTTATGTGAGATGATTCAGAAGTACTCTGCTTCAATGTAATATTTCTGAAAATACACACTTAGCCATATAGATAGATAGAGAGGTAGGTTGATAGGTAGGTAGATTTTGATAGCATTGAGAAGGTTTAGCACTCATGTGACATTTGTTTTGTTGTATATGCCCCTGTTCAGAAGATTTCACTTCACTTCCTATCCCTGTGATAATTGTATTCTAAAAAAAAGTCTTATAGAAACAAAGCTTGGTGATAAAGCTTTGGTGGAGACACATTTTCCCTATGATAACAGAAGTGAATTTCCCTTCCCATCATCGAGAACAGACGCTTGCCAGAATCAGACCCCAATAATCACAGCTAAAGCATAAGCAAAGACAAGCATAAAGTATTTGGTCTTCCTTTTTGGCTCAAAATATCTGGGAAAACCTGTGCTAAACTGACATGATATACATACATACATACATACATACATACATACAGTGTGTGTGTGTGTGTGTATAATATTTGAAGGGAAAGCCAAATCTATTCTCATACTGTTTTGTATTTACATTATATCATTTTATAAACAGCAAAAATAATCCATCCAATGCATAAATAACTTTCACCAGAATATAATTCATTGGTTTCCCCCTTTCTCCTTCTGTGTAATATTTGATTTCTTAATCAGTTGTTTTTCCGCTGCCTTGTGATTTGATGACCATTCACCATAAAGTTTATGGAAGAAAAAAATGTGGTATAATTATGTATTATATTTTTAGATGGAAGTGCAGATAGAAGTGAGAAAGACACCAGTAAAATCACAACCTATCCACCTGGGGCTGTCCGCTTTGACTGTGAACTCCGAGCAGTACAAGTCAGTTGTGGATTCCACCATTCAGGTACAAAAGTACACATCATTCAGCATGGTGGCCTATTTCCTATGTCGTTAGTATTTAGACACATTATACTTCCTTAGAAAAAATAGTGAACATATTGGAGCTAGATAATTACATATTTCAGTTCTTCAGATAAGTCTCTAGCATTGTATTACTTGTCCAGTAGTCTCTAAGGGACTTTTAAAATACAAAAGTATTACTTTTCTTGAATGTTGCAATTTATTTATTTATTAATTATTTCGATTTCTTAGTCGCGCACTCCGACTGTCTCGGGGCAACTCACAAATCATTAAAAGCATTTACAGATCATAAAAACACAGTAAAAAAACACTATAAAAACACAGTAAAAACGCTATAAAACACAATCCACAGTAACATATCAGAACATGGTTGGATGTCGAAATTGCATCCACAATTAGATCCAGACCATGGCGAACACCCGCTACATATAATCATAGCCCATGGCCGTATCATAGCCGTAGTATTCCTGCCCAAATCCCTGTGTGAACAGGAAGGTCTTACAGGCCTTCCGGAAGGCCAGTACATTGGGCAATGCTCAGATTGCGGGAGGGAGAGCGTTCCATAGCACAGGGGCAACAATGCTGAAGGCTCTCCTTCGCGTTGCAGTCAAGTGGAGGGCTGTGTGACTTGGTACCGTCAAAAGATTTAAAGATTAAAGTCATCTTGTTCCACATTTCTGGATGCACTGGAATGAATTTGTTTTATTCAAGTTGTTAACTTTAAAACATATTCTAATCCTCAGTTGTATTGATGGAAAATGGAGATGTTTACACATTTGGATATGGACAGCATGGACAGCTTGGGCATGGTGATGTTAATTCCAGGTATATTCCTATTTAATACACATATAATAATTGCTTCTTTGAAAAAAATACTTCTTTTATTCTAAAAGATGAATCCCACTTTTTCTTTGAAGCTGAGATCTGGCTTGAGTTGGAGAGAGATCCCAGAAGTATAGGATGTAAAATATAGTAAAGCAGTGGAATGGTTTTATGACTAACCATTACTTTTTGACCATTGGGCCTTATCCCATTTTGGCAGCTGTAGATTTTCTGACTAATCTTAACTTATATTAGTAAACATGTTTACACTTGAGAACTGTACATACAATAAAACTATAGAAGAGCATAATACTTAAATATATATTGGCCAGTAATATGGTCTATATTTCCATTTTTAAAATATTTACGTAAGTGTATTATAGTATTTTTTCATTGTGAATGTAGCAGGCTAATGATAGGGTGAAGTGTGGTAGTTACCCTACATACTCATGTATAAGTCTTAAAATTTTACTCAAGAAATCAACCCCCCAAAAATCGGAACAACTTATCCACAGATCATTGTGAGTACTGAGCTTTAACTCTTATCAAAAAGGAACCGTTCCCATCTCTGAATAGAGGGGCAAAAGACAAATGCATACTCAGTCCCAAGAGAACCTACAAGAAACACTGACCACCCTACCCCTCTTTTTCACCATCATGGAGCCACTTCTGGATTTTTGAATGCCTGTATGGGGAAATGACAGTGACCAGAGATGGCTGGCCCCTGAGGTCACATTGGTGCTTTTTCTATTCTACAGAATGACCCTTCAATTTCTATGAGTCATATCTAAATCCACAATATTGGCTCCAAAACCTGGTCTTGACTTATACGTGAGATCAATTTATACATGTGCACATAGGGTAAAGTTGTATGAAGATCAGTGTAAGAATTATTTCGTTGTTGTTGCAGTTATGATTGTAGACATGTAATATCCATTAAAGGCAGTTTCCGGGTTACGATAGGTTCTGTAGGTTTGTTTTTAAGTTGAATTTGTATGTAAGTAAGAACAGATACATTTCTTAAGTACAACTCCAACCACATTTTTATTTAGTTTTGGATAGTTTAGGGAAGGATTAACACCCCTGTGGGTGTTTCTTTTGCTTTCTTTGCCCCTGTTCAGAGGATTCCACTTCAGTTTCTGTCCCTCTGAAAAATGGATTTCAAAAATAAAATTGCTTGTTGTGGAAACAAGAATTGGTGATATAACTTCAATGGAGACACCTTTTCTCCATAACACTTCCAGGAGTGAATTTCCCTTCCAAGGGGTAAACTTCGCCTCACTTCCTTTTGTCTTACCCCCATTCTTAACTAGGAGCCATATGTAAGTCAGATATCTGTAACTCGGGGACTGCCACTATAACAAGAAAGTAAATCAATTAGAGTAACGAATCAGGAAGAAGGGATGGGGAAGTTAGAGAGTAAAAGGATGTAGGAGCATCTTTAAGACTAACTGGATTTCATGTTAGCATAAGCTTCATAGATATTAACCTACATTTTCACATGCAGTACAGAGTGATATCCACATCTCAGGATATAATGCATATTTACAGAGTTGTAAGAGTGGAGTATTATGTAATGGTATCCAGAAAGATGCACATCATGACCCTTACTCTGAATTTCCTAAGGGCTGTGTAAGGTGTTACAAGTTTACATAAGCCAGTACATGGATTCCTCATAATTGAAAAATGGCATGGACATTGTAATAGTATTTAAACTAAATAAGTTGTGCACACTGCCTTATTCTACTGTCCACTGTTAGCTGTTTTTACATTTTGAATTATTTTGTTTGCTTTTCACAATCCAGTTAAATACATTACAACTGTTTTATATTCTGGATTTAACAGTACCCCTTCAGTTTTATTCATTACTGTCAGGCACAATTTCCATGTATTGTATATTTTTGTTAGAGGATTAATGGATTCACTTACAGTAGCTTTATTCTGACATAGGGGATGTCCTACTCTGGTACAGGCACTACCAGGACCTAGCACACAAGTGACTGCTGGCAGCAATCATACAGCTATTCTTTTAATGGATGGACAAGTATTTACATTTGGCAGCTTCTCTGTAAGGATTTTTAAACATTTCTTTTCATGTCCTAATAAGTTGTTTTCATGTAGAGAATGTTTCATGATATTCAGTAGCTGTTAGTGATGAGATTGTTATTATTTGCCTTCATGGAAAACCCTAAGGCAGGAATTTCTTGGCCAGATTCATTATGAGAGGGTTTGCCTTTGCCTTTCTCTGAGGCTGAGAGAGTGTAATTTGCCCACAGTCATCTAATGGGTTTATGTGGACAAATAGGAATTTGAACCCTGATCTCCAGAATCATATTCCAGTGCTCAAACGCACGGTCTTTCTTGTTGAGATAAGGAAAATTACAAAATTGTAAAGTTATCAAACTTATGGAACTGGAGAAGCTGGAAATAGATTTAAACCTCTTTCCAAACCCCTTGTAAGACAGGCCCAAGCTCTATCTGAGTCTGGGGTTAGTTTTTCATGATGGTTTTGGCTCAGCTTGGTTAGCCCTATCTGATACCTACGATAGTGCGGAACTATTGTGGCTAAGTTCAAGGAGCTGTCATGCAGTGTCCAGTCCCCCTGGAAACTGTCAAATATGCTGTTCCTTCATATTGCCACAGTCATATTTGGACAAGAAAGGATTGTAGTAGGTTTGCTGTTTGGATAGGAAGTGCATCTATGTCTAGTCTGAATAATTCATTCTATTTAAATTACTGTATTCATTTTGGGCCTAATCTGAATTTCAGTGGCTTCTGTTCCTTATTAGGCCAAGGCAAATTCAGTTATTACCGATTACAAATTTAATACTAATAATACTGAAACTGAGTTTTTACAATGTGCAACTTATGAATTCTTGTAAAAGTTGAAACTTGAGCAGTTTATGAAAACAGAAATGTGATAAAATACAGTACCTTTTTACAATAGTCATGCTATTTAATGCTGTACTTGATATTTGTTACTATATGAATGTTGATAGTGCCAGTTCATGTACTTTTCTAACAACTTCTATTTCAAATTTACATTTCTAGAAAGGGCAACTTGGCAGGCCCATTTTGGATATTCCTTATTGGAATGCAAAACCAGCACCCATGCCTAATATAGGATCTAAATATGGACGCAAAGCTACTTGGATTGGAGCCAGTGGTGACCAGACCTTCCTTCGGATTGATGAAGCTCTCATTAACTCTCATGTACTTGCTACGTCGGAGATCTTTGCTAGCAGGCACATAATAGGCAAGGTTCATTTGCTTTTTAGTTGTACTTGAAGGGAACCAATTACCTTACTCTCCATCTATTTTGGTCGTTTTTGCTGATGCATTGATTTCCTCAAGACAAATTACATGCAATTTCATTTTTGTGAATTCTTTGCATTCAATGAAATGAGAGAAGATTAAATATGTGATTTTGGCTTACATTTCTCTAGGCTTGGTACCTGCTTCTATATCAGAGCCCCCTCCATTTAAGTGTCTTTTGATAAATAAAGTTGATGGAAGCTGTAAAACATTTAATGATTCTGAGCAGGAGGACTTGCAAGGATTTGGTGTGTGCCTAGACCCTGTTTATGATGTTGTTTGGAGGTAAGGTTTTTTTGGGTCATACCTCTTGTAAATGAAAGCAAAATTATATAATAGGTATAAGGGTAATTAGTATGTGTTCCACCTGTGGCTACTTAGTTTTTCTCTTGGAACATTGAATCTCAGCTTTCTGAGATTGCACTGGTTGCAAGTGCAGAAGTCGAACTTGGAATATTAGATGCCTTTGGTGTATATTTGGTTCTCAACCTGTGGGATCCCAGGTGTTTTGGCCTACAACTCCCAGAAATCCCAGCCGGTTTACCAGCTGTTAGGATTTCTGGGATTTGAAGACCAAAACATCTGGGGACCCACAGGTTGAGAACCACTGGTTTAAAGGAAGGCGAGTACAGAGAATATGTTCAGAAAAATGGAACTAGGAAGGGCATGTAGAAACCTAGAGGGTTGAGTGAAAAGGAAATGAGAGAAGATAGGAAGTAATGGGAAAGATACTAAACCCTACTTTTATGAGACAAAAGAAGCACATTGAAGGTAGTTATTGGAAGTGGGCAAAATATGGTTTGGGTTTTGGAATTGATAAGCACATGTCAAAAATATCCAATAACTGTATATGCTGAGAATCTGAAATTGTAGCTGTCTCCTTCCCCTCCATTTCACAAATGAGGTTTTGCTTGAATACAAAAATGTGAGTCACATAAAGGTATTCAAGAGCTCTTAGAAGCTCATCATAATTCCTTTGTATCCAGCAACTGCCAGTACTTGAGGAGACTCTTCCCTGCGGTCTTGTAGCCCCACATCCAGCACACTTACTGCAAAGCAAGTCCTGCCGAGTTCAATGATAAGAGTGACTAGGGCCGAAGCCATAATTTGTCCTAAGACTGCATCACTTAACAATATTCTACTCAATATTTTTTTGTTGCCACAGAAAAATGGCAGACAGCTTTTTTCTCACAGCCCCACAGCTGTCTCCCATGCTTGACTGGAGGCTGAATGAACTCACCTACACCCATTGCATCAATTGAATTGTGTGCAAAATGAGAAGAAATGAATGTTTTGGAACTCTAGTCTGGGAAACATATTTGGGGATTGTTTAGGTCGTATACCTCTTATTTCAGAGTCTGTTACATTAAAACAATTTCTTCTTTTGGTCAGATTTCGATCTAATACAAAGGAACTATGGAGTTACAATGCAGTTGTAGCTGATTCCAGGCTTCCCTCAGCACCTGATATGCAATCTCGTTGTAGCATCCTAAGCCCAGAACTGGCTCTACCAACAGGTTCTAAAGCTCTTACAACAAGGTCACATGCCGCTTTGCACATTCTAGGTACGAGTCACCTAGGATATCAAATATAAATGTATTATGATCTATAAACTGTGCTTTACTTTTGCTTATTTTTAAACCTTTGGTTGAAAGCTTTCAGTGGTGAATGGCAGCACTTCAATTAATCGGCACTTTGTTATGCATTAAATAGCAATCCTGTTTTTCCCCCCAGTAATTTTCCATTCTTGATAGATTCTATGTTTAAATCCCACAATTGTGTCTGTATTTAATTTAATATATGTATAGTTTTAAAAACCAACAGGATTGGGCATAATGATCTCCCACATTTTGAAGGTGTATAAAAATGAACAGAGCTATCTAGAATAAAATGTATATATTTCTGAAAAGTACATTAAAACTTTTTTGTTTTAATGGGTTTTAAAAAGTATATCAGACAAATGACAACCATAATTGGCGATACATTGCTGAAGACATTCCGGACATTTCTCCATCACTGTCCATAGCATACTTCTGAACAGAACACCTTGGCTCTTACTACTTCCACATTTTCTGTCATTCTAATGGTCCTAGGTCTGCCAGGTGATTTTCTTTTTAATGTGGATCCAGTTACCCAATATTAGAAATCTATAACAAAGTTGTTTTCTGACTAGTACAGATACATTTCGACTGAGCGCAAAGCGTGTATAGAATGCTCTCTGTGTCGTTGTCATAGAAAGTTGTTCTCATAATATGCTTGAAACACAAAGTTCTGATGTTAAATGGTCCAACTCTTGATGGGTACCCCACTTCTCTGCTCCCTCTACAGCTCACACAGTACCCCCTCAAAATATATACCATGTACTTGTTCATGTGGTAGGTAGTGAGTATAAAAATTAGAAATAAGATATATTGAGAAATTAGTTATTAAAGTCTTGAATTTTAACTTGAAGAAATTATTTTACAATGATATAAAGTACTAAAAAGTTACTATTGTTGCCTGAGTTTATTTATGGTAATTTCAGTATCTCTGTTAAAGACTCATGTAAATAAACTTGAGTTTAATCTGGGATACAAGTTGTATGACCATAGGCTCTCCAAATCATTTGCGACTGTGTCTCACACATTTTGCTCTTAACTTTCAGTAGTAACTTTCCTAACTTGCAAGTATAGTAATTACTGGAAAGGCTACCTTTGTAAGTTAGTTTTAAAAACCAGTTTCTTCTTCTCCTCTTCAGATCAGGAGAATTAAATGTCTCTTGTGGTGGAATCTAATAATTGCTGTTCTCTTTCTATTTTCCTTTAGGTTGTCTTGATACATTGGCTGCTATGCAGGACTTAAAAATGGGTGTGGCAAATACAGAAGAAGAGACACAAGCTGTGATGAAAGTGTATTCCAAAGAAGACTACAATATTGTCAACAGATTCGAAAGTATCTATCTATGCATCAAATATAAATATGGTTACTCCTTCATGTAGTACAGTTCTGCTGTTGTATAAAGACTTGCATTTTTTTTCCTTTTAGGTCATGGAGGAGGCTGGGGTTACTCTGCGCACTCAGTAGAAGCAATTCGTTTTTGTTCAGATACTGACATTTTACTTGGCGGCCTTGGCCTCTTTGGAGGCCGGGGTGAATACACTGCTAAAATAAAGGTAAGAAATTGAATCTTTTGGGGCATATTTAAATGAGACTTTAGAATTTAACATCTGATTGATCAAGCTGGATCTAGGGAAGGAAGATGTAAAATGATGGCAAGGGAGAGATGTTGGGAATGACTTATAAATAAAACAGGAAAGTAAAACTCTTAAAGGCTTCTTTTTTCAGTTGTTTGAATTGGGTCCAGATGGAGGCGATCATGAGACAGATGGTGACCTTCTCGCTGAAACAGATGTCTTAGCATATGATTGTGCTGCAAGGTATGATCTTATTTTGAATATAGAATTGTTTTCTTCTACAGAAATCTGTTCCAGATTAGTGTAAATTGCAGAGTTTTGTAGAGAAAATGATTTAGTGTTTTAAGTCTTTAACAGATATATGGCAGATGTCAAACCTTGGGCTGGATTATATGAGGAAATGTGTTAGGGTTTTATTTGTTATAGTTATATATGTAAAGGTTTTATAGAACGCCAATATGCTGATGATAATGTAAGCTGTGCTCATAGAGGAAGACCTACAAGCCACCTTAAGCACCTTCACAGAAGCATACGAAGAGCTTGGCCTCTCACAACATCGAGAAAACCAAAGTGCTGTGCCAGCAGGCAACAACCAATCCCTCTATGAAACATTGTCCATTTCTGTTACTTAGGCAGCCACCACAAAAATAGACATTGATTCCAAAATACAACACCATCTGACCTTAGTGCGTGCAGAATTTTTTAAAAAAGCAGAAAATTTTGAGGATCGGGACTTTCATAGGGATACCAAGATGCTTTTTTATTAAGCCCACTCGCACTGAAGCGATGATCCTCTGCCATCGGCTTTGCTGGATTGATTATGTTGTCCGAATGCCCGATCACCGTCTCCCAAAGCAGTTACTTTACTCTCAGCTCTAGAACAGAAAATGGAATGTTGGTAGGCAGCAAAAGAGATTTAACAATGGGCTTAAAGCTAACCACAAAAATTGTGGGGAAAACACCATCGACTGGGAAGCCCAGGCATTTGAGTACTCTTAACTGGAGGTCAGCTGTTATCAACAGTGCTGTGGTTTTGAAGAGGCACAAATAGAAGACGAAAGGAAAAACTGTGTCAAGAGGAAGGCACATCAGGCAAACTCTTGTGATGGCCTTCCATCTGGAAATCTGTGTTGTCACTGAAAGACCATGCAGACCCAGAATAGGCCTCTACAGTCACTTATGGACCCACCACCAAGACTCTCTACCTTTGGAAGACATTCATACTTGGCCATGAGGGGTCACTTATAAAAAGTATAATATGTTAAAATTCTATATGTTACAGATTAATACTGACACTTTGTATTGATCCCAGTAATTAATAGAAAATGGATGTCGATTTTTAAGTAGACATATCCATTAATACCCCTATGTTTGTGTTCTGCACTACATACAAGTAAGCCCACAGAATATCTTTAAAAGCAATCTCCCATTGAATAAGCTTAATAAGGCAAAAGTAATTGCAGCTAGGCAGTTTCAGGCACTGAGATGAAGGAAAGGCACTTCTAGCCACAAAAGCCACTTGATAATTGTATAAAGCATTTAACTAGAGTGTAAAGAGATCCAGTAGATGACATTGAAAGAGATGAATCAGATTGGCTTCTTGCAATAAAACATGCTGACAAAAGTGAAATATCAGTATCACTTTCTTTGAACAAAAGAATACTTTTGTCCAGAAGATCCCACTCACAGGAGGAGAGACGCTGCTCCACCATTGAGAGTATCCCAAGTACAACACTAATCTTGCTGGCAAGAAAGAAAAAGGTTTGGATCCAAGTATTTTAATATTAGAATTTAACCTCTATATAAAGTTGGATGTTCTGTTACTTTTAAAATCTAAAGTTATAATTGTGCTCCCAAATTTGTAGGGAAGTCTCTTTCATATGAAAGCGATAATGTTGATGAGCCTTTAGGTATTCAGCATTTTTTTCCTACATGTGTGGCTTTTTTTCTTTCAGGGAAAAGTATGCAATGATGTTTGATGAACCAGTTCTTTTACAAGCTGGTTGGTGGTACGTTGCCTGGGCAAGAGTATCTGGTCCTAGCAGTGATTGTGGGTCCCACGGACAAGCATCTATTACTACTGATGATGGGTAAATGTTTTCATCTGGGTACAAGCCTTGGGTGTGTTACAAGCTGAAACAGGCTACGTCAGGGCTGTCCAACTTCTACTGGACCAGGGGCCGGAATTCCAGTCACTGATCACCTGGGGGGCCTAAGAGTCTGCCTCCGGCTCCGCCCCGGCTCCGCCCCGGCTCCGCCCCCCAGGCTCCACTTACTTACTCCGCCCCACAAGAGAGATGGATTGAGAAAGGGAAGATATATGGAAGGGAGATAAATAGAAATAAATATCAGAAACGCCCCTCCCCAGGCTCCAATTTACTTACAATTACTAGTTGCACACAAAGAGAGATGGATTGAGGAAGGGAATATATATGGGAGGGAAATAAATATAAATAAATATCAGAAACACACAAAGAGAGATGGATTGAGAAAGGGAAGATATATGGAAGGGAGATAAATAGAAATAAATATCAGAAACACAAAAGGAGAGGTGGATTGAGGAAGGGAAGATATATGGAAGGGAAATAAATATAAATAAATATCAGAAACAAAAGGAGAGGTGGATTGAGGAAGGGAAGATATATGGGAGGGAAATAAATATAAATAAATATCAGAAACACACAAAGAGAGATGGATTGAGGAAGGGAAGATATATGGAAGGGAAATAAATATAAATAAATATCAGAAACAAAAGGAGAGATGTATTGAGGAAGGGAAGATATATGGAAGGGAAATAAATAGAAATAAATATCAGAAACACAAAAGGAGAGGTGGATTGAGGAAATAAATATAAAATAAATATCAGAAACAAAAGGAGAGGTGGATTGAGGAAGGGAAGATATATGGGAGGGAAATAAATATAAATAAATATCAGAAACACAAAAGGAGAGATGGATTGAGGAAGGGAAGATATATGGAAGGGAAATAAATATAAATAAATATCAGAAACACAAAAGGAGAGATGGATTGAGGAAGGGAAGATATATGGAAGGGAAGATATATGGAAGGGAAATAAATATAAATAAATATCAGAAACACAAAAGGAGAAATAAATAAATAAAATAAATATCAGAAACACAAAAGGAGAGATGGATTGAGAAAGGGAAGATATATGGAAGGGAAATAAATAGAAAGATATATGGAAGGGAAATAAATAGAAATAAATATCAGAAACACAAAAGGAGAGATGGATTGAGGAAGGGAAGATAAATATAAATATCAGAAACACAAAAGAAGATGGATTGAAAGGGAAGATATAAATAAATATCAATAAACACACAAAGAGAGATGGATTGAGAAAGGGAAGATATATGGAAGGGAAATAAATAGAAATAAATATCAGAAACACAAAAGGAGAGGTGGATTGAGGAAACAACTTGGGCCCTCCCCCAAAGGTTATCTAGTCCAGTCCCTTCTTTCTGCCAGGCATGATCAATAATAATAATAATAAATAGAAGGGCATTGGCCTTGAGTTTTGGAGGTGTAGTTTACCTACATCCAGAGAACACTGTAAACTCAAACAATGATGGATCTTTATCAAATTTGGCACGAAAACCTGATATGCTGAAATTAGAATGCTGTTGCTGTCGAGGTGCATGGAGGCAGAGGCCCTGCTGCTGCTGCTCTCTTGCCCGGTGGCCGGCAGTGGAGGAGGCGGGGCTGGAGCTGAATGGAGGGAGGGAGCGGCCAAGTACAGAGGGATAGAAGGAATGAAGGAAAGAGGGAAGGAATGAAATGGAAAAGATGGGAAAGGCGAAGGGAGGGAAGGGGTTAAGGCAGAAGGAAGCAAGCAAGCAAGGGGGAAAGAAAGGAAAGGCAAAGAGAGGGGGGGAGGGAAGGCAGGCAGGCAGGCAAGCAGGCTGGGGCTTTCCTGGCTCCCAGCCCCGAAGGGCGCAAACCTGGAATGTTCCATCTCCACTGGTAGAGCTCCTAGGGGCCCGAGGTGGGGGGGGGCGCCACGGCTGGGGCTGCCATGCTGGTAGGCAGCGGGAGGCACGTCTGTCTCTCTCCTCACCATGCTCCTCGTCTTCGGCTGCTCTTCTCTTGCTGCCCCTCGGCCCTGCTGCTGGCCTGGCTGCTGCTGGTCTCCCGTTCAACAGGAGCAGCAAGAGGAGAGCGGCTGAAGACTTGGAGCATGGTGAAGAGAGACAGATGCGCGTCCTGCTGCCTGCCAGTCCTGCAGCCCCAGCCATGGCACACCTCGCCTCGGACACCCTGGAGCTCTACCGGAGCATCCGAGGTCAGTGTCCTTCGGGGCTGGGGGCAGGAAGGCCCCGGCATGCTTGCCTGCCAGCAACCCTTCCTTCCTTCCTTCCCCGGGGCCTCTGTGCTTGGCCGCCTGCTCCCTCCCTCCATTCAGATCCAGCACTCTGCGTCCGTGCTTCCGCCTCCCTAACCCCGAGCAGGAGAGCAGCGCCAGCACCAGTCAGGCCAATAGGGGCAGTGGGGAAGCGCATGGCCGTGGCGCCTAGGCCACCGATACGGGGATCTCTTCTCTCTGCCTCCAAGTGCCTCCCCTTGATTCCTCGCTGCCAAAGAGGAGGAGGAGGAACCCCTCTGCGCATTTTGAGGAGGCGGGGCCTATGGAGGTGCTTTCACGAGGCAGTGCCCAGGCCCCTTCTCCTCTTCTTCACCGCCGCATGGCCCTTCCTCCTCCCCTCAGCAGGAGGGCACCTCGCTGCTCCCGCCCTGCCATGCATGCCCGCGAGTGGCCCCTCCCCCTCCCGTGAGCGCCCCCCGAGTGCCCCCCCGAATTTTTCCTGAAAAAAATAATTTTTTTGAAAAAATCTTTTTTCAAAAAAAATATTATTTCTTCTAGGAGGGTAGGGGGGGCGCGTCCAAGGGGCTGGGGGGCCGTGTACGGCCCGCGGGCCGCTTGTTGGACAGGCCTGGGCTACATGACTGATATTTGAATATTTTTTTCAGAGTTGTTTTCCAGTTTAAGAGTTCCAAGAAATCCAATAATGGTACTGATGTTAATGCAGGTCAGATCCCTCAATTACTGTACAGGTAATGTTTTAATTATCTCTCAAGTTTAAAACCAGTGATAGTAATGTGGGGGTGGTAGAGGGATTGCATATGGAGTCTAGCAAAATATATCCTATTATTACCAGGACCAATGTCTTAGCAGAATTGCAACTCTGTAATTTTTTATGCTTGACAAAGATAGAGTTGTCATTCAACCAGTCTTTCATTATATTTAGAATTCCATTTGAATCTCTCTCATTCTCCGAGCAGTTCATTTATAGCTCCTGAATTAATTTAGTCTGAATGATAGTGGCAAGTCCAAGGGAGCATACTGAAATTCATGTCAGAGTGGGAATTGTACTCAGACCTTCCTGGCACACCAAGCAAGCCTCTTGTCTGGATTTCTTCCAGTTGTCACCACTAACTTGTTTTTCTTTTTGAGAAATACTATATTTTCTTTTGATGAAGGGCAATCAATATTTGCCCTTTTCTCTAACCCAATAATTTGACAGTAAGATATATCTTAAAGCAGAAGAACAAGTGTTTTATAGATCAGTACTATTTATCTGTTCAGAATTTAAATTGAATGGTAAACTGTAAAAAAATGGATGAGGGAATAGCCTGGAACCTTAGGTTTGGATATTACTTCTGGTATGTTAATTACAATCAAATATAATCTTCAGAGGTGAAAATCACATCCCATCACTAAAATAGCTAAAATAAAAAAAACACCATATATACAGAAATCATCTAAAGAATGTCTTGTTGCTATAAAACCTACTGGCAACCTAAAGAAGGTATTCCTTTTCTTTGTTTCATCTTCCAGGCTGCCCACAAGTGATGGCAGTGCATCAAAAGGGAAACAGCAAACAAGCGAACCTGTGCACATTCTAAAGCGATCTTTTGCCCGAACTGTCTCAGTGGTGAGCAACATTTAAAATTGATCAATTGATTATATTTTAATTGCCAAGAGAAAGAGAAAGAAGGGTGCACTGAAAGGCTGAGATGCTGCACGCTGCCTTGTCTTTCTCGCTGTGTTGCAGTCAAACAGAGTTTGGGGAGACAGGAGGTTTTTTGCAGCTTGACCCGAGAAAAGGCCGAAGTGGCACTTCACCTTTTCAACTGAGAAAGCAGAAAGGGTTATTTGAGGTTCTATGAAAGTCCAAGACCTAGTGTTGGCTGGAAAAGCCTGAAAGAAGCAATTACATCCATTTCTCTCTCTCTCTCTTTTCATGCTTTCAGCTCACAACTGAGAAAGCAGAGGGAGCGCATCCTTCTGTATGCCAGGAAAGCCTAAAGGAAGCAACAGCCCAATCTATTTCCTTTGTGACAGCTTTTTTGTGGCTTCCTTGCCACAGTAGACAGAGCCACTTCTCTGCCATGGTGCAGAAGCACCAAAGAGCTGCTGTCATTGCCATTTTGTTTCAGGCATTACAAAATACTTCCAGAATGAGCGAAGGGGACAAATTCTTTTTTAAGAGTGGCTTCAGGCTACTTTGAAAAATGTTGTACATGGGCAGCTTGCCTTGTGAGGTATTGCTGCTCCTTTCCCTCTACCCAGAATGAATCTGAAGAGTCCCATGCTGAGCCTCAAAGTTTTATTTTCAGTTTCTCCACAGGTCATATAAAATGTCATATATTCTAGGATTTTGTCTTTGTTTTGGTCCAGTATATCCCACTAGGGGCCAGCCCAGTTTGCTCTCACAAATAATGTGTTTCTGAACTGTTTTGTACCCTACTTTAGAAGTTACTACTTTAATGTGCATTAGATACAGCTTCTAGACCAGAGGTTAAAACATTTAACCCTTTAGAGCAGTGGTTCTCAACCTGTGGGTCCTCAGATGTTTTGGCCTTCAACTCCCAGAAATCCTAACAGCTGCTGAACTGCCTGGATTTTCTGGGAGTTATAGGCCAAAACACCTGGGGATTCACAGGTTGAGAACCACTGCTTTAGAAGTTATTAGACTGAAAATCCCAGCATTGTTTTCAATTATGCTGCTCACAGATGCTGAAATTACACATCTGGAGGACTGCATGATTCCTAACCTGGTCTAGATTTATTTCCCTGTCTGATATCAATAATTAGTTCCAGAGGAAGTTGTATAGATTTATGATTCTATTAAATGTAAGGTGTTTGAACTTTAAAAAGGAGCAAAATCGTACACCTTGAACCTCGTCCTAAAGCCAAAAGCAGCAAACAAGTTTCTAAATTTTGTTCTTCCCAATCAAGTTGAAAAAATGTAAGTGTTGGATTTGTTGCACTAGTTAATTGAGTCAGAAATGTCATAGTATCATAGAGTTGGAAGAGACCACATGGGCCAATCAGTCCAACCCCCTGCTATGCAGGAAAAACACAATCAAAGTACCCCTGACAGATGATAATTTGATTGAATAATATTATCAGAATATTTTAAATGAATGAGCATTTCCTTTTGGACAGATCATAATGCTAGCAATGGAAGAGGATTTTGTGGCCACTTAAGACTTTTCCTCTTCAACTGTTTTTGTCGGCTTTAAAGATTGACATAAGCAGTAGAAAAAACATGGGATGGTTACAAATGCTTGATAGTGTTGTTTGTGTATCTATAACATTTTTTGTTTGAAGCAGGGCAACTACATAATAAAAACTGAAAAAGTACTCTATATATGGAAGTGGCTGTAGATTGAGAGACTCTATCTGCTTCAGCATTATAAGCCTCTTAAGAACTTTGTACCTTACTTCAGAAGTTACTCACTGCTAAAAGCATGCTCTTCAACAATTTGAGAACCATTTTACTAATTATTTCTCATTATTTCAAGTTGTTTGCTTTCATCACTGTTTTTCCTTACACAATTTTTGTCCTGAAACAGGAATGCTTTGAATCATTACTGAGTATTCTTCATTGGAGTTGGACAACTTTAGTTCTGGGAGTAGAAGAACTTCGGGGTTTGAAAGGATTTCAATACACTGCTACACTTTTGGATTTAGAAAGGCTTCGATTTGTTGGCACTTGCTGTTTGAGGTTATTACGTGTCTACACATGTGAAATCTATCCAGTATCAGGTA
Organism: Anolis apletophallus; assembly: GCA_030556195.1. Lineage (NCBI taxonomy): Eukaryota > Metazoa > Chordata > Lepidosauria > Squamata > Anolidae > Anolis > Anolis apletophallus. Next base: position 110,159,523 of record JARBWK010000004.1, read on the forward strand.
ACTTGCTTGGTTTTAATATATTAAATTCAAATGAAATGCAAATTTATAGAAAATGTATGCATTGGTAGCTACAGTGAATATGAAATAAAACTTCTAACCAGATATTGAATTGCCACATTTCCAATAGCTGCATTTCTTATTGAAGACTTCATAGACCGCCATGGCTGAATTCAGATTAACCTATCTTGTCATATCCTTGGGCTATGCATTTGGTCTCGTAATTTTTTCCCCAGTTGAAATAAACAAATCAAAAATATATTCTATTAATGTTTTATGGTTCTGTTTGACAGTTGTGTAGTTTTTAACATTTTTAATTTATAGTTACGTTATTGTTTTAGTTGTAATGTATTGTTTTATATAATTGTGGGGCATTGAATATTTTCCATTTATTATGTTGGAAACCATTTTGAGTCCCCCTAGGGGTTGAGAAAAGCGGCATTGAAATACAACAAACAAACAAACAAATAAACTATAGTTTCCCATTTTGTCCAGCTGGAAAACCATAATTGCCCAATTGAGAACAATTTTTGATTTTTGACAAGTCACCATGTTTATCTAAAAGGCTTGTCTGTATGGCATCTTGTTAAGCAGGCCTTCAGATCTGATTGTGTGTCTTTCTTCTGGAAACCTACATTAAATTACTTGACTGGATCGATGATAGTTATTTTGTTGATATGCTTCCATCTTTTTCTAGCTACTACAAAAGCTGTTGTTGAAGAAACTAGCAAGTTGGCAGACTGTATTGGGAAGACGAGAACACTGCTAAGAAAAATCTTATCAGAAGGAGTTGATCATTGTATGATAAAGCTGGACAATGACCCCCAAGGATATCTCACTCAGCCACTGAGTCTTCTGGAAGCTGTCCTTCAGGAGTGCCATAATACATTCACAGCTTGCTTTCATTCTTTCTATCCAACCCCAGCTCTGCAGTGGGCTTGCCTTTGTGACTTGCTCAATTGTTTAGATCAGGTACCAACACATTTTTCTTGTAGTCAGAAGTAATATTGTAAAATCTCCACATTAATATTTTATACAACATGGGGTGACATACCATCACGAAACAATTTGAGAAAGAGTGTATGAAAGAGGTAAAAAAGAGCGTAATGGAAGCAATTACATGATTGATTTATTTTCCTTAGTTCTGATAAATCACCTTAATGTGTGTTTTTTGTTTTTCAAAGGATATTCAAGAAGCAAATTTTAAGACTTCGAGTAGCAGACTTCTTGCAGCTGTAATGTCAGCACTCTGCCATACATCTGTGAAACTTACCTCTATATTTCCTATTGCTTATGATGGAGAAGTCTTACTACGTTCTATGGTGAAGCAAGTGAGCACTGAAAATGACTCTGCACTGGCACATCGCTTCCCTCTACTGGTAGCACATATGGAAAAACTTAGTCAGGTGGGTTTCCAATTGCAGAAACACCGCAAAACTGTAAACTGTAAATGAGCCCAGCAGGTCTTTTCTTCATGCTGTCTTTTTCTCCAGTTGTTTTTTAAATTGAATCTGCGCAGAAACTGTAGAACTATGTAGAAAATATGAACACAAGAACAAACTTATTAATGAGAGCATACTTAATGAGCATGGCTTTACAACTGGTGGTTATAATCCTGGTTTAGTAAACTAATTGGTCTGTATGATCCTGTCTCTTGGATCTTTCTGTGGTTTCAGAATAACTATAATTTCAGCTTTCCTCCAGGTATCAGGTGCTTTCCCTCCTTTCAAAATATTATTGAATAATATATGAAATTCAGGGCTCAAAGTTTCTATGAATTCCTTGTAAAACTCAGCTGCATATTCCTCTATTCCTGGGGATTTAGCTTTCTTTAATTTTTATTACTCCTTATATTTCCTCCCAGAGTACTCATTTCAGACAATTACACACCACACAGACTTTTTCTAAATGTACGGCAGTTTCATTTTCAGTTACTAAGAACATAAGAACATAAGAAGAGCCATGCTGAATCGGACCTCAGCCCATCTAGTCCAGCATTCTGTATCACACAGTGGCCCACCAGTTGTACACGGGGATCTCGAGCAGAAGGGAGGGCAAAACCCTGACCTGCTCCCGACCCCCCACAACCAGTACCCAGGGAAATCCTGCCTACCTCAACCAACTCCGAGGTGGCACTTGAATGTCCTTTTCAGTAACTACCGATACACTTGGTATCCATGAATCTGTCTAATCCTGCCTTGAAGTTGTCCAGGCTGGCAGCTGTCACAACCTCTTCTGGAAGTGAGTTCCATAACCCAATGACCCTCTGGGTGAAGAAATATTTCCCTTTATTAGTCCTAATTTTCCTACCTTGGAGCTTCAGGGAGTGCCCTCTAGTCCTAGTGTTTTGTGACAAAGAAAATAATTTTTCTTTATTCACCTTTTCTATCCCATGCATGATTTTATACACTTCGATCAAGTCACCTCTTAAACGCCGTCTTTCAAGGCTGAAAAGACCAAGGCGTTGCAACCTGGTTTCATAAGGGAGCCGCTCCATCCCTTGGATCATTCTTGTTGCCCTTTTCTGTACCTTTTCCAGTTCCGTTATATCCTTCTTAAGGTGCGGAGACCAGAATTGTACACAGTACTCCAAATGTGGCCTTACCATAGATTTGTAGAGAGGTAATACAACATTTGCTGACCTATTTTCGATTCCCTTTCTGATCATGCCTAGCATAGAATTTGCTTTTTTCACTGCTGCAGCGCACTGGGTTGACATCTGAATGATTTGAAGTGTGTATGCATGTGTCTGCGCCATTCTTGTGTTCTGTTATTTTACATAAATTGCTGACTTCTGATTTGTCGTTTCTTTCTACAGAGTGAAGAAAATATCTCAGGGATGACAAGCTTTCGTGAAGTACTTGAAAAGATGTTGGTTATTGTTGTGCTGCCTGTTAGAAATAGCCTCAGACGTGAAAACGAGCTGTTCTCTGCGCACCTTGTTTCTAACACTTGTGGATTACTTGCAAGTATTGTGAGTGAACTCACGGCTTCTGCACTAGGATCAGAGGTACTATGATTAATTCATTTGAGGAATCACAGTGTGATAGTCTGTGTGTACTAAGTGTATGCTATCTTCTTATGAAATATAAATGTTTGACAATCTGATTTTTGCCAGCATTGTTCGAGTCTCAAGCAGCCACTTTCACCCTTCAGATTGTGGGTTGGTTTTTCCCCACCTTCCTGAGAGTAAAAAAGTTGATGCTTGACATAAATTATTATTTCAGGAAGGCTGAAGAATTTCCCACCCATGGCTGTCCCTTAAAAATGAAAGGACAATAAAGTCTGCCAGTTTCTATTTTTTAACTTAAATCTGAATGGCTTTAATACAGACACCTTGCAAGGTTATGTAACCAAAAGGAAGGAGAGAGAGAAGGGGGCAACGATTGAAATGGTTTAGGATTTTACTCTCCTACCTTGATCAGATGGCATGAGGGATTAACCCAATGGTTCTGGATTGCTCCTTCAGACGTCCTCGAGTGATAATTCCCAAGAAAGATCACTCTCTCATTCTGTTCCAATTACTACTTTGTTTCCTTCCAGGCTGATGGACTTAACTCTCTGCATTCTGTCAAGTCAAGCCCAAACCGCTTCACAAAAACAAGCCAAGGCAGAAGTTGGAACACTGGGAATGGGTCTCCTGATGCAATTTGTTTCTCAGTGGATAAACCAGGGGTCATTGTTGTAGGATTCTCTGTCTATGGTGGTGGTGGAATCCATGAATATGAACTGGAAGTGTTGGTTGATGATGTACGTATGGTGCATGAAAATAGTAAATTACTTTATAATGGTTCATTAAGAGTATATACAATTAAATGTAATATTACCTCCACCCCTACAGGGTTTTTTTGTTTTCTTTTCTTTTTAAAAATTCCAAACTGTGCGTATGAATTAAAAATGTTTCCCTTTTCTTCATTTATTTCTTTTGGTAATCTAGCCAAGTAGTTTTAACCTTTGGAAGCCTGAGCTCCAAACTCAATGTCATTGTTTTTCTAGAGGAGGGAGAGAGTGCTAAAAACGCCTTGCAGAATTATGGAACCTGCTCTAATATACAGTTGGAAGAGTATATTGAAGGAGGCTATGATTATTAAACCATTTTATTGCACTGGTAGTTTAGATATATTTTTTTGTTTCCTTCCCCATATCTTCATATTTCTCCTTAAAAAAGATTGGCGATTGTCGGGGATGAGAGACGGGACCTTCTCAGTAATGGCCCCTAGGCTATGGAACGCTTTTCCTAGGGACATTAGATTGGCCTTCTCTCTCCTAACATTTCAAAAAAAGTTAAGACCTGGCTGTTCAAGCAGGCATTTGCAGATGCATTATAACTGTTTAATTGGGATTTATGGAATGGGAAATGATTTTAATTTTAATGATGAGGCGCTGGGAATTTGATTGTATTTAATGGTTTTAATTATTAATTGATTATTGTTTTTATATGGATATCGTTTTAATTTTTTTATTGTATTTTATATTTGGGCATGGTGTGCCACATGTAAACTGCTTCGAGTCGCCTCCAGTATGAGAGGGGCGGTATAGAAATATAGTAAATAAATAAATAAATGGAATGGAATGGAAATTTTATTCACCTTAAGTTAGTGTCTGACCTTTTAGTCGTAGATCAGAAATGTCAGAATACTTCCTCATTGGTCCTGGTAGTTAGAAATATATCGTTATAGTTTGAATTGAAGACATTTTACAGGTGTATTTTCTAGCTTTTGAAAATTGGTCAGATGTTTCAGAAGTCAGTTTTAGATGTTTGGGACAGCAAGGGGAAAAGAGAATTCTGAGAAAGAAGGAAACCATCAAATACTATAGTGGAGTTGAATGGGTGAAATATATACAGGCAATCCCTGAGTTACAAACATCTGACTCATAGTTAAGAATGGGACAGATACAACAGGAAGTGAGAGAAATCTACCCCTAGGAAGGGAAATTCACTCTTGAAAGAGTTATCATGGGGGGAAAAGGTGTCTCCACTAAAGCTTTATCACCAATCCTTGTTTCCACAACAATCCAATTTTTTTCAAAATCAAATTATCACAGGGACGGAAAATGAAGTGAAATCTTATGAACAGGGGCACAGACAGCAAAACAAACACCACAGGGATGATAACCCTTCCCTATGCAATCAGTAGCTAATGCATATAGTTATATGTAACTATACTAAAAAAAAGTACCTGTTCCAACTTACAAGCAAATTTAACTTAAGGTCAAACCTACAGAATTTATGTTGTTCATAGCTTGAGGACATTTGTGTTGAAAATTGACCCGCACTTTTTTTAAAATTTAGAATGATCATACAGGAGATTCAGCTCATTCACATAGATGGACATCTCTAGAGTTAGTGAAAGGAACCTACACCACAGATGACTCCCCAAGTGATATAGCTGAAATTAAACTCGACAAAGTTGTTCCCCTAAAGGTAAAGAAAATACAGTTTTTGAAATATGAAAAATGTCTTTATGCTTTTATTGGGAAGACATGATTCAGCCCAATCTATTTTTAAAATCTAACGTTCTAAAAAATGTTTTATTGCAAAATATTTTGAAAATCAAGACATAACAGCAAAACGTCCTGTTGGTAAATATCAATCTAAAGGGTGTACAGCTTTATAGAAAAAAGGTATAATATTAATATGATTGTGGAACAGAGCATGCTGAATGAAAACAGGAATAGGTTTGCTGCAAACAGTAATCCAGGTTTTTTTGGAGAAACACATTGTGAACATTTGTATGGTACTTTAAAAATTTCCGGGGGCTGGCAAATAATTAAACAAAATACTGTGGATTATATATTTTCTTAATTCTTTAATTTGTAGGAAAACATGAAATATGCAGTCCGGTTGAGGAACTATGGAAGTCGCACAGCAAATGGAGATGGCGGAATGACCACTGTCCAATGTCCAGATGGTGTCACTTTTACTTTCAGTACATGCAGCTTCAGCAGTAATGGCACAAATCAAACACGTGGGCAGATTCCACAGATTCTCTATTATAGGTATGAACTGATTAAATTACATGATCACTTCTCATATCTTTACAACATCACAATATCACAATACAAAGGCAAATGCCATATACATCTTAGTATCATATACATAAACAGCAAATACGGGCTGTCGGCCCACACGGAAGTGAGCAGAGACGCTGGGAATGGGAGGAGAGAGGTTCCTACGTCATCAAAGACGGACCCGGACCCGGACGCCGTCCCAAAATCAAATGAGAATGCTTCTATAAGTCAATAAAGAGTGCCAAAGGGCAAATAATAATACTCAGATATAATCATCTCAGGGAGACGTCCTCAGCGGTCGACGAATAGTTATTAAGCGCGCCTTCGTTTCTCCCAGGGATATCGCCAGCATTTTGCGGTGCTCCTGCTCCTACATGTACTGTGTTGTTCCTGCTGCGAGACACTCGCGAGAATTGCTGTATTGGCCACGCCCCCGGTCCTGAAGAAGCCCTTCTGGGAGAAACGAAGGCGCGCATAATAACTATTCGTCGACCGCTGAGGACGTCTCCCTGAGATGATTATATCTGAGTATTATTATTTGCCCTTTGGCACTCTTTATTGACTTATAGAAGCATTCTCATTTGATTTTGGGACGGCGTCCGTGTCCGTCTTTGATGACGTAGGAACCTCTCTCCTCCCATTCCCAGCGTCTCTGCTCACTTCCGTGTGGGCCGACAGCCCGTATTTGCTGTTTATGTATATGATACTAAGATGTATATGGCATTTGCCTTTGTATTGTGATATTGTGATGTTTGAAATGATGAAATGAATTTATGTTATGTTACTGCTTGAACACAAAGACCAGTAGGTCTATTTCATTAAGATAAAATTATACTGCTGCTATTATAGCATTGTTGTGTTGCTTCTACCTTATTTACCTTGTATGTAATACAGCCTTACCCTATTTGTATTGTTCACTTCTCATATCTTTGCCAGACATGTCAGACATCTTTATATAACTGTATAAACATTATAGATAGAAATGAATATGTTTTGCAGGTTTCTTGAAATGAACTCTAAGTAACAACATGGCACACAATTTTGAAAATTTTGAAAAGAGAATAGGCCAGTGAAGTGTAGAGATTAAAGAGGCAGTTCCTTCCCTGGGATGTTACATCTAGCTGCCATTTGGTTTTGTGATTTTCCTCTTCTTTTTGCCATTTGGGGGATTGGAGAACAGGAGCTAAGCCTGTGGTTTCGATTTTAAGTGAACATTTGCTTAAATTCATATGTGGACTGCATTGATAGTCTCCAGGGTGGCTTAGAGATGTAAACTTGGAACTCAGAGGTCGTGTGAGCAATTCATGGACTATGCTTCTCATGCTACAAGTTAAAGTATTACTGTGGTATTTGAGATATCTAGATTCAAGTTCAAGTGGATTCATAATACTCACTTGGGTAACCTTGAATATATATATCTCACTATGTGGGGCAGAGTGTGGTGGAGACTTGTGTATATTACCCTGAGCTCAAGATCTAATTGCAACTAATAAATTATTATTATTTATTTATTTATTATTGCGATTTTTGCGCCGCCGACACCCAGGGGCTCGCGGCGGCTTACATACTACTAGTATATGCAGAAGAATGCTTTCAAATTAGATGTATCTTGTTGCATTGTCTGACATCTAGGCTTAGCATATTTTACGCAAGGCTCATTCAAACATATGTGGCTTCATTTATGTATTTTCCAGGAGTGAATATGATGGCGATCTACAGTCACAGCTCTTAAGTAAAGCCAATGAAGAAGATAAAAATTGTAGCAGAGCACTTTCTGTTGTGAGTGCTGTGGTGCGGGCTGCTAAAGATCTTTTACATAGGGCTTTAGCTGTAGATGGTAAGAATATGTTGCAGTACGACCTGTTTTCCACTTATTATGGATCTATTGGTGATAGCAAGGTTTTATACTGGGAAGATCTATTGATTTTCATTTCCTTTATAAAGCTATTCCCGTGTTGTTATACTTAAGTATGTGTGCATGTAGGTTTTGTTTTTGAGGCAATGAATATTCAGAAGTAGTCTTTTTGAAATGTGGCCTATAGCAAAGCTTCTTGAACTATGGGTTGTGACCCTTCACAAACTGAAGTGGGGGCCATGAAAAATCTAGGTAGTGTGTCACCTAGTGGCTGTTTTAGAAATTTACACAAATCTGTTAGCAAATGCTTCAGCTGGATTTCATAGAAAAGGAAAATCGGCCTGGCCTGCCTTGTTTTGCAAGCCTTGCAAATGCTATTTTGCTTGATGGCTGTCTTTCAGAAATACTTCCCTTCAAATTTTGATTGAATTCACAAACCATACTCAGTTGAAATAAAAAAAAACCAAACATCAGTCATCGGTCATGACAGTTCAAGAATAATTTGCCTGCAACCTATTCTGGGTGGGAATGGTTAATGCCGGCTATTTATTTTGAGGAGGGAGAGGAAAGGATATGAATTGCATGCATGTATGTGATAGGAACAAGAGGGAGATGGCTTGGGATCCATTTCAGGCAACCTGCTGGGACCTTTTAAGTTGAAGGGCGGGCCCCTAGCAGACCCCCCATTGTGACCCCCCAGTTCAGAAGAGAAAAGGAGAGCCAAAAGAGTATATTCTGCCACTTGAGGCTGCAAACCAAACATGCCAGCATGGCATGGAAAATGTTGAAGATGCTCTTTGTATTAAATATTCAGCCACAATTTAATTCTTTGTGTAAAAATTTTAAAAATGCATGCATCCCTTTAGTATACAAATTTGCTTTCATCTTTAAAAATGGTCCACATTATATGTATAACAAAGAATTGTTTTGAAATAAATTTCTTTAGCATTTAATATCAATAAATGTGCGATGTGTATACCTGTTTTCTATACCTATATATACATGGGGTCAAGTAAAATATTTTCGGGGGGAAAGGGAGAAAGTTTAAGAGGCCCTGGCCTATAGCACTTGGTATTTGCTGGTAGCCTCACATCCAAGTATTAACCAGAAGTGACCCTGCTTAGATTCCAAGATCAGATGGAATGTAGTGCCTTAGCCTGCTTTACCTACAGGTACAGGCAGAGGAGTAGCATCTAAAAATGCAGTCAGTAGGATTTTGGGAGATTGTAGTATTTAAATATAGTTTTAAATGTATTATTATTTTTTTATCTTTAACACAAAATATTTGTTTTAAATGTTTATATTCCTATTTCAGTGCATTTCCTCTTTTTAAATTGTATCATGTCATGTTTGCTCTTAGTCACCTTGAGTCCCTATGTTGGGAGATAGACGGAGTAAACATAAATAAATAGATATGGAAAGACACTTGTTATTGTTTAAAGTAATTTGCAATTTTTTAAAAAAGATGTGGAAGTAGGATAAAACTGAAACATTGCACTTTAAAATCCATGTGACGTAGCTCAGGTTTTGTTTAATGTGAAGGGGATAATTGTGTGAAGAGCAGGATTTATCCTTGCATGACCAAAATTAATGTTATGTCACTTCTGGTTTAACTGTTCAGTGTATGTTGGGAAAGGATATGTTAGATTTATAATGATATTTGTGGTTTGTTTCTTTTGTTTCCTTTTTGTAGCGGATGACATTCCAGAATTGCTCAGCTTGTCCAGTCTATTTTCTATGCTCCTTCCTCTTATTATAGCTTACATAGGGCCTGTGGCTGCAGCTATTCCTAAGGTATGAGGTTTGAAAAGTAAATATTATTTTAAAACCGTAAGACAACTTCTGAGAGCAATAAGGATAGCTTTGTTCATTTTATATCCCTTCAGAATGTGGGAGATTTATATGCCTCACCTTGTATTACTTGCCATATTTCAGGTTGCTGTTGAGGTTTTTGGCTTGGTTCAGCAGCTGCTTCCATCTGTAGCAATCTTGAATCAGAAATATGCCCCTCCTGCCTTCAACCCTAATCAATCTACTGATAGCACTACAGGAAACCAACCTGAACAAGGGCTCTCTGCTTGCACTACCTCTAGCCACTATGCTGTCATTGAAAGTGAACACCCCTACAAACCAGCAAGTGTCACACAGTACAAGGTAGGCGGTGCACGCATGTTTGCCACCCATTTTGTTGAGTATTTGCTTGATTGTAAAACAGACTATGTAAGGGGCAGAAAATAAGGCATTAGAGTATTTAAAACAAAATAAACACGAAGAACATCCCCAGCAATGTATATTATTTGCCCAAGTATATTGCACTTTCAATGCATATACTTAGCATTCCCCTGCAGTATATTAAATGCTAGGGTGGAAATTTTGAGTATTTGTTATCCAATTGTGTTATGGTACTTTTTTGTTATTTTTTATTTTAAAAAATATTGTTTATTTATTTCAAAACATTGCACATAATACAGTTATATCATCGGTTACACCATGTGTCCACAGATCTATACTCTCCCCTCCCCTATACCATCATTCACATGGAATATGTACCCCTTTTCAAAATAGTCAAGCTTAGCATAATAGGCAGTTGTTAGAACTGAAAGAACTCAGTTGTGGACAATTTTAATTGTGAACTAAAATGTCAAAAATATTATAATGTTATTGTCCAACTTTCATATAGGTGACTTTTCCAGAATGTGTCAGATGGATGACAATAGAATTTGATGCTCAGTGTGGAACTGCCCAGTCAGAAGATGTACTTCGCTTGCTGATTCCTGCACGCGTCATCCATATTTCAGCATTCGGACCAAAACAAGCTTCTGTTCATGAAAATCTCAATTCTTGGATAGAATTGAAGAAATTTTCAGGCTCCTCTGGGTGGCCAACTATGGTCTTAGTGTTGCCAGGTACTTTTTTAAACATGGGCTGACCTAGACTAATTTAATTGTACACTTGGAAATTAAATTTCTGTCTACAGCAGGTAAAAATAAATTGAATTCAGAAATGTAAGTTTTTAGAAAGTAAAATAGGGCTGTGTGTACTTCTGTTTATGTTTCAGAATGCACAAATAAGCAATAGAAATCTTTGGAAGCAACCAGCCTTTTTATGGGATCAACAGATTACAAAGTAGTTAGATTACTATTCAATCATGTTCATAGCTTTCGGTTAGAAGAAAGTTTCTTTTGCTATGATATTATTTCTATTTTAAGTCCAGGAGTATTTGAACACTTGTACATTTTATTTTTATTTTTAGTAACATGTAGTATTCAGGTAATCACTGGCATAGACTACATAGATAATTGGAAAATAACACAATGTATGGCAAGTTCTCTCTGTAATTTTTATAAATGTCTTTACAAATATTCACACAAGTTATAGCTACATTTTCAACTTACTTGTAGAGTGACCTGTTACCCATTTTTGTTATTTTATGTATTGTTTACTTTACCCTAGGAAATGAAGCACTTTTCTCATTGGAAACTGCATCAGACTATGTGAAAGATGAAAAGGCTACTTTCTATGGTTTCAAGTGTTTTGCTATTGGCTATGAATTTAGTCCAGGCCCTGATGAGGTGAGGATAAGTTTACGTAATTCAACATAGATAGAGAGATAGACATACACACGTGTGTGTGTGTGTGTGTGTGTGTGTGTGTGTGTGATCAGTAGCAGATCCAGATGTCTTTTAATTTAGGTATATTTGTTAAACCTATATTTTAGATTATTCTCAAATAATACTCTTATTTTAATTTAGTATTTTCTTCAAGATGTGAGCCCACAAAAAGGATTTTGGGGCATAAGATTGAATGCAAATATTTACACACCTTGAGTCATAAAGTTTCATATTCTGTTCAGATACCACTGTTTTATATTTTTCATTAACCCTGAAGCTCTGTAGTTTCACACCAGTTATTAGACTTGCAGTTTTATAAAGTCTTTTCTGACAATAAGTGCTGATGCCTAATTTAACTGATAATCCTATGCTTCCTTAGCATTGAGTCAAGGTAGTGAACATGCCAAACTGCACTAATTCTACAGTGTAGAGTTAAAACAGACCAAGGGGACTCCCCATATTTTGATAACCTCACTCGGTTGCTTTATCTCAATGTTCAACAACATGTTCAAGAGACATTTAGTGGCCTGAAAAAGTCACGGTTCAAATCAGTCATCTTATAGCATCTGGATGACTCAATATACTCTTTCCCCAAAGCTGTAGTTTGCAACCCCTGTACACTGGTCCAGCCTGTCTTGAATGGATGTTGCCAAAAGGAGAGGATGGTGAATGAGAAAAAATATTCTGTTGTGTAGAATACTTGCCTTTTTAGCTAGAGACGGGTTAGAGATATGACATTTATATAATAGACTATACATTTTATTTAAATAATTGATTTACATTTATCTTGATGTGAAGAGAATGAGGAATTTTACTGAACACTTAAAGCCATGCATGTTTTGTTTTAAGGGTATCATTCAGCTTGAAAAAGAGCTGGCCAATCTAGGAGGAGCCTGTGCTGCTGCTTTGATGAAAAAGGATCTGGCACTTCCCATTGGTATGTGTCTTTCAAAATGTGTTGTAGCACTGATCACAGAATTGTACTGTATCTTTTCAGGTTGGAAAGGAGGTGAGGGCATGAAATTAAAGATTACTGTCTTGGTGCTATGATGCCATACCACAAACTGCTTTTGTGATTTCTTCCAAGCATCATTAAAGATTAGTCATGTACTGCATGGGGCTTCTGTGATGCTGGAGAGCCAGCCAAAACTCTTGGAGCAACTTGTCAACTTGTTCTGTGATGTCTGACCCACAGTCACAGCTTTCCAATTACATCAAGATTTCTGTAGCAGCTTTTAAAAAATATTGTGAACTCACAGTGTTATGCTGAAGCTAGTGGCCTCCTAAACTTTGTAAACAATTTTCGTCCCTTTTGTGTCATGACCCACCAGAAATAGAGAAAAATATTGTCTCATAAATGTGTAGTATTCAATTTTGTTGTCTTTGTTGTGTCAGTTTGCACATTTCTAATCCATTTCTCAGATTTTTTTTCCATTGGAAGAGTCACTCTTTCAGCCCATCAGTTTGCAGGAGTTTTGAAATACACTTTCCTAGACGTAAGGAAGAGAAGGGGAAAGATATCTACCCAGTTGGTTATATTGGAATTTAAAGTCTTTTTAAAGCTCTCACTTGTATTTGATTTCATGATGTTATTCACTATTTTTAAACAGGTAATGAATATGAAGAAGATCTTGAGATTCTGGAAGAGGCTGCTCTGCAGGTAGGCTGTTGCTTACTGCTCTCATAAAATAAATTACTGGGATTTTTTTTGTTTATTAACACAGAATAGAAAATTGTTAGAAGGGGGTTTTATCAATTTGTGGAGAACATTTTGTAGTGTTCCTTAATGCCCAGTTTTCTTGGGAATCTGCTCATTGATGTCTGCTGCATCAAAGTTCTCAACTTTTCTCAATACATTTTGCTCTGATATAAAAGCTGCAGTTGGGATGTTGCCATTAATTTCCATGTAAAATTGAAAATCATCTGAGGACTCTATCCTGTGTTTCGCAGCACAGTTGTGGACACGCCTGCTGCACACAAAATGCTCAATGGAACTTCTGTTGTAAATAACTCTTTCGGAAGATCTTGTAAATGAAAGAAAAAAGATCTTAATAAAGTAATTAGTGCCTTTAAACTGATGCCAAGTGAAGTATCTTTTCTTTATTTACTGTAAATTCTCCAACACAATCAATCAGTGAAACCAATTGTTAACAGTTTCAAATGGAGTATTCAATTATGGGTGCATTCATCATATCCTTTACAATTAAAAATCGGACAGTGTAAAGAGTCATGGCAGAACGAAATAATCAGTAATAATCTCCCATCACAAATTGAGATGTGCTTGAAGCAAAAGCGTAATAATGCTGTGAAGAATCAGATTTTACATGGGTGCATCTTCATTTGTTTATCATGTATGAAAGCTTTTCAATAACACCCAATCTTCATAGTCTTTTTTCATTTGTCTATGAAGAGACTTTCTGAGCTAGAAATAAAAATATTTATATCCTACTCACAATAGCACATATGCCCCATCTCAAGCATCTTCAAGCTTTGTTTTTCCTGATTGTTCACAGATGAGTGTGATATGAGAGAAATCAAATAAAGCTTAATATGATGTCTGAATGCATGACTTTCACAAAAATTGATACAAATGATGTAAATATACTGTACGTAAAATTGATAAGTAGAAACAATTAGTATTAAGAATAAAAAACTAAAATCTTTGTCATTATGAAGAGCCATTTCTTTGTAATACATTAATATTATAGTAATGATTACAATTATTTTAGGATTAGATACATCATATACTAAATTAAATTAATTAGTGACTTTATTTCAGAATAGTAGAATAATGTTTAATTTCAAATCTACAGGAAACATGAACTTTTAACTTAATTGTAGTAGAATTGTACAGAAGTTAGCAGTGACAAAAGCAACTGCAAATTGAAAGCTTCATATTCCAGTTGATTGTAGAAATGCTTTCATATGCTTACTAAATGGAGATTTCTTCTTGATTGACAATTTGCTGATCAATGATCTAGTGCCCTTTCAATTTATACTGGTGATTGAATATGCTATTCATTTGCATTAATGCCTGTGAATTTTCAGCAATAGATAATTGTGGATTAATTTATATTTTCTTGGGGTGCTAGGAAGGCCCAAAGTTTTTGAGGGACTTTCAATAATGGTGCCAAATTTTTAAATAATTAAGTTTATTCCCAAGGCAGCTTTGTCTTAAAAGAGAGTAAAACTGTGAAGGTAACAAAGAATTTATATTTTCTTATCCCTGACCAGGTTTGTAAATCTCACTCAGGAATCCTGGGTAAAGGTTTAGCATTGTCTCATTCACCAACTATCCTGGAAGCGCTTGAAGGAAGTCTCCCATTGCAAGTACAAAGCAATGAACAGTCATTTTTGGAGGATTTCATATCCTGTGTACCAGGATCAAGTGGAGGACGGCTTGCACGGTAATTATTAGTTTGCCCTTCACTAGAGCTGGGGGGTTGCAGGGGGAGGAGTTAGATCATGATATTATAACACTTCTAAAAAATTATTGTCTAAATTTCTCCATTTGAAAAAAACCCATGTTCTGAATTAATATAAAATGATATTAATTGAGGCATCAGTAGGTTAAATGTTTTTGAATATTTACATAAAACTGCAATTTAAGATAAGACTGTCCAACTCTGATTAAACTATTATACTAACCTTCTTCAATGTATTTGTGCTTTTGTGTCCTTCCAATAATAGAATAAAATACTAAATGTAATAATAATAGAGTAAAATAATAGAAATGTAATAATAACAGTAATAGAGTAAAATAAATTTTAAAATAATAATAAATTGAGTCAAATAATAAATGTAAAAATAACAAAATAATAAAGTCAAATAATAAATGTAATAATAGAGTAAAATGATACATGTAATAATAATAAATTGAGTAAAATAATAAATGTAATAAAATAATAGAATAAAATAATAAATAACCTTAAATTGAGTATAAGCTGAGGGGGACTTTTTCAGCCTAAAAAAGGGCTGAAGAACTAGACTTATACTCAAGTATATACAGCATATGTTTTATTATTTTCATATTTTGGGTTTCAGATGGCTTCAACCAGATTCATATGCGGATCCCCAAAAAACATCCTTGATTCTGAATAAAGATGACATCCGGTGTGGGTGGCCAACTGTTATTACTGTACAAACAAAAGACCAATACGGTGATGTTGTCCATGTGCCTAATATGAAGGTAATGCGTGTGAAGTTAAAAAGTGGCTTTTCATATTAACTAAAAACGTTTTAGTAGTCCAACTTGTGTTTGAGAGAATAATATTTTGAAATCTAACAATTGCAAAATTTATTTGTTTACTTACTTTATGTATTCCCCATCTTTCACCCCTTGGGAACTTAGTATAAAATCCCATTTTATATGAAATTGGCCATTGTGGCTCAGGCTTCATTTAATTTTGAGCCCAGACAACTTATAGATACAGGTTGACTCTTTCTTCTCCAGTAATCTGAAATGCTCCAAAACCATAAACTTTTTTTTTACATAAATGTAGGTATTCCAAAATCTGACAAAAAAACCCCTGAACTTCAAAATACTTTTGATCCCAAAGATTTCAGATAGGAGAGACTTAACCTGTACTTTAATTTACTATTTGAACGATGACAAGTAGTTCTTGTCATCTAAAAATAATTCTAATCCCTGCATCTGTCTTAATGTCAGTGCTTCCCGCATGTGCTTTAGAAAGCAGCGTTTTTAACAGTTCTGGTTAGTGGGAATATATTTAATATCATCATCATCATGAATTTATTACCCAGCTCTCCCTGTGGCTCAAGGCAAATAAAACATAATTAAAACACTATTAAAAGACATGCAACAAGATACACAGAGTTAATATATAAATTAAAATCCACTGATGAAATGCAGATTAACATTCACAATTTAAAACATACACCTTTCTATTTTGGCTATACAGCTAAAGTTTTGGTGCCTTCTTTTAGCAGAATAGTGGAACACCAATGAAGAAATTGATATTCACTTCATCACTTCATGTGTAGCAACTTACGTTTAAATCTTTCTTAGTGATGTTTAGGACATGAACTTCAATGGAAATTGTGTAAATGTTTAAAATGTGTGTTTTTTTCTCTGACTCATGCCTGGTTGGTCTCAGACGTATTTTCTGATAGATTCTTTGGTGATTTAATAGTTCTTGCTGAACACATATATTGTGGCTTATATTTCGAATGAGATTATTTTCTTTTAAATCACTTTGAGATTTTTCAACTGAATAGCAGCATTAAAATGCAATAAATAAAGGTTTCAAAATAATTCAGATACATTTAGATTTGCCTAGCTACTTGTGCTGTTTCTCTTGTAGTCACTTTTCTTCCTGAAATTTTTCAGGTGGAAGTCAAAGCAATCCCTGTTTCCCAAAAGAAAACGTCTTTGCAGCAAGAACAGGCAAAAAAACTGCAACGTATCCCTGGTAGTCCAGCAAGTGGTGGTGCTGCTGCTATTAGCACTGATATGACCTTCGGAGGACTTCCATCCCCTAAACTTGATGCCTCATATGAACCAATGATAGTGAAGGAGGCTCGCTATATTGCTATTACAATGATGAAGGTAAATTGTGTTGCTTATTCCATGTTTAAAAAACAAAATCTCTGAAGTAAGGAAGCTGAATGGTGAGCTAGCAAGAGGCATGGTGTCAGCCACAATGCAAAAATAAGAAACCTTTTTTTATCGATGTTTATTCTTCAGACTAGATGCTGTTTAAACAGGCTTATATTGCTATAAAAAGCAATGTATTAGAGCCTTGTGAAAGGCTGCATTTCTTCACTATCCTTTGACTCATTTTGGGATTGAACATTGCTCTAGTTACAGTTTTCCAAAATATGGTTTAGCTGGAAAACTTTGTTGTGCTACATTTTCTTTCTTGATAAATAATTTAGGCTAGGTAATGATTTTTGATGGAAACCATTCCTAGTGAAGAGCAGCTTAGGGAGCTAGGTATGCTTTGCCTGAAAAAGAGGAGATTGGGAAATGATGTGGTAGCCATGTTTAAATATTAGGGAGGCTATATTGACGAAGGAGCAAGATTATTTTCTGCTGCAGAGTATAGGGCTAAGAGCCAAGCTATTTCACAGTGGAACTCACTGCCATGGCATGTGCTGGAGTCTCTTCTTTGGATGCTTTTAAACAGAGACTGCATGGCTATCTGTCAGGGGTGCTGACAGAGTTGTATATCTCAATGGTAGGAGGTGGAGCAGTGGGTTAAACCACTGAGCTGCTGAACTTGCTGACCAAAAGGTTGGTGGATCAGGGTGGGCAATTACCGGCCCTCCAGGTGTTTTGGACTTCCACTCCCAGAAATCCTAGCCAGTTTACCAGCTGTTAGGATTTCTGGGAGTTGAAGTCCAAAACACCTGGAGGGCCGGTAATTGCCCACCCCAGATCTAGATGGTAGGTGCAACAGGTAAAATCATGGAGCTGCTGAACTTGCTGACTGAAATGTCGGCAGTTCGAATCTGCTGAGCAGGGTAAGCTCCCACTGTTAGTCCCAGCTTCTGCCAACCTAGCAGTTCGAAAACATGCAAAAGGGAGTAGATCAATAAGTACCGCTTCTGCTGGAAGGTAATGGCACTCCATGCAGTCATGCAAGCCACATGACCTTGGAGGTGGCTATGGACAACAGCGGCTCTTCAGCTTTGAAATGGAGATGAGCACCACCCCCCAGAGTCAGATACAACTAGACCTAATGTCAGGGGAAACCTTTATTAGGAGGTTGTAATGGATGGCCCTTGTGGTTTCTTCCAGCTTTATGTTACTATACTGATCAGAGAGGCTACAGCTAAATGTAGAAGTCAGTTCAGTGATAATTTTGTCTGGAAGCACTTTTCCTATTCAGAATATTTCCTTCAGGAATGGAGTAAGTTCACCCAATTCAAACTTTCTGTGCTATATTTCACAGCCAGGTAATTATTATTTGAATTGGTCTTACCACAGATGCAGTTTGATATGCTTTTCTTTACAGGTATATGAAAATTACTCTTTTGAAGAGTTACGCTTTGCTTCTCCAACACCTAAGAGGTAATAATAATTTCTGTAAAATGTAAGAAATGAAAGAAAGAAAAACTATACTATCAGCTTTGTATTATTTTTTTTTTAAAAAGTATTTCAGAAAGTGTATTCTAAAAACTTTTTAATTTGCTGGGTTTGAACCTAGAAAAAAGTACAATATATTGAACGCTGTAACTCAGTGGTTACTTCCATTTGCATTGTATGTGCGTTGTTTCTTTTCCAAACATTTACGTGTACCCCCTCATGGGAAAGTTTGGTCTGCAACCCCTTTTTATGAGCTCTTATTTATAAATAACCTGTTCCTCCTTTATCTCACCCTGCATTTTTTACATTTTATCCTGCACATGCGGCCCGCCTATTGTCATTGAAATTGTGTTTATTGTAATTTTATATTGCTTAATGTATTCATAGGCTGGGGCGCCCGGGGGGGGGGGTAGAGACCCAGTTGCCAACGTTTGATGGTGTGGCACTTCGCCCACAGCCCTTAGTTAAGAGCCTTGGGGTCCAGCTGGACACCCAACTGTCGATGGAAGTGCAGATTGCCTGCGCTTGCAAGACAGTGTTTTACCATCTACGGCAGGCGAAACGTCTGGCTCCCTACCTCTCCCGCTGCGACCTGGCCACGGTGATCCAAGCCACGGTCATCTCGAGGCTCGATTACTGTAATGCGCTGTACATTGGCCTACCCTTGTCGGCGATCCGAAACTTAAGCTGGTGCAGAACGCAGCAGCGCGCCTGCTGTCGGGAGCCCCAAGATCTGCGCATGTGACCCCACTCCTGCGAGCACTGCACTGGCTTCCTATTGAATTCCGGGTCTCCTTCAAGGTGTTAGTTCTAACTTTCAAGGCCTTATATGGTTTGGGGCCAGTGTACCTGAGGGAGCGTCTTACCCCATACAAACCCAGAAGATCACTCCGCTCAGAGGGGCTTAATCTACTAGAGGTTCCCAGTATTAAGATCTGTAGGCTGTCGAGCACCCGGCAGAGAGCATTTACAGTGGCCGCTCCGACCCTCTGGAATTCTCTGCCGGAGGAGATACGAGCACTACGGGGCTTGCTGGCCTTTCGCAAGTCTGTGAAGACTTGGTTATATAGGCAGGCATTTGGTTCCAACTGATGCCTCCTATTCGCCAGCTGCCAACACACTGTTCTGCCATGTATTGCCTCTGCATATTATTGCTTGTCAGGGGTTACTGTGGGTTATTGTGGGGAGTGGGGCTTTTGGGTATACGTCTTTTATCTGTTTTTGATGTTTTTATTGATTTTATGCTGTAAACCGCTCTGGACTCCAGAGAGAGCGGTCTACCAAGTCGAATTTATAAATAAATAAATAAATAAATGTTTATGTAATTATGATGTTGTTATTTGTTGCTTAGTGTATTTGGTTTTATTTCTCTGTAATCTGTTGTTACATGAGGCTTGGCCTCATGTAAGCCGCCCTGAGTCCCCGTTGAGGGAGATGGTGGCGGGGGTATAAATAAAGTTTATTATTATCATTATTATTGTTAGAGTCTAGGATCAAGTCCTTTTAGGTTTGTCCAAAATACCAAATGCATAGAATGTATAACTACCCCCCCCCCCTTTTTGGACAGTGGGCTCCATATCATAACACTGGTTTTAAAAGTCATCCATCTTGCAGTTGTATATAGAAGGGTGTTACTGTTTCTGGGAGAGGGGGCAGTTTAGTGTCTCTTCGGGTATGTGAATTTAGTCCCCTTCTACACTGCCAGATAAAATCCAGATTATCGGCTTTGAACTGGATTACGTGGCAGTGTGTTGTTGTAGTTGTTGTCATTACATTTGGATTGTTGTGAGTTTTCCAGGCTGTAGGGACATGTTCCAGAAGCATTCTCTCTTGACGTTTCACCCACATCTATGGCACGCATCCTCAGAGGTTGTGAGGTCTGTTGGAAACTATATATATAAACCCACTTGCCTAGTTTCCAACAAACCTCTCAACCTCTGAGGATGCCTGCATAGATGTGGGTGAAGCGTCAGGAGAGAATGCTTCTGGAACATGGCCATACAGTCTAGAAAACTCACAACAACCCAGTGATCTCTCCCAAAGAGGACTCCATTATACAATTTTTGAAGCCCCGGCTGAAATTAACAAGAGTATGTGCCTTCTAGATGCCCAAGAATGAAAGAATGAAATAATTTGGTGAGGTTATATTTGAACTGTTTTGGCAGAAGAGATTGTACTATACTTCTTAGAATTTTAATTTCCTATATTTTATCATGTAATTCAGTATTTTCTGAGATTCATCTCATGACAAGCATAAATGTTGGAGGACTGAATGATGTGAATTTTTTTCATTACCGTATTTTTCTAGACCAAGTGAAAACATGTTGATCCGAGTCAACAATGATGGTACTTACTGTGCTAACTGGACTCCAGGAGCAGTTGGTCTCTACACCATTCATGTTACAATTGATGGCATTGAAATAGGTATATAAATTACTTATCTTTTTACAGTGTCATATTGGTAGTAGATCTATAGCAATAAGCCTACAGTGCATCATAAAGCTTAGAACAGAATGGATTTTAGTAAGTAAGTTGCCCTTCTTTCTACTGCCAAATGTATTTAAATTATGTGTAGACCAGATAATTAGAAAACATGTTTAATTAGGTATTTGTGTATGTTTCAGAATATATTTACAATAAGAAATGTGGTATAGCATACTTGTAAAAATGCTTCTCTATAGTGTCCCTCCTATACTTGCTTGAGTTGTCCCACCACCACACATGGATGGTCAATGCTGCTGTCAATGTCAGGCTGTAGCCCAGCTTTTGAGTCATTTGGTGTCCAGTATGTGCATTCCCCTTGTATTTCTTTTATATGTGAGATATAGTGGAGTCTTCTCTATACATCTTCAGAAAAGAGAGCCCCCATGTGGCGCAGTGGATTAAATCCTTGTTGCCGGCAGGACTGAAGAACAACAGGTCAGGGTTCGAATCCAAGAAGAGTGCGGATGAGCCCCCTTTGTCATCTCCAGCTCGCCATGCACGGACATGAGAGAAGCCTCCCACAAGGATAGTAAAATAGCAAAACATCTGGGCGTCCCCTGGGCAACGTCCGTGCAGATGGCCAATTCTCTCACACCAGAAGCGACTTGCAGTTTCTCAAGTCGTTCCTGACATGGAAAAAAAATCTTCAGAAAGAGGCTGGACAGCTATCTATTGGATATGCTTTAGCTGAGATCCTACACTGAACAGGGCTTTTTAATTTTTTATAATTTATAATTTTTTTATAATTTATTTTTATCCTGCCTTTTTTCCACTATGGGGACTAATGATGACCCGTAAGATAATGTTCATCACTATAATTCTCTTTGTGAGCTGCAGTTGTATATAATAGTGGTTATCAACCTGTTTTGCCCTCAACTTCCATAAATCCTAACAGCTGGTAAAATGGCTGAGATTTCTGGGAGTTGTAGGCCAAAACACCTGGGGACCCACAGATTGAGAATCACTGGTATATAGGTTCTTCATATTGTACATTTCCTTGTACATTTCATGGGCTTCGGGAACTTCTACAGTATTAGGATGAAGTAGCTCTTGAAATTCTTCAAAAAGTGGAGGTCATTTACTTGTGACTGTTTTATAATATTCTTCATTTTTAGGATTTGAATGCTAACATATTCAAGTGTAATCTTACAAAAAGCTGAACTCTTTATTGAATGAATCAGTCCAAGAACATCAAACCTGATTATTCTTTGCTATTCTAATGAGTCTGGGACATTTTCAAAAGTAGATCTCTTAGGAAATGGCATTAATTTGAATTCCTAAGTCATGCGTCTCTTATCTGATCATGTTTCGTGTGCTTAGACTGCTTAGACTGACTATTAATTGATGAATTTGGTACTATATATTTTTCTGGCTATCCTTTGATTGTGTTTTGCTAGTACGTTGTATAGCCCCCTTACTCTTAGTCTTAGACTGTTTGTATACTCAACAGTGAGATTCATTCAAAAAGCTAGATTTTTTATGATGCAATAGTGTAGTGTCTGGAACTGAAATGTAATGTACTGTTCAATTAAATAACTTTCAAATATTTAGATTTCTTATATATATGTTGGTGCTCTTTCTTACTCTACAGATGCTGGTCTAGAAGTAAAAGTAAAAGATCCTCCCAAAGGAATGATACCACCAGGAACCCAGTTGGCAAAACCAAAAGCAGAGCCTTTGCCAAACAAGGTATAAGAAACAAGCAATTTTAAATTGAAGTAACATTAATGAATGTAAATGCATGTGCTATATTGTCTTAATGTTTTTTAGCTGAGTCAGAACTCAGAAAATTAGAGTGCGGACTTCATAATCAGGAGGGTTTCATGTTCTAACACAAGCATGTTTTTATAAATATCAGGTCTCTTGTCCATGAAAAAGTTTCATGTATTTAAATGGGGTAAAAAACTACTTGAAGCAAAAAGGATAAAATATATCCTTTAAAGATCCCTATTTGATATAAGACTTTTAAGATGTCGTTGTTCTCATTTGAATCAGAAAAGCATTTTAAATTATCACTCTACAAATTGTTCCAGTCATTACTTCACCATTTGTGAAGTTATTACTTCACCATTACTTCTCCATAATTTACCCATAATATTTCTTCTTCCTATCAGAGTGATCAGCAACTGCAGATGTGCATGTTGCTTTCCTCATTCCTTTAAATGGGCATATACATATTTACCACCTTGAGGGCTATGAGATATCTTCAGATAGTCCAGGTCCACAACAGAACTCATAAAATTTGGCCTAGATCCTGCGCCACTTTGACAATGCAGCATTAGTGTAAAGGAACTTACAGCTTTCTGTATTTCCCAGAAACTAACTCACAACCCTCCAGGACAGGTTTTTGGGGTGGGTTTATCTCTGATTGGAGCAGTTCTGTCATTGGAGTACCACAGTGTTACCTTGTTACTTTGGTCATTGCTGTGTTCTTAAATTAAATCCATACCAAACAGTTTTCAAGGAAAAAAATCAGAAATTCTGAAGCGTCCAGTGAAATCCAAGCAAAAACTTGGGACTCATTTCAAAATTCTCAAAAAATGACGGTTTTTTAAAAAGGTAACAACAACAACAACAACGAAGCCTGATGCATTTTGTCCTTCTTCCAGGAGGCGATGCAAAATTATAAGTACCTATTGCTTTATATAAAACCGTCATTTCATTGGCACCATGCCTATGGTGTGTATATGCTTATGTACAATCAAACTCTCAAATCATTTATTGGAGAAGTGAAAACAAGTGAACTAAGGTTGAAAGGATCTTGTAAGAAAATGTGGAAAATATAGATGGGCTAAAAGGAAAGAGGGATTGTTAGAGCACTTTAAAGACTGTACAAAGATCAGGGAACAGTGTAGTTCTTCCTTTACACCTTTTGAGAGCAAAGGCTTAAACATTGCAGAGCCATCTGCCCCCTGCCTGGGTCTGATTGGTTATCTGTCACACAGTGTTTTACTGGGCCTAGCTAGATATGATGGACCCACAAGCTCAAAATGGGTCTGCCCCCCTCTTCTAAAACTGCCTAATATAATGAAAAAAGCCAATATTGTATAGAGCTTCTTCTAATGAGAAGAATATCAACAAGGTGAGGAAGAGTGGATGAAATTACTCCTCAAGGGCCCACAGACTCTTGGCATGCTGTGAGGCTTCCTTATATGACCAGCGAATGGACTGAGATGGTCCTGATTTGCTGGCTTTCCCACTCCCTCCTAAAGCCCATTAAAATCATGTGGTCTTCTGAGAAGGAGAAGCTGGAGACGCCTAGGAACATGGTGTCTTGCACCACTCTGTCCATTGCGATGGCCACAAGTTACACTCCCTACCAAGTCATTGAAAAGTTGTTATATTAATATTGACAAAATTAGACTGCTATCTTTTTCTATCTGCTGCTTCTGACATGTTTAAAATAATTAAATCTATCTTAGTTGGTAAACATGTGCATGATTCTTAATTAAACCTAATTTTAATGGTATAAAGATAACGGGGGAGGGGGAGAGACAGGTCTGACGGTTTGTTTTGTATTTGGCGTTCAGTAGCAGACTGTAGTGGTTAGTAGACTTTCACCTTAACTATTCTAAAGGTTTATGTCTATATCCTTTTTATTTAAAAAATAAGCCTCTCTTATAGTTTTCTCTGCCTTACTGTGTCTCTACTTCTCTTAGGTTCGCAAATTTGTTGCCAAGGACAGTGCAGGGCTACGTATCCGTAGCCACCCTTCCCTTCAGAGTGAGCAGATAGGCATAGTAAAAGTCAATGGATCCATTACCTTTATTGATGAGGTAACTTTCCCAAAATCTGTATGAAACTTGAAGCAGTCATATATATGATCTAGCATTCAAATAATTGTATTACTTGTCTCAATTAAGGCCAGTGAGCTTTGGACATAGGGTTCTGGAACAGGTCCCAGATCATAGAAGCAGCTTTGAAACTGAAGGGTTTCAAAAGCAAATTGCAATACAGAATGGGGAACTTGTTAACCCAGGGGTGTGTAATGTGTAGGGATTTTGACTGCAGAATTTAGATAGTTGAAGATAAATGTCTTGGGCTGTGTTATTAACCACCCATTTTGCTTTCTGTGCTGCTTTAAATTCATGCTACAGATTGCAAGACTGCTTTTTTGGTGAAATTATAGTTGTTTGTAATTCTGTTAGCATTTTAAAGATTTTGTTGATCAGTCTTTTGAGAAACAACAAATTTACAATAAATTTGAGCTTTTCTCTTTGATACAATTAGAACGTTTATGTCTTATATATAAGTCAGCTTGTTCCAGTTAAAAATTGCAAACCATGTATTGTAAACATGGCTTAGATTTGGTTTTTAATAGGTATCTTAACTTTTATATTTGCATACATTCTTTACCTTGACCATAAAAACCAAATCTTATACACATGAAGCAAAAAACCCTGTTTTCGTGTTATCTCCAATTCTCTTCTAGAAAAGTGTTCCTTATCACAATGTTAGATTGCTCTATTAAATGTCTAGAGCTAACATGTTACACCTTCAGCACAATTCTTATTCTATCTATTACTTTCATCTGATTTATAGTTCTTTAAAAAAAATATAGCCCAAATACAGCTTTGTTTTACTTAATCTCTCATAATTTGTAACCTAAATAACCAGTACTTTCTTTCTTCCTAGATTCATAATGATGATGGTGTTTGGCTACGGCTGAATGATGAGACAATACGAAAATATGTCCCTAACATGAATGGCTACACTGAAGCTTGGTGTCTTTCTTTCAACCAGCATCTTGGCAAGAGTCTTTTGGTCCCCATCGATGTAAGTAACATTCAACTTTAAAGTATAATTTAAATATTTTTCAAGATTATCACCATTGACCCATCCATCTATCTATCCTATATGGGGGAATTCCATTTAGCAAATTTTGGATTTTTAATAAAATGTGGAAGGAATGAAGGATCTATGAAATGTTCTCTTGGGCCAAATTGGCATCTTCCTATATGCGATTTGGGCCAATGGTGTAGTTGACTAGAGTTTAAAGTAATAATCAGTATGCTTCCCTGGTTTTAAAAGAGTTTTAAAAGAGATGTGGTTATTTATTTATTTCGTAACAAAAGAGATGTGGTCATCTTGACATAATGATATGCTGAGAATATTGTATTCTCATAAACTGGAAATACTGCTTTCTCATTTGGATAATTGGCTAATACTGTTTGGCGGAGTAATCTGATAAGCTATATCTGGTATCTTAAGTAAGGAGAGATAAAAAAGAAATACATCTGGATGCTTTGGGAGTGGTGGTTTGATTTTAAGATGTCAGTAATGTATTGTCTTATTCTTAATTGTAGGTTATTTGTTGCACAGATAACATTTCTTATTTATTAATGTGTTCTGTCCCTTAACACTAGTATATTTGAACACTCTCAATCTGAATGTGGTATTAAAGTAGTCACATTTGCCAATATATCAAGAAGGAAGATCTGGTCCAACTAAAATTGTTGAAAGATATGCCGTGGCTTGGTTATGGTATTAAAGTGCCTGTTAGCATTGTTGCTGGTGGTGAGATTGTTAGTTGCTGTTCTGTATTGAACACAAGAGAGGTGTTGTCTTGGTGTGCAGCCAAAAGTTGGAATTTTTGAAAAGAATGCTATGTGTAAGTTAACCAGTACACCTGCAAGCAGGAATGTCTTTAGTAACCAGGAACATAGAGGTCCTAAGAAACTTATGGAACATAGGCTGTGTTTTTTCATTCCCCCAACAAGTCAAGAGCAAGATATTAACTAATTCCCAGACTTCAAGTTCTGGCTTTTTAGAAGAGTGACAAGCCAGGAATCCTGTACTCAAAATAGTCCTAAGTTTTCTGTGGTAAGTTCTTGGCTGATGCTCACAAGAGGAGGCAAGCAGGAATGGTTGTGGATGAAGTGCATGGATGAGCTAGTCTGATATAACGTTTTGTGAAAGCAGTCCTGGTTGTGCAGCTACAACTGATAGTAGCGGTAATAAATAAAATATAGGTATCTCAGTTGGAATAGGCATGTTTTCAGAGGTGTAAGAGTTGGCTGGTGTATCTCCATTGCTGACTTGTTTAAAAGTGTCTGGAAACTGCAGAGTGTTACATATTTAAACAGACAAGTAGTCAAACATGTACAGGGAAGCAAGAAACCCTTTGGCTTATGTTGAAAGACAATAATTATACTCTTCACAGGGATACTGCTTCTGCAAATAGCATCTGTATTGGTGAAGCAATTGTATGTTTCAGTGGGATTGGAGTAAAAGTGTTGTGTTCAACACAGAATAAGAAAAGCTTGCTTTAGAATGAGATATTGTACTTACCAAGGTTCATTCTGGGATGGTAAGAGGAACAATCTTGCCATTCCATTTGGAGTATGGGGGTAATACCCACTTGTAGTGGATTGCTCCTCCTGGCTATCACAAAAATAGCCTCAAGTTATTTAGGGTTAACTATGTGGCTTGAATAGCAATATTTATTCTATTTAAAACCACCAGAGAAATACTATAGTTTGATAGAATGCCCCAAATTCCTTGGATATCTGCAAGGACAATCCACTTGCATTTGGGAAGACCACTCCTTAGACCAGTGGTTCTCAACCTGTGGGTCCCCAGGTGTTTTGGCCTACAACTCACAGAAATCCCAGCCAGTGTACCAGATTTTTGGGAGTTGAAGGCCAAAACATCTGGGGACCCACAGGTTGAGAACCACTACCTTAGACTTTCCCAGCAGGTGTCTGGACTGGGCTGCCAAATGAAGGACGGCTTCTCCAGCCACTACCTGAAACCTAGTGGCTTTGTTCCTCTTTCATTTTCTTCATGCAGAAGAGGCGGGAGAGCAGATAGGTTGATTCAGCTAGCACCATTGAAGGGCAACATTGAAGGAGGAGCAAAGCCACTTGAGCCCTATGAAGAAGCCTCTCTCACACATTCTCTCTTTTCTGAGCTGGATTGGGGAATATGTGTAGCTTCTTCTTAACTCCCAGCAGGATGGGCCCACAGACCAACAGTTCCTACTCTGAATCAAACCACCAGTTTAGAAAGACCAAACAGAAAGTTGATTTTGACAATATTTAATACCTAGCAGTATGCTACCAGATTAGCTTCTATAAATTCCAGTACTAAACAGTGAAAAAAGAGGGAAGAGAATGACATTTTAGAGAATTTCTTAGTATTAACAGAAACTTGCCTTTTTGAGTGGCCTCCATGGTTCATTCATCCTTGTAGAAATATTTGATATTTGGCAGCCCATACAGAGGAAAATATAATATTTGTAAGAGTGTTATGCCTAACCACCAAATCCCTTATTACATCTTATTCCCCTGACACATTAGAAATAGTCACATTAGAAATAGTTCACCCAGAGGGTCATTGGGTTATGGAACTCACTTCCAGAGGAGGTTGTGACAGCGGTCAGCCTGGACAGCTTCAAGGCAGGATTAGACAGATTCATGGATACCAAGGGAATCAGTAGTTACTGAAATGGACATCCAAGTGCCACCTCTGTGTTGATGGAGGCAGGCAGGATTTTCCCCGGGTACTGGTTGTGGGGGGTCGGGAGCAGGTGAGGGTTTTGCCCTCCTTTCTGCTAGAGATCCCTGTGTACAACTAGTGGGCCACTGTGTGACACAGAATGCTGGACTAGATGGGCTGAGGCCCGATTCAGCATGGCTCTTCTTATGTTCTTATGTTCTTTAGTCCATTCATTCAGTTAAGGAGTGGCACGAGCATGGTATAATTTTACTCCATTCCTGAAAGGTTAGAAACACCACATATCTTCCTAATTTGAACAGCTAACTCATTTGTTGTGAAAAATGGGCCAAAATGGACATATTGATGGGGGAAATGGTTTTTAACAATTCAGGCTATTCTAGAAATTGCTCTCTCCATAATCTGGTTGGGGGGAGTAGTAGGTTATATGCAAATTCCTTACTGTTAAATATGACTATATATAGACATCTCAATATCCACAGATACTTCAGATTTTTAAAAAACTTTCAAAATGTAAATCTTAATTTTGCCATTTTATATAATGGCCATCATTTTACTACACACTGGTATATAGTAAGACTTGAGCATCTGTGGATTTCAGTAGGGTACCACATTTGTGGGGGGTACCACAGTGGATAACAATGTCCCACTATATGTCTTTTCAGAGGAAATGTTTAGCATGTTGCTATTATACAAACTTTAAAAGAAAAACACATATTTTAGTGAGGCTGGGTTGAAGCAAACATTTTAAAAGTATTCATAGTGCATCCTGTGGGACTGTGGCTAAAATAACAGCTACTTGTGAGATCAATTTAAAGGGTCTATTTTTGAAGATTTGTTTTTCTAAGACATTGCATTAGAATATTTACGTTACTATTGAACACATTGGAAGCTTTATTTAAAAGTGGCACAGAAAAGATAATTTGACAGATAAATGTTTAGATCCATCATTCACACAATTAAATGCATCATAATTCCCATCACTATCATCTTTTATATCCAAAGATAACATTCAGTTTGAATATTGCACAACTATTGTATTACTTTCTCATTACCTGTTAATTGCATTTTCATTGCTTTTTTTGGTAATTTATCACAAGAATAATTAAAATGTGTGTTTGAAAGAGCACTGTGGAAATCTGCATAGTATGTTTTATGTGTGGAAAGTCTGCAATATAACCCTGGATTATGTTTTGCAATTTAATTTGTTAGTCCAAATTTTAATACAATTTATTTTATGAGAAATTGAGTTTTAATGTGTACAGAATTGATTTTTCAGTGTCCTATTTGAACAAAATGGTCATCAGCCATTTGATTTCTGTATAAGTACCAGGTGTATTATAATTTTAAAGGCAGGTTCAAAATAACTCAAGTGTGATAGGCAGTTGTTTCTGTTTAGATGTGGGTTTGATCAATTCTTTTTCTTGCTCGAGAAAATTATATCCCCTTCAGAGCCAGATTTTATAAGTGTGTGATGCTCAGTGAAATGTAGACTTGAATATATGGATCTTATCCAAATAGACGTGCACAACACTTAGCTTTTGGTCAAAACCTATTTTAAAAACTAAGCTGACTGGGATTATAAAGGTTATACATACATACATTAATAACGAGACGCTGATATTGTGTTTTAACGTTAAATGCTAATTTGTATATGATGGAATTGTGTTTATAATTGTTGATATGTTTGTCTTGGGCAGTTTTTGCCATTTGTACACCGCCTCAAGTCGCCTTCGGGCTGAGAGAGGCGGTCTAGAAGCAAAGTAAATAAATAAATACATACATACATACACACACAGAAATAACAATATGTTCGTGGTTTGGAAGTGGTATTCATTTTGACTACATGAAAACATGGTTGGTCAAATCTTCTTTGCTTAAAAAATGAAATTTTTGTATAACTTTGCCATTTGTTCAACTTTATTTCTCCAAAATAACACTGGGGAATAGTATAACTTGTCATTACATGCATTCTTTCTTCTAAATTAAGCATTAATGATTTTATGGCTTAGTTTGAGCCAGAAATTATTTTCAGTGCTAATGCTCAGTGCTAGAGCATCTGAAAGAAAAAATAAGCGAAGTGCTTAGCTTTCTGTTTTAGCCTCTGTACATTTGGGATTAGAGTACTTAGTTACAGGCCTGGGTTGGCTGGGTAGAGGAGAGGAGACTTTAAAAATAAACTATAGGATACTTTTCCCAGTGGGATTTATGGAATTGAGCAATTCTGCCAGAGGATATTTAGATTCTTCTGTAAACAGGACTGTTTCCAGGACTATTGTTGGTACAAAATAGGAAGTGCCTACATTTTCGTTGTTATTGTTTAAATTTTTATTGTTTAATTTGCTTCTTCATTTGGTAATGTAGTAAGCAGAACTTCTGACATCAATACGTTTTAATAAGCAGATGATATGTTATGTGGTAAATGCACATGGGAATTTTAGTGTATGCTTTTTCATATGCCCATGGCCTTTTCTTGATATGGTTGAGATATCTGGCACATAATTCTAGTTTTAGTTAATCTTTTCTAGTAGGTGGCTGAATGTCCACATTTAATATTTTTCCTCACTCCTCTTACATCACTGCAAAAAAATCTTCACAAAGTGGCAGACTGTCTTTCATAAAACAAATTTGGCTTGTGATAGGATTGGCATTCCCATTCAGACAGGAGAATGGGAGTCACCGTGCACAAAATGTGTTTAACTCTAATATATATGTATAAATATATATAAACTTTCTATTTGTGAATGGCATGACACACTACATCATTTAGAGCTTTCATTATGAGGTGTTTGTCTTCAACAGATTTTTTCCCGCATGGTAAACAGTGGCTCTCTTTTCTTTGTAAAAAGAAATGAGTATTGTTACATGGATGCAGATAAAAGAAATGCTTTTTGGAAAATGTTCTATTTCTAATTTCTTTTGCTGATGTATACATGTTCCAATTCTTTGTTGATATTTGTCTATCTTAAACTTTACATAGAGTATCTTTAATGCTAGCCAAGGAGTCAGGGATTTGGACTTATTTGCATGGACTTCCAAACCCTTTCCCTCTCAGGTGAGTTTTCTTAATTATCAGGATCAGTAACTTTTGTTGGCATTTTAGAGTGTGAGATCTTTATGTGGGTGATTTGGAAATGTCAGCTTTTGGTAAATTCCTTTCACATTTACTGGAAGGAACCATTTTCCATTTCAGGAAAGACCAAGGCGCGTATCCCATGACTCACACTTGGTTTAGTTGTCCTTCAGTCTGATTGGTAACCAATTCTGGAGCAACTGAAAGTGCACCCAGAACATATGCCAAGAGTTTCCTGCCAGTTCAGGGGTCACTGGTAGTGATACACAAATTGTCCTTTAGGCAAGATATGGAGGAGTCAATAGTAGTCTTTTGAAGAGCACCAATGTTTACTGAAACACACTTTGAATACATTACGTCAAATCACCCAGGTCTCTTTGTCAGCAATTTCAATTCACATAACCCTCTGTTGAATTCTGTAGAAGGTATCTGTTTTTGATGTATTATTCCAAGATAAATTGATGCTGTACCACTTCACTAGTCATGTTTCCCCTTCCATCTTGCGCTGTCCTGCATGAATGCTTTTAACTAGGTCATGGTCGTATTTTTCTTGTGTTTGTATCAAAATCTTTTTCAAATGGTAGATAGAGAATTCCTTTTGTGATGCTCCCAAATGTTCGTGTTTCAGATGTGCACTTTTTTCTTTTAATAAACATTCATATAGCAAATGTTTTACATTCTTTGTGTTCAGGAATAGTTCAATGTCTATTATATAAGGGAATCTACAGTGCAAAACTGTAGGTTTAACAAAAGGTTGGGTGGGAATTAGAGCAAAAGTACAAGAAGGCATTATTAATGGGATTTTTGTTTTGTTTTGGTTTTTTTGTTCAAATTTTTCAGGAGTCTAGATCTAATGCAGATGACTTTTTCAAAGACCTAAACTCACACTGCCCTCAGGAAGCGATAATGCAGGAGCCAGATATGCCATTCCTTCGTGGTGGGCCTGGAGTGTATAAGGTAGTGAAGACTGGCCCCTCGGGTCACAACGTCAGAAGCTGTCCCAACCTTAGAGGTATCCCCATTGGAATGTTAGTTCTGGGAAACAAAGTCAAGGCAGTAGGCGAGGTATGGATCCTTGTAGCTTCAGTTCTTATCTTCATAGATACTGGCTTATAATAGTAGCACTCATAAGAAAAGCAGCAGTCCTACACGAGGTTTGCTTTTCCATCCTGGGTGGCCAATCATTAACTTTCTGGAGGTTGGTTTATGTCATAAACCAGTGCAAATCATTGTTGCTTTAATCATATATTTCATCATCTGGTGTTATGTGGATGTTTATTGTACACACGATTTGAGAATATTGTTGATTCATCAGAAACTGATTTAATGTTTTAATTGTGTCTTTCAAAGATGAGTTACTTTCAGGGATAAAGCAGAAATAAAAAAATACTTTATTTTTGCCATTGATTCAACTGATGCATGCATTGATTATGATCTGGTGTCTTCTTCCACAGTGGGCTTGAGGATGTAGTGTGTCATGCTATTTTTCAAACAGCCTCTGAAAATTATAGCAACTTTGTGAATATTTCATAGCGTCAATTTCAGACTTTTTTTGTCTTTCAGGCTTCTATAAATTAGTAAATCTATCCTTGCTTTCACCTGTGTAGCAAATTGGGAACTGTGATCTGGTTATTTTTCTTCTTCTTAATGTCATTACATCTAACATCCTGAAAATACTAATTGATCACAAATGTCTTATGAATTCATATGATTTTTATTCTACTTTATTCTTTGGATCTTAACTTGAAGAATGTCTCTTGCCTTTCCATGACAGGAAATACATGCATTTTCACATGTGGAAACATTTTTTCTGCATTTCATCGGCTCCTTATTTGAATAGTAAATTACATGTGCCTTTTGTATATATGTGTATGTATGTATGTACCAGGTGACTAATTCTGAAGGGACATGGGTGCAAATGGATAAGAACAGCATGGTAGAGTTTTGTGAAAGTGATGAAGGCGAAGCATGGTCCTTGGCCAGAGACAGAGGTGGAAATCAGTATCTCCGGCACGAAGATGGCAAGTAAACTGCTTTAAACCTAAGTATAAAAACAATATGAAGCTTAGCTGTAAATTACTAATTGTGAAGTGACAAATTGTTTAAATGAGGGCGTTAATTTCCTGATGTTGCAAGTTTTTATTTTTTATTTTGAAGAGTTGAGGCTGTTTCAGTCCTGCTAAGGTGGATCTCCCCAAGTGAGAAAGTTAGGCCAAAATCTGAAGATGAGGGCAGATGTCTACGCCACAAAATATTTTTTTAAGAAATGACAAAATTAAGAATGTAGAATACAAAGGGTTTTTTTACTAAGCTATTTTTAGTATGTTATGAATTCAGCCATTAATGTTTATGTGAATTAAGGATAGGACAGTAGAGCCTGTGCATACCTTAACAGCACAAAAGTGGATCAACACATAGAATGGAACGATGCGGCCAAATTTTGGTTGTGCTTTCAAATTTGTGTAGCTTTCCTCTCACACTTTCTTCAAATGGATGTGTGAGAAGAACAGAAATTTCAGTTCCTGCAGTGTACTTATTTGGACAAGTACACTACAGGAACTGAAATTTATGTCACACAGGGTTCAAGTTGTATTACATTCTAGGTTTTCTTTCTGAGACACCCACTATCAGTACATATTCATTGAGGATGAAGCCTTGATAGCTTGTTCTAGGCATGAAACCTCTTTACACAATTTGACGTTAGGAATAAAGGGGGGGGCGGACGACAAAAACCTGATACAAAGAAAAGCTCTTACTATCCCCATTCTCTTACTTTGTTACTTCAATTGTGTGAAAAGTGATTATTCTAAGAAGTAGAACTTCTTTTATGTATGGGAGATCTCCCAAGTGACCCAGAATTTGAATATTAAAGGTTTCTAACTTCAACAAATCCAGAAGATCCCCTCCCTTTCAGAATCACCAGTTTTCACAGAGCAACAAAGGAGGAGGTGTAGCTAGCATACTAGTTTTTTCGTTTCTTCTTTCAAACTTTTTTGAATAACTTGAATCAATATAGTCTCACTTTGATTTAGAGAAGCCATATTATTTCCATTGCAAGACAGTTTTGGAGTTAGTGATGAAACTATCATATCTGCATCAGTGTATTTCCATTCACATCATTATTTCTTACATTCCCCTTTTGAAGACATGATTAATCAAATTAAATACTTTTACTGTTTTTATAGAGCAAGTTGTTCTAGATCAAAATGGCCAGACTCCTCCACCGAGCCCTTTTTCATTGCAAACTTTCAATAAGGGGACAGTGTGCAGTAATGGACAAGGATTTGACTATGGCCTTGGCAATAATAAAGGTATGTTTTGTGACAAATTTTGCCTTTCTGCCATGTTGATGATTCAGTCTATGTTCTATTGTAATATTTATTGTATCAAAAATGCACTTCAAAAAATCTGAAGAGTTTATTTTCTGGGTATTTTTCCGATAAGGAACTGATACTATAAAATAGATTCAGTTGCTCAATTGCAAATTATTCTAAAATGTTATATAAGGCAGCAGTCGCGTAACACAAGAGTGATGTTGCTTATTGGACAAAAACTAACACCAAAATCGTGAAGGATCATTATTTGCTCAACAGAACAGTCTTGATTATAATGTTTCTGTATCATAACCAGAAAAACAAAGTTTGAAGAACTGTTTTAAAATCCTGAATATATGTGACTGACAACTAACTTACAAAAATTATGCTTCTTTTCATACTTTAAGATACATTATGCATTTATTTTATAGTATATCTTACATTGCAATTTCCTCATGTTCAGTTTTGAGAAGTCACATAATTATTTGATTTTCAGTCCAACTCCCATTAGGATCCTCTAACCAGATGGTTTGCCAATAAAAAATACTTCCCTATATTTGTTGGGTTTCACTTGTTTGTTTTTGTTTTGAAAAACTAAGGGCAAAATGCAACTAAAGTCAGAACTTTTAAGTCTTATTAATTCCAGTGGGAAGATGTACTTAACTTTGGTTGGATCATGTTTATTACAGTCATAATATGTCTGCCTTCAGGTGAATGTTGTGGTAACCAGGTATTGCTTCTAGTTCAGTGTCTTGTTTTTGAGAAACAGTCATGAACTGTCTGCAACATGAACTTTGTTTCCGGTCTCCTTTTTTTTCTTCTATACAGTAACATTCAAAGAGTTGATTTTTGTTTCTATGAATAGAAATGTTAGCTAGGGACATCTTCATGTCAACTTTTCATTCATTCATGATTCCTGAAAACCCTCTGTTTACCTTTTGCTGGGTCAACTATGCTTTGCAATAGAAACGCTTTGATGTTGCATGTTGTATTGCTTTGTTTCTTCATGTCACAGTCTCCCTGATTATTTGCACACAAAAAAAGTAAGGCAGCAAAAATACATAGCATTTTAATTATACTGTTTCATTGGGCATATTATTGAAATACGTTTTCTTGAATATAGGACGAGCAGCATGCCATTTAAAGGGTTTCTGAGAGCACTCTTACTTCCTTTTCATGGTCACTGTGAATCGTACTTGTGGTATTTAAGCGCCAGCGCAAGCACCTAGGTATAATAAAAACCATGATTTGGCTTTGTAAAATGAGGAACAAGTTACACTTCATTGTATATTATTATAAGCTTATCCCTAATAGATTACAGAAAGGAGTTAGACTTTGGTAATCTTTGTAGGATCCTTTTATGGAATAGGAGTGTGTTGTCTCATTAGGCTCTTGTTACCTTTTTTATGAAATACTTTATTTTTAGAATTACTCCCATTTTTTACTTTCATTTCAATAAAATGATGAAACCTTCTTATTGCTGCACTTAACCTGTTTAATCAACAGGTGCATTTCAGGTTTATTTCACCCATATTTTTCTGCACTCTTTGTGTCTCCCTGTTGTTGTTATTGTTGTGTGACTTCAATTGTTTTTGGCATATAACAATCCTAACACAAAGTTTTCTTGCCAAGATTTGTTCAAAAGAGGTTTGTCTTTGTCTTCCTCTGAGACTACGGCTTGGCCAAGATCAAATAATGTGCCCCTTGTTTCCTCACTCCCATCTCCAATAGAGCCTGGGGAATGGGAGAGAACAGGTAGAGTAGCTTCTTTCATGGTCTCCTACCACAGAGTAAGATTTGAGACTTTCAGACATTCTGTATTTAGGAAGTCTTTGGAAGCACCGAAGTCCTTCCTCCCTTCAATCCCAATACAGCTTGTGGGTGAAGTGGGAGGGAGGGAAGGGAGCAAAAGCAGGTTATTTATTTCAAGGAAGCTGGGAAGCAGAGTTTCTGCTTTTTACAATCTCTCACCATGAACTAAGATCTAAGACTTTTAACCTTATTCCATGCTGAGGAAGCCTGAGAGAAGCAGCTAAGTTCCCTGCTCCATCACCCAGCAGAGCATTGTGAGGAGGGAGGGGAGAGAAAGGAGGGAGCAAATACAAAGGCAGGCTATTTCTTTGAGAGGAAGGAGCTGCTTTTTCTTTGTGGACTCTGTGAATGCACACATATGGAGTATCTGCACCTGCACAGGCTGCAATGGAAAACTTCTAAAGTTGAAACCTTTTGGCGGTAACCCCACCCACTCCTTCCCAGGGTATTAAAAAAGCCCTGGCCGCACGCACTGCAGTTCCTTTATTTCTTCTGCAAAGCTCGCTTCTGAAACTTGGCTACGATGTCTACAACTCAATTTAAGCGATGCTGTGAATATCCTCAATTCCGATGGCCACGCAAAGTGCCTTCTCTGCCTAGGAGAAGGGCACATTATTGGCTCTTGCTCCTACTGCCAGACCTTCATGGCACAAGCGCACAAAAACAGAATGGCGTGCCTTAAAGCTTTACTTTACTAACCAACCTTGATGCCTTTGGCTCTGGTCCCTTCGACTTCAACAGCGGTTCAGCCTCCTCCGAAGCCAAAATTCACTGCTTTGGCTACTTTAAAAGGCTCAAAGACATCTCTATCATCCAAGCCACCCTGCAACGTCACTATGGTAATGGTTCCGACTTGACCCCGGCCAACTCGGCCCTCCTCGACCTCAGGCTCCCTTGATTCAGTGAGGTCGAGCCGGTCCACCATAGCAACTCTGCCTTCCACGTCTTCGATGTAGATTGCTTTTAATAGGGCCCACAAGAAATCTCGCTGAGTGCAGTCAGACTCTGCTGCTCGGCTTCCTGTTCCCCTGACCCCAGGGAAGTTTATGGCTCCTCAGGCCAAGAAGAGGACTCCCCAACAAGCCTCTTCTTCCTCCTCCTCTAGAAAGGACCAACCATCCTCCTTGGCCACCTCTTCAAGGCGCTCCTCTCCTCTTCCACCGGCTCAGCTCCCGAGGTCTTTCCCTGACTTACTGATACACCAGCGATCGGAAGGTGAAATCCAGAGCTCCCCAACACACTCGGGCCAGACAGTTGTTTGGGCACCTCTTCAACAACTACAACCTACTGAATCTTCTACCCATTTGATGCCTTTCGTTTCTTCAACGCTGGTACCGATGACAAGCTAAAGTCCAATCAAGACTTTAAACTCCTAGTGGCTAAATGCGGTGTCCATCAGCAATCCAGTGTCCAGAGAACCCACTGGTACCAACACCGATACCGTCGGTATAGAAAGCAACCCTTTCTTCTGTCACCTGTAACCAAAGTTCATAATGTTGTTACTATGTGCCTTAATATGCTTTGTTACATAAGGTACTTGATATTGTTATCACCTCTTGAGCCACTTCGCCCTTATGTTCTCAGTGGGAAGCCTTAACCATGTGGGTGTTTTTTCCTGCACCCTCATGAGATTTTTTTTCTCCTTTCCCCTATTGTGGTATATCTATCATACTTATATTTTGCCTCTTCAGTCACTTCTTGCATGGGTTATACCTTAGCTGTTGGCACTTGCTGCAGTTACAAATAAAGGTGTTCTGTTTGCACTTATATGTCCCACCTTCCAGCATTTCAGCTTGCTAGTCTCCATATGTGTGCATTCACAGAGTCCATGAAGAAAAAGGACAGGTTACTCACTTGTAACCATGTTTCTTTGAGTGGTACTCTGTGAATCCACACAAACCTGCTCTTCCTCCCATCTTGCAGACCTCCCCCTTTCTCGCTGCCTTTGCGGTGTAGGAACTGCAGAGTGTGCGGCCAGAGCTCCTTTGATGCCCTTGGGAGGAGTGGGCAGGGTTACCGACAACATTTAAAGGTTTCAACTTTAGAAGTTTTCTGTTGGAACCTGCACAGGCGCAGATGCTCCATATGTGCGGATTCACAGAGTACAGGTGAGTAACCTGTCCTTCTTTACAATTTCTCTCCATGGACTGAATCTGGGACTTTCGGACCATTTTCCATGATGAGGAAGCCTGGGGAAAGTAGCTCCAGTCCCACTTTTTCTGCCCAGTGGAAAAGCTCTCTGCTCCTGCCACAGCCACAATTTCTTTTTAAACAGGCGTTTGAACCTAGGCTTTGGGATCCATTTTTAACCAACATTTTTCAACTTGTACATGAGTATGCATGGCAGATCCATTTGCAGAAATCTTTGTTTTGGTTAATTGTAGTAAAATATGGAAGAAACGTCTTTTTGAGATCCATTAAGCTAAATATTGTCATACCGTTTTCTAAATTTTCAGTTTTGCAAGGTAATTGGCATTCAAAAGCAGTGTATGCTTTTATATGTTTCTTTGGAGAAATAAGACAAGACAATCACTGAAAACTATTATGTGGGTTGAGCTTACTATCTAGTTGTAGTGCTTCTTCAATCATTATTTTTAATCATGCACACAAATCACATATAGTCTGTGGCTTAGCATTCTGAAGGAAAGCAGATTTGAACTGTTCAAGTCAATATTTTTTAATGTTTTTTAATCCTAGTTTTCAAGATATTCTTCCCATTCCAGCAATATCAGAGTCTTTTTTTAAAATCATGGTAAACTTTGTTTTGTTTTAAAATGAAGCAAGTAAGGAGGAAATTTTTTTAAAAAACGTTGTAAATTACTTGCACATTTAGTTATCTTTTATCTTCTTCCCTATCCAAAAGTATTTAGTTGAACTTCTTCTGGCTCTACCAAATTATTTCTCAGTTTTTGCATCACTTTATATACTGTGTCTTGTTATGGAGTAATACCTAGTTACAAGATCGCAGGCAAGGGCAAGCTTTATCACTTTTAACTTTCAAATGAACTCCATTTAGCCTTCTTTGGAAAGTAACAGGTTGTAGTTTTGACTGTTTTGCCCGCTGCAGGTGACCAAGTGAGTGCCACACTGAATCCCATTCAGTCACGGCCTAGTCTCCCAGCTCCTTCCATCTTTGATCAAGCTGCAAAACCTCCCTCTTCCCTAGTCCACAGCCCATTTGTGTTTGGACAGTCCCTTTCCTTCCAGCAACCTCAGCCACAGCTTCAGAGTAAGTCTGTCATCCTTTCCTGCCTCATCCATCCATTTCTGAACCTTTGCCATTTCTTTAACAATCCTAGTTGCTTAGCAGCTACTAACCATCCAACATTGCACCTTCTGTTTTCTGTTCTTTTACGTTGACTTTCCATGACATTGAAGCAAACATCAGTCTTCTTCTTCGTGTGGTCTGTGAAATGCACACAAATGGGTTTACTCCCGCGCATGCGCCAGAATCTCGGACATACTAGCTAAAGTTAAAGATTTACATAAGCCCCTCCCACTCCCCCCCCTCATCCCCCGATTGTGCTACCTATTCAGTTCCTTTTCCGCCTAGCCAGTGAAAGGATCTCCAGACTACTAGCTCCTCGCTTAAGACCACGGATTGCCTCGACTATCAGATAAGATGTCTTCCCCCTCTTTTTAAAAGTGCTCAGATTGTGGAGCAACTTTGCCCCAAGAGGATAAACATGCTAAATGTCTCCTCTGTTTGGGAGAAGCTCATATTCCCCAGACTTGCAAAATTTGCAGGTCTTTTTAACCAGAGCTCTAAAGAGCAGAGATTCCAGACTCAAAGCTGCTCTTTTCGAGCAGTCTATAACTTCCACAGGGACCGGGCTCTCTCATTCCTTGAGCCAGCCCTCCCTGCCTTCTATCCCTCAAAATCCCACTCCTCTAAGTGCCTCGACGGATAGTGCCATTCGCGAGTTGGCCTCTGACTCTGCCATTGAGCCGCTGCGAAAAAAGAAACAAAAAGCCTCTAAACATGCCCTCCGATCGAAAGATAAGCCAAAAGAGGTTATGGCACAAAAACAGCCAAGGCTCCTGGCCGGCCCTGCGCCTCCCAGTCCTTGCATGCCCCTGTTAGCAGCAG
Organism: Anolis apletophallus; assembly: GCA_030556195.1. Classification (NCBI taxonomy): domain Eukaryota; kingdom Metazoa; phylum Chordata; class Lepidosauria; order Squamata; family Anolidae; genus Anolis; species Anolis apletophallus. The sequence goes on from JARBWK010000004.1 coordinate 110,200,280, forward strand.
AGACGCTGCAACTTTTTGAGGGCGATGATGATATCTCTGGAGTGGAAGATCCCCCCCCAACTCCTTCCCATGCAGCTTCTCTCCTCCGTCACCGAGGGAGACCCTCCCTCCACCTCCCCTCCTTCTCCGCCGCTCACCCAGGTCCCCCCCACCCTCCCCTTCCCCGGAGACCGAGGCGCTTCTCCACGAGGAGGCCTGCACCGCGCAGCCTCCTTCTCCTTCCCGGCGACCGAGCACGCTGCTTTTCCCGCCGCAGCGCGCGGATGCGCGCCCTCTCCACACCGCGCGACAGCGTGGCTCTCCCCACCTGCTTCAGCTCGTTCCCGGTCTCGGAGCCCTCTTAAAGAGGCGCCCGGTAACCAAGACCACTCCTGGGAACATCCATACGGGTACCCTCATGGCTACCATCCTCCTTACCCTCCCCCCTTTCCCTACTATCATCCTTATTATCCTCCTGAGCCCTTTCATTCCCCGGATCCCTATCGGGATCCGGGCCCCTCCTCCTATCCTTCGGCATCCGTGGCACCCCTCCACCTCCAGCCCCCAGCCCCTCCCGCTCAAGCCCCTGCCTCGACACTGGCTCCTCCTGCCCAATCCCCTCCTCACCCCCCAGATGACGATGCAGATTTGGAGTCCTCTTCGGATGTTACTCCTATACCTCCCCTGCCTGAGCCTGAGACTGATCCTCAGCAGGCAGAAGAATATAAAAAGTTTTCTGCACTATTAATCAGGCTGGCCAGATCTCTTGGCATACAACCCCCACAATCTGATGATGTGGTCCAAGACCCTTATTTTACTTCTGCTGAACAACAAACACAACAGTCAACCATTTTGCCTACTATACCTTATCTGGTCAAACTCCTAAAAATTTCTGGAGTTGCCCCTGCTACCGTGCCAAGCACGTCCAAGCGGGTAGAAAACCTTTATCGGATTGACATGTCCACCACCCCCTAGTTGGCTAGACTTCTGAAAGTTAATTTGATTGTGACGGATGCTCAGCCTAAGCCAATCCAAAATAACCAAGCTGCTCCTTCTGATAAAGAAGGTAGAAAACTTGATGCTATGGCCTCAGCATGCCTTTCAGGCAGAATGGCTCATTATGGCGTCTATATGAGCGTCTATCAATCATACCTGTGGAACAAGATAGGTCTATATCTAGACCTGCTTCCCGCAACTGACCAGCCCATGGCTAAGGCCTTTCACCAAGAAGCCCTTACCCTGGCCACCCTACAAAAAGACTTGGCCAAACATGGTGCAGATACCTCAGGCAAACTAATCGCAGGTGCAGTTGCCCTTAGGAGACATGCTTGGTTGAGATCCGCAGCATTGTCGTTTAATCAACGTTCCTTGATAGAAAATCTGCCTATGGATGAAGCTGGTCTGTTCAATCCTGAAACAGACTCACAGCTGGAACACTCTCATAAAATGAAACAGACCTTAAATAAATATGGCCAACAGTCTAGTCAACCTTATCAGCCCTACAGACAGCGTTGGCGTCCTTACTATTACCATCAGTCCTTTCGCGGATACTACAACTCCGCTCCGTATAGAGGAGGACAGCGACCGCAGTTCCCTTCACAGGGATACAAGCGTCCAGGTGTTCCATTCAGGGGTCAGTATCGAGGTGGTAGATCCTCAGACAATAGAAGGCGCCGCTTCTAGGCTGTTCCTTGACAGGCTTCAGCCCTTTTTCTCAATCTGGCAGTCCATCACCACGGATAAGTGGGTATTGGACATTGTCTACCGAAGTTATGCCATAGAGTTTGATTCCCTGCCACCTCCAGGGAAACCTCTCTCTACCCAGGCTTCCCCTGCTTTACTAAAAGAAATTGACTCCCTCCTTCTTAAAGGAGCCATTTCCCCTACCCCATCCCACCAAATTCAATTTTGCTTTTTTTCCAGATACTTTCGTAGATAAAAGGAATGGTGGTCTCCGGCCCATTCTGGACCTCCGGGAAATTAACCAATTTATCAAACCACGCAAATTTAGGATGGTCACTCTCCCCTCCATTCTCCCTTTCATTCGGAAGGGAGCTTGGATGGCTACTGTTGACCTTAAAGACGCCTACTTCCATATTTCCATTAGACAGTCCCATAGGAAGTACCTCACCTTTATGGTTGACAATACTCCGTATTCCTTTAATGTCCTTTCCTTCGGCTTCTCTACGGCCCCAAGGACCTTCACTAAGTGTATGGCGGTCGTCGCCTCCCACCTTCGCCAGCAGGGCATCACTGTGTTCCCTTACCTGGACGACTGGCTTTTCTGCTCTGGGTCATGTGACCAATTGTCATCCGATATCAATTATACTTTGTCTCTTTTACAGAGCCTGGGACTTGTTGTCAATCTGGAAAAGTCTCATCTCTCACCTGCCCGGACCGTACAGTTCATAGGTGCAGTCATAGACTCCGTATCCCAGAGGGCCTACCTGCCAGAGGAACGCTTCCTCAATTTGTGCCATTCTATCCAGGCTATCCAAACTCGCCACCGATGTTCTGCTTGGACCATCCAATCTATCCTTGGCCATATGGCTTCCACCATGAACGTTACCGCGTTCGCCCGCCTCCGCCCCCTCCAAACCTGGTTCCTCTCAGTGTTCCAACCAGGGCTAGACAGCCAAAACATGGTGCTCCACCCCCCCCAGGTTCTCCAGTCCCTCTCATGGTGGACAAACAGGTCCAATGTATGCTCAGGCCTTCCCTTCTCTCCTCCTCAGCCGTCTCTGTCATTAACGACAGACGCATAATCCACGGGGTGGGGCGCTCACCTTCAAGACCTGACCATCAGCGGTCGCTGGTCCCCTTCTGAAAGGAGGCTCCATATCAACGCACTAGAACTCATAGCGGTAGAAAAAGCCCTCCGGTCATTTGTGACCCTAGTCTCCAACCGCGTCATCCAAGTCCTCACGGACAACACCTCAGTAAAATACTACATCAACAAACGGGGGCACCCGCTCCCCCACTCTCCTCTCAATATCCCTCCGGATATGGGAATGGTGCGTTCACCACAACACATTTCTCCTCGCTGTCCACCTTCCAGGCCTACAAAACACTCTGGCTGACTCACTGAGCAGGACTCACGAGTGGCAGCTCAACCCCCGCCACTTTCTCTTACTGATCAGGCGCTGGGGCACTCCTCAAATAGATTTATTTGCCTCACACCTCAACACTCACTGCCTCATACATTGTGCGAGACTCCACCTTCTCGCATCCCCAGACTGTCTAGGAGACGCATTCCTTTACCAGTGGTCCCCAGGTCTCCTCTACGCCTTTCCTCCCCTTCCACTCCTACCCAGAGTGGTCGCAAAGCTGATTTCCGACAACTCTGATTGCATCCTGCTAGCCCCATGGTGGCCCCGCCAGCCGTGGTTCATGCCCCTTCTCCAGGCCTCCCAGGGAGACTTTCTCCGTCTTCCCTTAGACCCCGACCTCCTCTTTATTCAACAGGGTCTCATCCTACACCCAGACCTCCCATCTCTCCACCTTACAGCGTGGAGGATCAGGTCCTGTCCCACCTCTCCGACCCTGTCCGTCTCATAATCCAGGCAGCTCAAAAGGTATCCACCAGAAAAGCATACACATACAAATGGGACAAATTCCGTAAATTTGTTCAGCCACTTGGCCATTTGCCACAGTCAGCCCCTACGTCTGTTGTGTTAGATTTCCTTATTGACCTTTCCACCAAAGGGTTTTCCTTTCTTCCATCAAATGCTACTTAGCATCCCTCTCCTGGTACAGGAAAAAATTTGGCGTCCCATCCCTTTTTCAAGATCCCCTAGTGGGCATGTTTTTACAGGGATACAAAAAGTCTTTTCCCCCGGTTTCTCCTCCTCCTCCATCTTGGAGTTTAGAATTGGTCCTCTCCCAACTTTCTAAACCTCCCTTTGAACCCATGTCAACATGTCATATTTCCCATCTCTCCTGGAAAACGGCCTTTCTCGTGGCCATTACCTCAGCCAGAAGGGCTAGTGAAATTACAGCACTCAGTTCTGATCCCCCGTTCATTCGATTTCATGAAGACAAAGTGGTCCTACGGACGGATGTCACTTTTCTTCCTAAAGTCGTTTCTCATTTCCATATGACCCAGGACATTGTCCTTCCTGCCTTTTTTCCTAATCCCTCATCTCCCCTGGAGATTTCCCTTCATTCCCTTCATGTCAAAAGGGCCTTGCCCTTCTACTTACATAGGACAGCCTCTTATAGAAAATCCCCTAAGTTGTTTCTTAAATATAGAGAGGATTCCCTAGGACTTCCCCTTACCTCTCAGCGTTTGGCTTCTTGGATAGTCCTGGCAATCCGATTGGCCTATCAGTTAGCCCATAAGGAATTACCTGTTGGTGTTAAAGCCCATTCCACAAGGGCAGTTTCTACATCCCAAGCGTTTTTGCGGGGTGTTTCTGTTGACCAAATTTGCAAGGCTGCTACCTGGGTGAAGCCCTCGACGTTTGTCAGCCCATTACAGGCTCGACGTTCTCGCGAAGAAGGATGCATCCTTTGGCAGAGCCGTCCTGTTTTCCTGTGTGGCATGACCCACCTCCAGGTACATAAGCTTGTTAAGTCACCCCTTTGTGTGCATTTCACAGACCACACGAAGAAGAAGGTTAGGTTGCTTACCTGTAACCGTGTTTCTTCGAGTGTAGGTCTGTGAAATTCACACGGAACCCACCCGTCCTCCCCTCTTGTCATGCCTATGTTCTGCTGTTGTCTGGCGGCAAGGAACTGAATAGGTAGCTCAATCGGGGGATGAGGGGGGGCGGGGAGTGGGAGGGGCTTATGTAAATCTTTAACTTTAGCTAGTATGTCCGAGATTCTGGCGCATGCGCGGGAGTAAACCCATTTGTGTGAATTTCACAGACCTACACTCGAAGAAACACGGTTACAGGTAAGCAACCTAACCTTTCCACAAGTAGTAGAGACAGCTGCACTGACCGCTGTTCTGTAGTGTACAAAATCCTGTTAAACTGGGACTATAAAAATCCTTTTAGGTATTAATTGAGTCAGAGGGTTTCAAATACTGTTGTTGATCTAACATCTGAAGAAATTAAAAATGTGTTTGTAGTGTATAACCCTATTGCAATCCTACTAGTGCTTCGTTATACATTCCAATGTTACTGGAGCTACAAGGAGAAGCAGGTAATATATTGATAATAATAATAATAGCAAAGCAATTTTTCCCCTTTTTCCTCTATAAACAATTTACCTGAAAGCTTCAGCAGCAGCAGTATAGATCTGTCAGATTTTTTTTCATTTACTTGAAAATTATTGTAGAATTATGTGGTAATGATTTCAGGCCTAGAATCCCAATTATTTCAACTGCTGTCAGTTTGTTTCATGTGAGCTCTTGATATGTCCCAGTTCCATTGCCTTGTTTAATTTTTCTGCTATGATCTTAAATTGCTGCTCCAGAAGGACTATGGTGTTTGTTAGGCTTTAATACATGCCTGGTTTCCAAAAGGTGTAAGGATTACAACTGGCAGTACCGATCCGTACACTGTTCCTTAGCATCACTGAGGTGCATTGAGGGACTTCTTGGAACACCCAGTGCTCATGTTCTTTCAGTGATTCTTTAAAAGGAAAGAAGTTTCAGGTAGAAGATATTAACTCCGTGGAGTAATTAATGTAGTTAACAACATCTTGGGTCTAGGATATCCCAGCATTTGCAATGACAACCTGAAATGGCTTCGGACTATGATATTGGATTATGTGATTTTAAATAAGTGGTTTTAAGGTTTGATAGGCTTTTAATGATTGTTTTAATGTATATGTTTATTTTACTATGTATGTCCATGGCATTGAATTGCTGCCTATATATGTAAGCTCCCTTGTTCCCTATGGGGTGAGAAGGGCAGGGTATAAATATGGTAAATATAAATAAAAAAATGAAAGAGGGAAGGCTTCTGTTCTCTGGTTTGAGCAATGGAGGTGCAATGGGGTGGGAGTGCTTCTCTCTTCTGTCTCTTAGCACTGCCTTCACATTGTGTCCCTAATACTTCATTCTCATAGTTTTGCCCCATTTATATTCCTTTCCCTGTCTATAGAAATATATGTAAATATTTTAAGAACAGCAATGCAATCCCCTATCCTTGTAACCTCTCAAATAAACAGATCCTCACCTTATCTTTAGTATATTCCCTCTATGCATTCTTCAGAGAAGAGGAAAATATTTGTTTGTTACAGGCCCGTAACTTTTATTCTTGACTTATCCATGGGTGAAAGCAAAATCCATTATTTTGGCCCCCAAAACTGCCCTCCACTTTTACATGAGGTTGACTTACACAGTATATAGGGGTAATTATTTTGTCATATTCCTAAGGTCCACATTATGCATGATGTGTTTTATATGTGTGTGTGTGTGTGTGTGCGCGCGCATTGGCATTAAGGATACATTTTATAGCACTTGTAGTTTAGCTGTGAATTGATCAGACTAGAGCACTGCATTTAACAATCTGTATGTGTGTCAATGAAAAGGTCGAGGAATTTTTTTGCAGTTTTTTTAATTAAGCCTGTTGGCCAAATTGTAATGCACTTGTCAGCATGTCTTTTTCATTTTGATTTATTTATGCTGAGGATGGTGTATATAGTATTGATGTACAATATTAGTCTATTTTTAAATTTAAATACAATCATAGATTGAGCATCCCTTATCCAGTATTCCAAAACCCAGAATACAGTAGTCTCGCTTATCCAACCTCCCCTCATCCAACTTTTAATGCAGTCTGCCTCTCACCCAGATCCACAGCTGTTTCAATACATTGCGATGTTTGGGTGATAAATTTATAAATACAGTAATTACTACATAATATTACCATGTACTGAACTGCTTTTCTGTCAATTCGTTGTAAAACATGATGTTTTGGTGTTTAAATTGTAAAATCATAATGCAATTTGATGTTTAATAGGTTTTTCCTTAATCCCTCCTTATTATCCAACATTTTCGCTTATCCAACGTTCTGTCGGACCGTTTATGTTGGATAAGCGAGACTCTACTGTACTCCAAAATTGTCCACTTGGGTGGCTGAGATTGTGACACCTTTTCTTTTTGTTGGTTCAGTTTAAACAAAAGTATTACAAATATTGCATAAAATTATCTTCTGGCTATGGCTGTAAGGTGTACATGAAACATAAGTTAATGCCATGTTTAGTCTTGGGTCCTGTCTCATTATTTATATAAATGTGGATCAGATATTCCAAAACCAGAGGGTAGAGGGGAAGGAAATCTACAACACTTCTAGTTGCATGCATTTCAGATAAGGAATACTCAATTTTTACTTTCTTACAGTAGCATTGTTATATGCACATTTGGACCAATATCAGATAGACCATGGCATGCGTTCTGTGAGCCCAAGATGGCCTTAAATGTGTTTATCGCAATTTCTTGTGAAGCATGAGAAATGCTTACAATCTTGAGGGAAACTACACACATTTTCATGATTTGGTACAAAGGAGAGCTGTTAATATGAGTAAGAAAAGCTTAACTTAGTATGCACAAGCCCCTGTATAAATCAGTAGGCGTTTTTGGATTCCAGTTTTGTGGCCTATCTACACTGAGCACATATATTGGTGTTAATCTGGAGTGGGGTCCTCCAGACCAGCTCCAGGGGAGTTGGCTTGGTGGCTGGCAAGCCAGCCGTAAGAGGGAACTAAATCACATTTGACTATGCCATAGAACAAACATGTCTCATCTGAATTGCTTGCTTTGCTTATCTTTGCTGTTTTTCCATTGAATCTATGCTGCTTCTGTGCCACTGTTTTCCACTGTAGAAACTCCATCCCGCAGCCTTGCTTCTCGTGAGCGCATTTACAAAAGTAATGATGTAGCTGTGCCTGCCTCTGCTATTTCATCTCTCACACACAAACTGAAGGGTGGGTACGCATGCCATTGTAGACAGGTTATTCAAACACTGTTTGAAAGTCTTAATATATGTTTTCCTATTCAGTCCATCTCATCCCATTCACAAAGAACTTTGTGCTTTGTATAATTGCAATTATGTTTAATGACTTACTGTGAATGTGTGGATTCTTTATGAAATAGTATGCCAATTTTGTTTCAGCAGCTCTAAGTGGTTCAGATAGCACAACAGTTATATTTAGAAGCACATGAAAAAATAATTCTTCTCAACTTTCTGAAGGGAAATAGAGCACAAATCCGGGTAGTTACAATGAGTTGGATCCAGATTTATCAATGTTTATACAGGCTGATGAGGGGCGACTTCGCCAACTCCTCCATAACCCAGAAGGAGAGTTAGAAGACCCTGCTGAATGTTGTGAACTGTGGGATGGGGGGGGGGGTCTCTGAATATCCTTCCATAAGTGAAGACCCCAGCAAAATGAGGCACATTTTGGTTTTAACCTATTAACTGGTTATTTGAGTTTCTTTCCAAACAAAAATTGGATGGCTGTCTCATACATTTCAAACATGGGTGATTTTATTGTTTCAGAAGAAAGTACATTTATAAACATAGTTATAAAGCATTATAATTGACCCAGCAAACTTATAGAACTTCTCTTTTAGTGTTAATTAGCATTGTATATGATACTTAAGATAAGCAAAATATCGTAATAGTTCTACTGAGGGGGGTAATTCTGGTAAAATAGTTACTAATACGTATTTACAGAGTGTGTTAATATGTTGATGTCCAAGATAACTCTCAAATGTTTTATTTTAAATCTGTGAAATAAACAGTTTCAATTGAATCTTTTTCAATATTCTTGTTAGCGTATTAAAATGCATATTAATAGTTGCTTTGAATATTCTGCAATAGATAGATTTTAATTAAAAGTTGCACATTTACTAAATCACTTATTTCAGATTGTTTCAGCAAGGGAAATCATAGTATAGCTTTGGAGCTAAGGTACTTTATACAGAACAATGGTACTGATACTCTGTGGTTCCCTATTCAGCAAACACCTATGTGTACTCTCTTTTTGTAAACTGAGATCCCTTTTAACTTCTCTGAATCCAATCCATAAAGTACTGAAGTCATAGCCTTTTGTTGTTTCTCTGTTATATATCTACGCAATATATTTTTTGTTTGCTCTCCAGTTGTTAATGGGGGTTTGATGTGGGAGGTTTTAGAGTATATGTATATTGCCATTGAGTTTTTTGGTTCTTTATAATATAGATATAGCACCATATTTTAATGTCATTATAAAATGTGTTATACAGGTGACAGAATGAATTTTACTGCATCTGCTAGAACAGTTTCTTCAGGGAAATCAGACATTGCCTCCAAATACAAAGTGGATAGCAGGTCACCAAGACCTGATGGACGCCTGAGCCACACCATTGCAGACCAAAAGAAACCCAGGAATATGGAGAGCTTATCTGCCAGTGAGTCTCTCATGCTGAAATCTGATACTGGAAAGCTGAGGTCTGATTCCCACAGCAGATCACTGTCTCCAAACCATAATACTCTTCAGACTTTAAAATCTGATGGGAGGACAACATCTAGCCTAAGGGCAGAATCTCCAGGGCCAGGAACCCGGTCATCTTCTCCTAAGATACTGTCATCTGGTAAATCCTGTACCTCTGGAGTTGGATCTCGACGGTCCTCCTCTCCTCACGATAAACCTCTGTGTCAGAAATCCTCAGCTCCTGTGAAAACAAAGCTTGATCCCCCTCGGGAGCGATCTAAATCTGACTCGTATACACTGGATCCAGATACTCTTCGCAAAAAGAAAATGCCCCTAACGGAACCCTTAAGGGGGCGATCAACTTCTCCCAAACCAAAAATTGCATCAAAAGATGGAAAGCCTGCTAATGAAACAGAAAACAGAGCTCCCTCCCCTCATGTTGTACAAGAAAATCTTCACAGTGAAGTTGTTGAAGTCTGCACATCAAGTACTTTAAAGACAAACAGTATTGTAGATAGTACCTGTGAGGACAATTCCGAATTCAAAAGTGTGGATGATACCACTAATAAAGTTCATTTCAGCATAGGAAAAGCACCATTGAGAGATGAACAAGAGACAAGAGCATCTCCAAAAGTGAGCCGCAAGTGTACAAATAGGCATGTGAGGCCCAAGAAGGAGAAATCTGTGTGCCTTTTCAAAGGTGATGGAGCCAGGCCTGTGGAGCCTGCCAAGCAAGCCATGTCTCCCTCTGTGGCAGAGTGTGCTAGAGCCGTCTTTGCTTCTTTTTTGTGGCATGAAGGAATAGTCCATGATGCAATGGCCTGCTCATCTTTTTTGAAATTTAATCCTGAACTTTCTAAAGAGCATGCCCCAATTAGAAGCAATCTTGGCCAACAGCCTGTAGAAGAAAAAGAAATTAAGCTAAAGAATAGGCATTCCCTAGAAATATCATCTGCTCTGAATATGTTTAACATAGCTCCTCATGGACCAGACATATCAAAAATGGGAAGTATTAATAAGAACAAGGTTCTGTCTATGCTTAAAGAACCTCCCCTTCATGAACGTTGTGAGGATGGAAAAAATGAAACTACCTCTTTTGAAACATCCAGTCATCATGTGATGAAGTCCAAGTCTCCACTTCCCTTAACGCTGCAGCACCTGGTTGCGTTTTGGGAAGATATTTCTCTAGCCACTATCAAGGCAGCTTCTCAGAACATGATTTTTCCTAGCCCCGGGTCCTGTGCAGTCTTAAAGAAGAAAGAAAGTGATAAAGATAATAAGAAATCCAAAAAGGAGAAGAAGAAGAAAGAGAACGCTGAGGCCAGACCAAGGAGAAACCTCTTTGGTGAAATGGCCCAACTTGCAGTGGGTGGACCAGAAAAGGATACCATCTGTGAACTCTGTGGGGAATCCCACCCGTATCCAGTGACCTACCACATGAGGCAAGCTCATCCAGGTAGGCTGCTCTGTCTGTACAAAGTATTTTTTAATTAGCAAAGAAACATTGCTGCACGTATTTAAGAAAATGGAAGCTGACCTAGAAGTCATTTAAGATGCCATGTTTAACATGGTAGGGGATTTGTATAATGTTTAGTCATAAATGTGTGCTGTTGATGTATAAAGCAGGGAATTATAGGACAGAGGCTGTGTAAGGATCTGACTCATTTATTTCTTTGTTTTCCCATACTCCTATTCCCAAAATATACTTCCTTTGACCCACTTTGGTTGTGGTATGCAGCCAAACACAAGTAATCAATACTTCCCTCACCAATATGTTCCCATTCAGGTTAGATTCATAACACTCTGCTTCATGGATAAGCAGGGTAGGCAGACATATTTGTGTGATTTGCTATAGATTTCAGTCCTTTGTATTTTTTTTTTGTGCTGTTTATTTTAAACACACAAGCACATCCTGATCTTTCATATATCTGTCCGGGTTGTTTGATCCAGAACTGGTTTAACTTATTCTGAGCCCAAGTTGCATTCTAATAACATTCCAATGCAACAGATTGGAAACTAATTATTTTTAGCATTACCTGTTAGTCCCCAGCTTCCCAAGTAGCTGGGTGGTGGGTGACTCTATTTTCCTCTCAATTTTGCCATTATCTTTAGTAATGGTCAGAATTAATACTTTAAATATCCATGTGATATCACCATTCTTATGACTGAGGATGTGTTCTCATATGCAACCCTTGTGTTGACTTAAATACCAGTAGTAAAAGTGGTCCTTTGAACCTCCAAAGAATCATAAAATATGACAATGAACACATGGCCTAGAAAATGAAATCACAGATCTAGTAGATCTTACTTTTAACTAGTATTAAGCAGATCTTTTGTTATTTTAAGGATGTGGCCGCTATGCAGGCGGACAAGGCTATAACAGTATTGGACACTTTTGTGGAGGATGGGCTGGCAATTGTGGTGATGGTGGCATAGGAGGAAGCACATGGTATCTTGTCTGCGATCGATGCAGAGAAAAATACCTCCGTGAAAAGCAGGCTGCAGCAAGAGAAAAGGTATTTTTAATTATCTAATTCTTACTATCTCTCCCAAGGATAACCACTTTCTCTCAGCCCCATGTTTCAGTCAAGTTATATTAGAGTAGCAGGTTCTCTTGCTGTCATTTAATCAATCCAAGAATAAACAGGGTGGGATGTGGTCTAACTGCAAGGTTCTACACTGAGTTTTGCAGTCTGAATTGTCCTTTGCTTCTAGGTCTTCAGCAAATGTTTTTGTCTCTGCTGTTACTTGTGTCAACTGATTCTCAGTTGCTTTCAGAAGAGCAGGCCAGGGGATCTTGCATATATTTGGTCTCTCTTTCATGTTACCCATAACACAAACTGAAGCCTGGTGATTAGGATAGCAGATAACAGAGAAGTTAATTTAAGGAATAGTTGGTTTTGTTAACTCCAAAAACAGTTAAAATGAAAAAAGAAATGTGCTGTTAGACCAGTGTCTACCACAGCTACAAGTCTGTCCCATCTAGGCAATTTCGGCTTCTTCTTCGTGTGGTCTGTGAAATGCACACAAATGGGTTTACTCCCGCGCATGCGCCAGAATCTCGGACATACTAGCTAAAATTAAAGATTTACATAAGCCCCTCCCACTCCCCGCCCCCCCTCATCCCCCAATTGAGCTACCTATTCAGTTCCTTTTCCGCCTAGCCAGCGAAAGGATCTCCAGACTACTAGCTCCTCGCTTAAGACCACGGATTGCCTCGACTATCAGATAAGATGTCTTCCCTCTCTTTTAAAAAGTGCTCAGATTGTGGAGCAACTTTGCCCCAAGAGGATAAACATGCTAAATGTCTCCTCTGTTTGGGAGAAGCTCATATTCCCCAGACTTGCAAAATTTGCAGGTCTTTTTAACCAGAGCTCTAAAGAACAGAGATTCCAGACTCAAAGCTGCTCTTTTCGAGCAGTCTATAACTTCCACAGGGACCGGGCTCTCTCATTCCTTGAGCCAGCCCTCCCTGCCTTCTATCCCTCAAAATCCCACTCCTCTAAGTGCCTCGAGGGATGGGGCCATTCGCGAGTTGGCCTCTGACTCTGCCATTGAGCCGCTGCGAAAAAAGAAACAAAAAGCCTCTAAACATGCCCTCCGATCGAAAGATAAGCCAAAAGAAGTTATGGCACAAAAACAGCCAAGGCTCCTGGCCGGCCCTGCGCCTCCCAGTCCTTGCATGCCCCTGTTAGCAGCAGAGACGCTGCAACTTTTTGAGGGCGATGATGATATCTCTGGAGTGGAAGATCCCCCCCCCAACTCCTTCCCATGCAGCTTCTCTCCTCCGTCACCGAGGGAGACCCTCCCTCCACCTCTCCTCCTTCTCCGCCGCTCGCCCAGGTTTTCCCCCCACCCTCCCCTTCCCCGGAGACCGAGGCGCTTCTCCACGAGGAGGCCTGCACCACGCGGCCTCCTTCTCCTTTGCGGCGACCGAGCGCGCCGTTTTTCCCGCCGCAGCGCGCAGACGCGCGCCGTTCCCCGCACCGTGCAGCAGCGCGGCTCTCCCCACCTCCTTCAGCTCGTTTCCGGTCTCAGAGCCCTCTTAAAGAGGCGCCCGGTAACCGAGACCACTCCTGGGAACACCCATATGGGTACCCTCATGGCTACCCTCCTCCTTACCCTCCCCCCTTTCCCTACTATCATCCTTATTATCCTCCTGAGCCCTTTCATTCCCCGGATCCCTATCGGGATCCGTGGCCCCCCTCCTTCTATCCTTCGGCATCCGTGGCACCCCTCCACCTCCAGCCCCCCCCCCCAGCCCCTCCCGCTCAAGCCCCTGCCTCGACACTGGCTCCTCCTGCCCAATCCCCTCCTCACCCCCAGATGACGATGCAGATTTGGAGTCCTCTTCGGATGTTACTCCTATGAGCCTGAGACTGATCCTCAGCAGGCAGAAGAATATAAAAAGTTTTCTGCACTATTAATCAGGCTGGCCAGATCCCTTGGCATACAGCCCCCACAATCTGATGATGTGGTCCAAGACCCTTATTTTACTTCTGCTGAACAACAAACACAGCAGTCAACCATTTTGCCTACTATACCTTATCTGGTCAAACTCCTAAAAATTTCTGGAGTTGCTCCTGCTACCGTGCCAAGCACGTCCAAGCGGGCAGAAAACCTTTATCGGATTGACCTGTCCACCACCCCCTGGTTGGCTAGACTTCCAAAAGTTAATTCGAATGTGACGGATGCTCAGCCTAAGCCAATCCAAAATAACCAAGCTGCTCCTTCTGATAAAGAAGGTAGAAAACTTGATGCTATGGCCAAAAAATTTTATGCCTCCGCATGCCTTTCAGGCAGAATGGCTCATTATGGCGTCTATATGAGCGTCTATCAATCATACCTGTGGAACAAGATAGGTCCATATCTAGACCTGCTTCCCGCATCTGATCAACCCATGGCTAAGGCCTTTCACCAAGAAGCCCTCACCCTGGCCACCCTACAAAAAGACTTGGTCAAACATGGTGCAGACACCTCAGGCAAACTGATCACAGGTTCAGTTGCCCTTAGGAGACATGCTTGGTTGTCATCCAATCAACACTCCTTGATAGAAAATCTACCTATGGATGAAGCTGGTCTGTTCAATCCTGAAACAGACTCACAACTGGAACACTCTCATAAAATGAAACAGACCTTGAATAAATATGGCCAACAGTCCAGTCAACCTTACCAGCCCTATAGACAACGTTGGCGTCCTTACTATTACCATCAGTCCTTTCGCGGATACTACAACTCCGCTCCGTATAGAGGAGGACAGCGACCGCAGTTCCCTTCACAGGGATACAAGCGTCCAGGTGTTCCATTCAGGGGTCAGTATCGAGGTGGTAGATCCTCAGACAATAGAAGGCGTCGCTTCTAGGCTGTTCCTTGACAGGCTTCAGCCCTTTTTCTCAATCTGGCAGTCTATCACCACGGATAAGTGGGTATTGGACATCGTCTATCGAGGTTATGCCATAGAGTTTGACTCCCTGCCACCTCCAGGGAAACCTCTCTCTACCCAGTCTTCCCCAGTTTTACTAAAAGAAATTGACTCCCTCCTTCTTAAAGGAGTCATTTCCCCTACCCCATCCCACCAAATTCAATTTTGCTTTTATTCCAGATATTTCCTTGTGGATAAAAGGGATGGTGGTCTCCGGCCCATTCTGGACCTCTGGGAAATTAACCAATTCATCAAACCACGCAAATTTAGGATGGTCACTCCCCTCCATTCTCCCTTTCATTCCGAAGGGAGCTTTGATGGCTACTGTTGACCTTAAAGACGCCTACTTCCATATTTCTATTAGACAGTCTCACAGGAAGTACCTCACCTTTATGGTTGACGATACTCCGTATTCCTTTAGTGTCCTTCCCTTCGGCCGCTCTACGGCCCCAAGGACTTTCACTAAGTGTATGGCGGTCGTCGCCTCCCACCTTCGCCAGCAGGGCATCACTGTATTCCCTTACCTGGACGACTGGCTTTTCTGCTCTGGGTCATGTGACCAATTGTCATCCGATATCAATTATACTTTGTCTCTTTTACAGAGCCTGGGACTTGTTGTCAATCTGGAAAAGTCTCTTCCCTGTCGTGGTCACTGTAAATCGTACATGTGGTATGTTCTGCGTCAGCAGAGCTACTTCGGAACCTTCTTAAAAGAATTCTGATTGGCTAGTAGTAGCCCCGCCCCTCCGTATATATAGCCCTCACCGGGGCTACCCCACCCAGTTCTCTTCGTCCGCTTAAAGCTTCGAGTGAACCTTCGCTTTTCTGTTTCTAGTTCGACTGCTATCTTAGATTTTAGTTTATTTTATTATTTTTTTGGTTTACTTTTGAGTTGTGAACTCTTGTTAGAGCTTTAGGGCTACTTAGAGATCTTTTATCTCTCATTTTGACAGATTTTGTGTTTCTGAGGAATGGCAACTACCTCATTTAAGAAATGTGTCCAGTGCCCAAACGTCCTTCCAGATTCGGATGGACACTCCCTTTGTCTTTTGTGTTTGGGAGAGGGGCATTTGGGCCAGCCTTGTGCCATTTGCAAAGCCTTTTCGCTTCAGACTAGGAAAAACAGGGAAGCCAGGCTTAAGGTTGCCCTGTTGGAAAAGGCGCTGCTCCCCTCACAGACCTCCGTGATGGAACAGAGCCTGTTGTCTCCTCAGGGGATGTTTTCTGTGCCTCAGCCTCCTTCTCAGAAGGCTCCGCAAAAAGAAGGTAAAAAAGGCTAAGCTGACTGAAAATCGAGCGCCTCAGATGGTCCTGTCAAAAAAGGCGCTAAGTGAGGAGAGCCTTATTCCGCCAATTGGCGATGTGCCTCCACTACAGATCCTGGAAGAGCTCCCCCTACAGGGGCAAGCCCTGCAATTGCTCTTGCCTCCTCAAGAATCTGTTTCCCCCCCTGAGCAACTGGAAACTCTGCCTTTGGCTCAAGGAGGGGTGGAATTGGACGCAACGCCCTCAATAGCGGGGACTCTTCAATCACCTCAGCAACAGCTGTTAGAGGGCTCGATGTCGGCGCCGCCAATTCCCTCAGGACCCTTGTTAATTTGAGGGAAGTTTCGCCGTCGGAGAGGCGGCGCGGGCGTCTTGATGCGCGGGCATCGTCCTGCCGCTCCAGCTGTTCTTTTCGACATCGAAGACGCCGCCGACGCCGCCGCCGACGCGTCATCATCTTCTTCCTCCTCTTCATCGGAATCCTCTCCTCGGCGTCGGCGCAGGCGCAGAAGGGACAGTGCTAGCCGGGCTCGCTCCCCCCTCAGGAGGGATCTTCCTTTCCCGGCTGTGTCTTCGGTGGCTCCTCCTCCACCTCAAGCGCTTGCCTCAACTGGCCACGAGGAGGCTCGGCTCCCTATTCAAGTGCCGGCTCTGCAAGAGACCCAGCCAGCTGCTCAGCCGCCTGTGAGGTCTGTCATTCAGCAACCTGCTGTGTCAGCTCCTGTGCAGGTTCCACCATGCCAGGGACTGTGGCAACTAACGTCCCAAGGTTTTGTGTATTTGGGACCACCACCTGTTATGTCATCTGGGAATCCCCAGCTTGTTTCTCAACCTGCTCCCCAGACTGCCATAAACAATCAACTCCCTGTAGCAGCAACAACCCAACAACTGCAAGGGACTAATGCTCCAGTGCTTAGCGTTATGCAGGCACCTGTTCCTCAGGTTTTACCTCAGAGTGGCGTTGCTGTTTCCTCAACGGCCCCTGTTGGGCTCCCATTTCAGTTGCAATCTGTTTTAGGCAATCAAGCCTCTACATCTCTACCAGCCATTCCACAGCATGCTGGAACTGATTCGTCTGATGGAGAAATTGACTCTAATGATTTGGACAAGAGGGATGACTCAGACCAATTGCAAATTGCTGATTGGGGAAACTTTGTCGCAATGATGGGCAGGTTAAGCAGGGCCCTGGGTTTGCCTCCCCTAAGAATATAGGGTCGGTAGAAGATTTGATGTTCAAACCCGAAGAGCAAAAGGCTCCTTCCTCGCAAGCGGTGCCAGCGTTAGCCTATTTACTCAAGTTGGCCTTACCGTCTAATATCGCCCCGAGTCTTGCATCAGCTGTGCCTAGGGGCATAGACACTTTATATAAAGTGGATTTGACCTCAGCTGAGTGGGCCGCTAAACCGTCAAAACCCAATACAGTGGTTAGTGAACTTATTAAGACCAAACGCCCTAAGGGTAATCTACCTTCCCCAGCTGATAGGGAAGGTAGAAAACTCGATGCTATTGGGAAGAAGATCCACTTGGGAGCAGGGTTGTTTACAAGAATGGCGCATTACGCCACGTACTTTAGTGCTTATCAAAATTATTTATGGGGTATTCTGTTACCGCACATCGAATGGTTACCAGCTGAAAGACAGCAAGTGGTCAGAATGATCCAGGGTGAGGCAGTTGGGTTGGCACAATTTCAAAAAGACTTTGCCACCCATATGGCTGAGGGAGCCAGCCGTATGTTTGCTGCAGCCACGGCTTTGAGGCGACACGCTTGGCTGCGATCTTCCTTGTTATCGGAGGAAGGCAAAACTTTAGCAGAAGATACCCCTATGAATGAGAAAGGTCTTTTTAACCCCACTACGGATGAAGACCTGAAACAAAAACAGGACACACGTTGGGCCGCTAGCAAATTTGGCTTCCCTTCCCAACCGTACCAGTATAATAATAAACGGAGAGGACAGACATTTATTCCGTATTTCCGCAAAAATTTCTATAATACATCAGGAAGTGGCTCTAAATTTCGAGGCGGTGGTGTTGCTAAATTTCAGCAAGGTAGGCGGCAACCGTATGGTTTTAAGCCTTGGGGGCAACCCTTTCAGGGTAAATCAAAGCCCCAAAACCCTGTTAAGAGACGTTTTTAAGTGTCCTCACTAATGGTCACTGCATTTATTGTTCTTTTTTCTTAGGTGACGATCGTCTCCCTCAGTTGTCTAGTATTCCTCAGTCTCAGTACCCTGTCCATTTAGTTTCAGCTAATGTTAACTATCTAAATAGACTCACTCCTTTCTTTCCCTTCTGGGCTAACATCACCTCAGATTCATGGGTTTTGAGGATAGTTGCAGAGGGCTACAGTTTGGAACTACTATGCCAGCCCCCGTTGGGATTGGTTAAAGCCACCTCACCCTCCCCGCAGTTGCAGGAAGAGATAAATCAGTTGTTGTTAAAGGGTGCTATCTCACCAGTTGAGGCCTCTGAATGGTGTTTGTGTTTTTTCTCGAGATATTTTCTCATTTCTAAAAGAGGGGGCGGTGTAAGACCTATTCTTGATTTAAGGGAAGTGAATCAATATATACGCCCCAAGAAGTTTAGAATGGTCACGTTGACCTCAATCTTGCCTTTGTTGAATAAAGAAGTATGGTTTGTATCAATTGATTTGCGTGACGCTTATTTTCATGTTTCTATAGCGCCACACCACAGGAAATTGCTTTCGTTTATGGTAGGGGATAAGGTCTACTGCTTCAATGTCCTTCCTTTTGGGTTAAGCTCAGCACCCCGTGTTTTTACTAAATGTATGTCTGTAGTTGTAGCCCATCTCAGAGTTATGGGAGTTACAGTTTACCCTTATCTGGATGACTGGTTGTTAGTGGCCCCTTCTTGTAGCAAGTTGCAGGAGGATGTATCCCTTACTCTTTCTCTCCTCCAGTCCGTAGGACTTGTGGTCAATTGGGAAAAGTCGGTTCTGGAGCCATCCCAGCGTATCAGCTTTATCGGCGCGACGCTGGACTCGTCAATCGAGAAAGCATTCCTACCGGAGGACCGATTTTTCTCCTTACAGGAGGTGGTGCTTCAGATTCTAGGGTCACACATAGTCATTGCACATCAAATCCAAGTGTTATTAGGCCACATGGCATCAACCACGTCAGTCACCCCGCATGCCAGGCTGCGGTTCAGACCTCTACAAAGTTGGTTCCTTTCCAAATTCAACCCGTTGAAGGACGATCCCAACATGCCTCTCTTCCTACCGGACAAGGTCCGGCAGTCTCTCCTTTGGTGGCTGGACAGCAAGAATGTGTGCCGTGGCCAACCATTTATGCCCCCCAGCCCATCGTTAACGGTCACTACGGACTCGTCTATGACGGGTTGGGGGGCACATTTGGGAGATCTGACAGCTCAGGGCCTGTGGTCTCATCAGGAAGCGTCACACCACATCAATTACCTAGAATTATTGGCGGTTCAAAGGGCCCTAGTAGCCTTCGAACTACTGCTGTCACAGAGAGTGGTTCTAATACTCACAGACAACACCACTGTGATGTATTATTTAAACAAGCAAGGAGGGACACACTCCCCGTCACTGTTAGAACTGACTATTCAAATATGGGAATGGTGCATAAGACGCGTCATAAGTATCATCGCAGCACACATTCCCGGAGAAGAAAACACGGTTGCAGATGCTCTAAGCAGGGATCCCATGGGCCATCACGAGTGGTCCCTGCACGAAGAAGAAGCTGCGCGCATCTTCCAGATGTGGGGAACTCCACTCATAGACCTATTTGCCTCCAAGGACAACAAGAAATGCCATTACTTCGGGGCACGCAAGAGGATAGGCCACTCGGCAGGTTGCCTGGGGGACGCATTCCTATTGTCATGGAGCAACCAGTTCCTATACCTGTTCCCTCCATTCCCCATTCTTTTGCGGGTTCTAGCAAAAGTTCAACAAGACAAGGCGAACTGCATCATGGTGACGCCGTGGTGGCCCCGCCAACCTTGGTTCTCTCTCCTGTTGCAGTTGTCCAAAGGGACTCACGTGAGTCTCAGGAACAGATTCGACCTGCTGATGACGCAGGGGAACAAGGTATTGTACCCCGAGGTGCAAACGCTCAGGCTAACGGCCTGGCGGATTCGGGGAGACATGTGATAGCATTATCAGACTTGTCTCCTGCTGTGGTCCGCATATTAGAGGCGGCTCGTAGGGAATCCACTAAGAGATCTTATGCTTCCAAGTGGTCCCGTTTTTCTAAGTTTGCGGCTCTGCGTAATGTAGACGCATTGTCTGCTCCAATTTCTTTGGTTTTAGATTTTATGGTATCCCTCTCTGAAGCGGGACTTTCATTGTCTTCAATCCGCTGCTATCTTGCAGCCATTTCTTCGGTTAGAAGAGATGCAGGATTTTCTTCCTACTTTTCAGATCCCCTAGTTAAGCGGTTTCTTAGGGGAGTGGCGAATTCTCAACCTTCGGTAGCCCCAGTGACCCCGGCATGGGATTTGCAACTCGTTTTATCTGCACTGACCAAGAGCCCTTTTGAGCCTTTAGCCACTGCAGATATTTCACATGTATCCTGGAAGACAGCTTTTCTAGTGGCCATTACGTCAGCGAGACGTGCTAGTGAGCTGTGTGCCCTTAGATCTGATGCACCTTACCTAAGATTCCATAAAGATAAAGTGGTCCTCCGGACGGATTTGGCGTTTCTTCCGAAGGTCGCCTCGAGGTTCCACATGTCACAGGAGTTGGTGTTGCCAGCTTTTTTTCAAGATCCTACGTCTCAGATGGATCGTTCCTTGCATTCCCTGGATGTTCGCAGGGCTTTGTCATTTTATTTAAATAGAACTGCAGGTCATAGAAAATCTGAGAGACTATTTATAAAATATCGCAGGGATGCCCTTGGCCTACCTGTTTCTCCCCAGAGACTTTCCTCCTGGATTGTCTCTACTATCAGATTAGCATATACCATGTCAGGGAGGGATCTCCCTACTCAACTGAAGGGCCATTCGACGAGGGCAATGGCGACTACAGCTGCGTTCCTGAGAGGCGTCTCATTGGAATCGATTTGCCGAGCGGCGACATGGGCTACCCCTCTGACTTTTGTGGCCCACTACAAGTTGGATGCGGTGTCCAGGAAACAAGCTGAGTTTGGAAGAGCAGTCCTCTTTTCAGCGGTGGCATGACGCCCACCATCCAAGGTTGGTAGTAGCTTGTTACTCTGATACCACATGTACGATTTACAGTGACCACGACAGGGAATTATTAGTTGCTTACCTGTAACTGTATTTCCCTGAGTGGTCACCTGTAAATTCGTACATGCCCGCCCTTCCTCCCCTCTTGTCATGCCTAGTCCTTCTGGCTGCTTTAAGCGGCGGAAGAGAACTGGGTGGGGTAGCCCCGGTGAGGGCTATATATACGAGGGGCGGGGCTACTACTAGCCAATCAGAATTCTTTTAAGAAGGTTCGAGAGTTGCTCTGCTGACGCAGAACATACCACATGTACGAATTTACAGGTGACCACTCAGGGAAATACAGTTACAGGTAAGCAACTAATAAATCTCTCACCTGCCCGGACCGTACAGTTCATAGGTGCAGTCATAGACTCCGTATCCCAGAGGGCCTACCTCCCAGAAGACCGCTTCCTCAATTTATGCCATTCTATCCAGGCTGTCCAAACTCGCCACCGATGTTCTGCCTGGACCATCCAATCTATCCTTGGCCATATGGCTTCCACCACGAACGTTACCGCATTCGCCCGCCTCCGCCCCCTCCAAACCTGGTTTCTCTCAGTGTTCCAACCAGGGCTAGACAGCCAAAACATGGTTCTCCACCCCCCCCACCCAGGTTCTCCAGTCCCTCTCATGGTGGACAAACAGGTCCAATGTATGCTCGGGCCTTCCCTTCTCTCCTCCTCAGCCGTCTCTGTCACTAACGACAGACGCATCTTCCACGGGGTGGGGTGCTCACCTTCAAGACCTGACCATCAGCGGTCGTTGGTCCCCCTCTGAAAGGAGGCTCCATATCAACGCACTAGAACTCATAGTGGTAGAAAAAGCCCTCAGGTCATTTGTGACCCTGATCTCCAACCGCATCATCCAAGTCCTCACGGACAACACCTCAGTAAAATACTACATCAACAAACAGGGGGGCACCCGCTCCCCCACTCTTCTCTCTATATCCCTCCGGATATGGGAATGGTGCATTCACCACAACACATTCCTCCTCGCTGTTCACCTTCCAGGTCTACAGAACACTCTGGCCGACTCACTGAGCAGGACTCCGTCCACCACTCACGAGTGGCAGCTCAACACCCGCCACTTTCTCTCACTGATCAGACGCTGGGGTACTCCTCAGATAGATCTGTTTGCCTCACACCTCAACACTCATTGCCTCATATATTGCGCGAGACTCCACCCTCTCGCATCCCCCGACTGTCTAGGAGACGCATTCCTCTACCAGTGGTCCCCGGGACTCCTCTACGCCTTTCCTCCCCTTCCACTCCTACCCAGGGTGGTCGCAAAGCTGATCTCCGACAACTCAGACTGTATCCTGCTAGCCCCCTGGTGGCCCCGACAGCCGTGGTTCACGCCCCATCTCAGGGAGACTTCCTTCGTCTTCCCTTGGATCCCGACCTCCTCTCCCTTCAGCAGGGTCTCATCCTACACCCAGACCTCCCATCTCTCCACCTTACTGCGTGGAGGATCAGGCCCTGTCCCACTTCTCCGACCCTGTCCGCCTCGTAATTCAGGCAGCTCAAAAGGTTTCCACCAGAAAAGCATACACCTACAAGTGGGACAAATTTCGTAAATTTGTTCAGCCACTTGGCCATTTGCCACAGTCAGCCCCTACGCCTGTTGTGTTAGATTTCCTTATTCACCTTTCCACTAAAGGGTTTTCCCTTTCTTCCATCAAATGCTACTTAGCATCCCTCTCCTGGTATAGAAAAAAAATTGGCGTCCCGTCCTTTTTTTCAAGATCCCCTAGTGGGATACAAAAAGTCTTTCCCCCCGTTTTCTCCTTCTCCTCCATCTTGGAGTTTAGAATTGGTCCTCTCCCAACTTTCTAAACCTCCCTTTGAACCCATGTCAACATGTCATATTTCCCATCTTTCCTGGAAAACGGCCTTTCTCGTGGCCATTACCTCAGCCAGAAGGGCTAGTGAAATTACAGCACTCCGTTCCGATCCCCTGTTCATTCGATTCCATGAAGACAAAGTGGTCCTCCGGACGGATGTCACTTTTCTTCCTAAAGTCGTTTCTCATTTCCATATTACCCAGGACATTGTCCTTCCTGCCTTTTTTCCTAATCCCTCATCTTCCCTGGAGATTGCCCTTCACTCCCTTGATGTTAAAAGGGCCTTGTCCTTCTACTTACATAGGACAGCCTCTTATAGAAAATCCCCTAAGTTGTTTCTTAAATATAGAGAGGATTCCCTAGGACTTCCCCTTACCTCTCAGCGTTTGGCTTCTTGGATAGTCCTGGCAATCCGATTGGCCTATCAGTTAGCCCATAAGGAATTACCTGTTGGTGTTAAAGCCCATTCCACAAGGGCAGTTTCAACATCCCAAGCATTTTTTTATGGTGTTCCTGTTGATCAAATTTGCAAGGCTGCTACCTGGGTGAACCCCTCGACGTTTGCAGCCCATTACAAGCTCGACGTTCTTGCGAAGAAAGATGCATCCTTTGGCAGAGCCGTCCTGTTTTCCTGTGTGGCATGACCCACCTCCAGGTACATAAAGCTTGTTAAGTCACCCATTTGTGTGCATTTCACAGACCACACGAAGAAGAAGGTTAGGTTGCTTACCTGTAACCGTGTTTCTTCGAGTGTAGGTCTGGGAAATTCTACGAAACCCACCCGTCCTCCCCTCTTGTCATGCCTATGTTCTGCTGCTGTCTGGCGGCAAGGAACTGAATAGGTAGCTCAATTGGGGGATGAGGGGGGGCGGGGAGTGGGAGGGGCTTATGTAAATCTTTAACTTTAGCTAGTATGTCCGAGATTCTGGCGCATGCGCGGGAGTAAACCCATTTGTGTGAATTTCACAGACCTACACTCGAAGAAACACGGTTACAGGTAAGCAACCTAACCTTTTCAGCAGTCCCTATCCACATGTGACTGAGAAAGGAAGAAAAATAAATACATATGTCAAAGTCTTCTTGTTAGATTGCCTGTCCTGATGATACCTCACTAGGACTTAAAATGGGCTATGAGTTGCAGGGCTCAGTTGTCAGTAGTGAGCTTAATATGGCTGCAGTGTCTAAAGAGGGCAGCATATAAATCTCAGAGTAGAATCCTATTTCCTATGGTAGGAGATTGTGTCCCTTCTTCTTTTAATAATAAAAAAACTTTATTTATATTCCGCTCTATCTTCCCAGAGGGACTCAGGGTGGATTTCAAACATAAAAGGCAAACATTCAATGCCCGAATACAACAACAATGCATCCATAATAACAAAATTTATACAACCCAACATATTAATACGAATTATAACTTAACAAACTAAAATTAAATTAAAAGCACAGCCTGTTATAACAGACATAAGACAAAACATCCAAATTCTGCAGATCACGTTCTACTATCATGCAGGATAATTATTTGTCTTTCCATAGGTTAAACAATCAAGGAGAAAGCCACTGCAAGTTAAGACACCTCGTGCCTTGCCTACAATGGAAGCTCATCAAGTGATCAAAGCGAATGCACTGTTCCTGCTGGCCTTGAGCAGTGCGGCTGAACCCAGTATTTTATGCTACCACCCTTCCAAATCATTCCAGTCACAGCTGCCTAGTGTCAAGGAAGGCATCTCAGAGGATTTCCCAGTTAAAATGACTTGTCTCTATCTTCAGACATTAGCAAGGTAATTTTTTCAAGAAAATGAATTATTTTTCATTGGTATTAAGGTAACTATCCTCATTTGAAAATAATTTACCTGCTTTTAAGAGGACAATTTGTTTGAAAATTATATTTCACAAGAAGTGATATTGATAATTATTTCCATCTGTTGAGGTATTCATCATTGAGAGAAACATAATTTTAATTACAATTATCATTCAGGATTATAATTACTTCCCTGTGTCTGTGTATTGAATATTGCTTGAGAAAATCTAATTGTTCCAGACATAGTTAAAGCAGACTGATTTTTAAAAATGCAAAAGACTATGAATAAAATTGCCCTATTGCTGTCTTTACTGTGATTACTTCCAATCAGTACATTGAGCCCCTGGTGGCGCAATCAGTTAAACCCTTGTGCCAGCAGGACTGAAGACCGACAGGTCGCAGGTTCGAATCAGGGGAGAGCGTGGATGAACTCCCTTTGTCAGCTCCAGCTCCCCATGTGGGTACATGAGAGAAGTCTCTCACAAGGATGGTAAAACGTCAAAACATCCCAGTATCCCCTGGGCAATGTCCTAGCAGACGGCCAATTCTCTCACACCAGAAGCAACTTGCAGGTTCTCAAGTTGCTCCTGACATGGAAAAAAATCAGTTCATGTTCTTTTAAAGTATTCTGATTGTTTGCAGCTTCTTTTATTGTTAGTGCTTTGAAAAAATGCATGGAATTTGTAAATCAGTCTCTGAATTAGTATAAATATCATTTGGTAGCTGGACCATTTTATCACTTCCGATGATCAGCTGGTATTAATGCTCAAGCTACGAAAAGGACAGAAGTAGAAGAAATCAGTTCATGCCGGAAGTGATCATATTGTGTTAATGCTGCATGGGCATTAATTTTCATCTGATTTTTATCCTTTTAAATGATTGAGAATTGAATCAGTAGTTTAATAATATGAAATATCTGATCCTTTTTCAGGCATCATCATGAAAACTTTGTTGGCTATCAAGATGACAACCTCTTTCAGGATGAGATGAGGTATCTACGTTCAACTTCAGTACCTGCACCTTATATATCTGTTACTCCTGATGCCAGTCCTAATGTCTTCGAGGAGCCAGAAAGTAACATGAAGTCCATGCCACCAAGGTATTACAATATATTTTATTGTGAATTGATATTCCAGTTTGTTTCCCCAAAGAGAAATTTATAACATTTTGGAGAATTGTTTGTAAAGTTAATTTTTAGATATTTGCGAGAAATACAATTAATTATTTTTTGAAACCAATGATAGTAACACCTATCTTCTACTTTAGTGCAGGTTAATGCAAAAAAAAAAACCCTTCCCGGTTTTTTGAATTAACCTTTTTAATATACAACCCCTGAAGCCAAAAATTGAACGAGTCAATCCAGGTTTTAATTTTTTGACACATTCAGCAGATGTTAGGGATACAAATTTGGCCCCTGGTCCTATTGGAAGAAGAGTGGATAAAACTTCATAAAATAAAGTTTAATGGAAATTATGAAATCCATACTATAGCACAACTATACCCAAGACAGCTACCAAAGGCTGCATTTTCCTTTCTCCCAAGCATGGCATTTCAATAAATAGAGGGCATGAGATCCTGTGACAAATTGGGAAGGAACAAGTCTTGCTTGCACTGTGTTTTGTATTTGTTTGGTTAAAGAAGGAGAAATTTACTTTATTTATCTAATTTTTGGAACATTGTAGAGTTATCAGTCTTCAGAACCATCTGGAAACCAACATGGCTGAGTACTTGATGATTTTTAGGGTGCGGCTCCAAAACTTGTTGGATTTTAGCTAAAGCAGTGTAGGACAGTTGACTTTTTCAACTGTAAAATATCAGTGAAACACCAAAATGTTTCCCCCGATGGCTTAACTTCTTTGACTAGCCTCAAATCTGCTTGTGTATGGTGGCCCTAATAATTTCCATACAGCTCACAAAGTTGTCTACAATGATTTAAGGCAGGCCTTGTCAACCTGTGGCCCTCCAGCTGTTTAGGCCTCCAACTCCAGGAATTCCTGACCATTGAACAAACTATACAGGGCTTCTGAAAGTTGGGGGCCCAAACTGGAGGCCCACAGGTTGACGAGACCTGATTTTAGGGTTTGTATAGACCAGTGGTTCTCAACCTGTGGGTCCCCAGGAGTTTCGGCCTACAACTCCCAGAAATCCCAGGCAGTTTGCCAGCTGTTAGGATTTCTGGGAATGGAAGGCCAAAACATCTGGGGACCCATAGGTTGAGAACCCCTGGTATAGACCAACATAAGCCATGGAATTGTCTACTTGCCTCCTTTTCCCCGTCAAATGCAAAATTTTATCTCGCATTAACCATAGTTTGTCATGATATGTACCGTATTTTTCGCACCATAAGACGCAGTTTTTCCCTCCCAAATTAGGAAGAAAAATCAGCCGCGTCTTATGGAGCGAAGATGCAGGCAGGGAGGGGGGGGGGGGGAGGCGCTGGCGCAGTGGGGCGGCGGCGATATACTCACCAAAAGTGTCTGGAGACCGCCGCCTCTGTCGCCGCCTCTCCTCTTCTCTGGTCCATTGCTGGTCCGTCCCTTTCCTGCTCCTTTCCCCCCACCCTTTGCTCGAGGGAAGAAAGGGTGGGGGGAAGGAAAAGGAGCAGGAGGAGGAGCGAAGCAGCGTCGCGTCGTCGCGTCGTTGCTCCTCCTCCTGCTCCTTTTCTTCCCCACCCTTTGCTCGAGGGAAGAAAGGGTGGGGGAAGGAAAAGGAGCAGGAGGAGGGGCTGGGCGACGCTGCTTCGCTCCTCCTCCTGCTCCTTTTCCTTCCCCCCACCCTTTGCTCGAGGGAAGAAAGGGTGGGGGGAAGGAAAAGGAGCAGGAGGAGGAGCGAAGCAGCGTCGCGTCAGAGGAGGAAAATAGGAAAAAAATTTTTTTCTATTTTCCTCCTCTAAAATCTAGGTGCGTCTTATCAGCCGGTGCGCCTTATGGTGCGAAAAATACGGTACATAGTCATTTCTCACATTGCACATTGAGGATTAATTTCTAATCAATTCTTAGAACAAATTCTACTATTACTTACTAGAAATTAGCTAAATTACACTGAATTGTTCAGATGCTTATATTACAAAGTTTTTAATTAGGGCACTGACTTGTTTCCAGTTTAGAGACCAGTCCCATCACAGATACGGATCTTGCAAAGCGCACAGTTTTCCAAAGGTCGTATTCAGTTGTTGCATCTGAATATGACAAACAACACTCCATTCTACCTGCCCGAGTAAAAGCCATTCCCAGAAGGAGAGTTAACAGCGGAGATGCAGGTAAGGGTGGAAACTCACAACTTAAAGCATGTACATATCATTTTAGGTGTTTTTTTTAATTGAATAGCAGGCACACTTCCTGCATGTCTCATTCCATACCACTTTTTAAATTTCTTTCAGTCTTTGATAAAGATTTTATCAAGTGGCATGGAAGACTTGTTTTATGAGAACTAGA
Source organism: Anolis apletophallus (assembly GCA_030556195.1). Lineage (NCBI taxonomy): Eukaryota > Metazoa > Chordata > Lepidosauria > Squamata > Anolidae > Anolis > Anolis apletophallus. The sequence goes on from JARBWK010000004.1 coordinate 110,228,599, forward strand.
AATAAATAGCCTCGTTGCTGAACAGATATAGTACTTGGCATAATTTATGTATAAATATATCACTAAAAGTTTATCTATTATAGATGCATTAATGCAAATGGCATATCAGCTTTTAATTTCACATAACTAGAATAGTACATTAATCTAAAATCTGGAAATTTATTTGCGTCATAATGTACCTGTTTACTCTTTGAAAGAGGTATCACAAAGTATGAGATTTCTAAACCAGTAGCAGATATTATTTGTAGTTTATTTTTACATTTCATAGTAATATGCTAGTGTTCTCATTTGCATCATTGTGACATAAAAGGTTCAACCATCTAATATTTACGTATATATTTTTATGCTTTTAAATAGAAGTGGGGTCCTCTCTCCTGAGACATCCATCTCCTGAACTTTCTCGGTTAATCTCCGCACACAGCTCTCTTTCCAAAGGAGAGAGAAATTTCCAGTGGCCTGTTTTGGCATTTGTAATTCAACATCATGACTTGGAGGGACTTGAAATAGCAATGAAACAAGCTTTGAGAAAATCAGCTTGCCGGGTTTTTGCCATGGAGGTATTTATTGCAGCAATTGTCTCCCTACTAGACATGACACAATTACTTTATTGTTTCTATAATAATTCTATATTAATCTTCAGTTTTTAAAACTGACCTCTGAGGAAGTCACCGTGCGAGCATGTAATGGTATATGTATCTCTTTCTTGAATACAATGTAACACCTGTATATCATATTTGCTTCCAGTGTCTAACGTATTTTCTCTTCCACCACAATAGATAAAAACCACAACTTGATTGAACTTGACTTCATATATTTTATGTGTAATTTCCAAAGCATGTATACCTTGTGTGACTGCAAACTTTGTAGTCTTTTTTAAAATCTTTGGGCTAGTACTATAAGAGGTTGGTTACAAAGATTCAATTTAGGAGTATAAAGGGGAACCATAGTTCAGTGATATGGAACATGTTTTGAATATGTTTTGAGGGCTTCTGTAGTGAAGATTGATCTGCTTCTAAAGAACACATAAAGCTATGTAGTTGCAGTAAAATAGGCCACACTTCTTACTGGTTACAACAGGTGTATCAAACGTATGGCCCTCCAGATGTTGAGGCCTCCAGCTCCCATGAGCCCAAGTCTGCTTGTCCAGTGGCCAGGAATTCTGAAGTCCAAACACTTGGGGGGGGGGGCACATTTGACATCAGTGGGTTACAGCTATATGTAGGTGTGATACACTAAGGCAGTGTTTCCCAACCTTTTTTGAGTTGCAGCACATTTTTTACATTTATAAAATCCTGGGGCACACCACCAACCAAAATGACAGCATCCACCCGCCCCTGCCAGATGAGAAGCAACCCGGGTTACCTTTAACCTGCTTTGCTTCTCATCTGGCAGGGGAGGGTGGATGCTTCGATGCATCTACCCTCCCCTGCCAGATGAGAAGCAATCTGGGTTACTTTTAACCCGCATTACTTCTTATCTGGCAGGGGAGGGTGGATGCTTCGATGCATCCACCCTCCCCTGCCAGATGAGAAGCAACCCAAAGATCCTCTTCGTCCTTCCTCCTTGAGCCGAGCGCCATTCACCTGGGCAGCGTTGCGAATGTGTCCCAGCCCCTTCCCCCTCTCCTCCGCCTCCTCCTCCTTTGTGCTGTGGCTCTCGCGGTGTCCCTGGAAGTAGTTCCGGCACTCTCCCTTCCCAGGTCTAAGGGTGTCGCGTTGCTGCAGGAGGGAGCCTCATCACTTGTTGTGATTATTTTATTCTAAAGCCAGGAGGAGCACCCAGGGAAGGAGTCAGGGAAGGAGGTGTGGCCTTCCCTCGCGTACACGGCTCACCTGATGATCGTTCACGGCACACTACCATGCCGCGTCACACCGGTTGGGAAACACTACACTAAGGGGTCTGGATTCAAACATTAACGTATTGGACAGCTGATGGACAAGCCATGTAACCTAGCCTGATTGGCAGGCATTAGCCAGGATGACAGATATAGGATTCTACGTGGCAGACACCATTGTCTGATTTCTGTGTCATCTGGAGGTATAGTAATAACAGACAAATTTGATCTAGGTGTTACTTTTTATGGTTGCACTTCCAAAGTTACATAAAGGAATTCCCTTACTATTTTAATGGGGCATGCAAACCTCTACTACTTTCCTCCTAAATTCCAATCCCATCTCAAACCACCTCAGATGTTTAACACCCTCCACACAAACACACACAACAAAAAAACATTGGAAACAACATTAAATGAAGGAAAACTCCAAAGCCAACGGAGACACAGCAGAAAACCCTAATTATCTAGCACTTGACCAAAGTGAAGCCTACAGCCTCTGCCGACAGTAAAGCTCTGTCGGCAGAGACTGCCTGTGTAAACCGTCCCGAGTCGCCTTCGGGCTGAGAGGGGCGGTATAGAAACGTGACAAATAAATAAATAAATACAGCCTAGCTTCTCCATTCTTGCCCATCAGACAATGAATTCAGATGTCATTACTTGGTACTTCTCACACCTTCCCCAAACCCATGCACACCTCATAGACTTATGGGAATGAGAAATCACAACTGAACCAGCATGACAACATTTACTACATGCTATCCCTACCCACCATCCTGCCTCTTGGTAAGTTGTGGAGCATCTTTAACACAGTTAAGAACACTTTACAGGCTGTAAGTGTACACAGTGACTTAAATATAGTTATCGACTGGCTCCAAGTAGACCCCCCAGACACAGTTGTTCTCTCAATCAAAATATTAGGGGTAGTTGCACACAAACTGTGAAAAACCAACCTAATGAATAATAAAGTGTATGCGAGGAATTTCATATTATTCCTTACCTTTTCTAATACCCGTATCCTTGACAATGTTTATCACTTGATGATTGTATACCTTAGCTTAGAGAACTACACTCGCCCGTGATTTATGAACATTTTGGTGCCTAGGGAATGTGTTTGTTGTGTACGTCTACCATTATAACTGCTGGGTTATATTGTTGCATGTGCATGGGATTTACATATGACCAGTTTGATAAATTGTGATATTTAGGCGCTTGCTCTTTAAACTAGCATACACTTTATTATTCATTAGGTTGGTTTTTCACAGTTGTTCTCTCACCATGGCTCTCCTGTTTATATTAACAAGTTACTATAGACTATATCACATTAGAGGTCTAAAGCGCAGTCCGTGTTTCCCTATTTCCCGGTTTGATTCTGGAGTAGGAGGAGCAGTTTTGAGGCTATAAATAGGTGCTGGGAAACAATGGCCTTTCATGAGTTACTTAAAATATATACATAGAAATTTGAGATATGAACATCTCACTTGTTCCAGTTTGTACAATATGTTTAGTTATCCACCCATTTTTACTATCACTTTTATCTGCCATTAAGGCATTATGTCTGATCTTTCTTTAAAAATCATTATCCATGTCAAATTTAGACTGATATGGCATAACCACAGAGAATGAGAAGTTTAATGTCTTCTAACTCTTACTGGAGAATCATTATTTTAGGCTGAAAACCTATGCATATGTAAAGCTCTGTCGAACAGAGTTGAACTTAAATGTGAGTAAAGATGGACAGGAATAAGAGCTATATTAGGGCTTAGGTGCCATTGCACGCTTTCTTCTATTCCATAATTTTATATATCCTGCTGTCAGAATCCTAATGTTTTCTAAATTTTATAAACACAAGGAGTGATGTTTATGGCAACTATTATAGCATTTCCCTTCACTACCTTAAGTATCCAACTCAGTTTTCTGCTGGTCATCTTTTTTCAGTTCAACTCTGAAAACATTTCTATGTTTTATGTTTATCTATTCTTAAAGGTCTGCAAAAATAACCTATATATTATAGGAACTCTGTGTATCTTTTCCAGAGTATTGTTAGATCTCTTAAGCATATATATTCTCCCCAATTTTCATCTATATTTAAATGGTATAACTTTCTGGCTTCTAGGCATTTAATTGGCTTCTGTGCAATGTCATTCAAACAACATCACTTCATGATATCCTGTGGCACTTTGTGGCTTCTCTTACCCCTGCCCCTATCGAGCCAGAGGAAGAAGATGAGGAAGAGAACAAAGCAAACAAAGAGAATATTGAACAAGTAAGTTAATTCTTAAGATCCATTAACATTATTTTGGGTAGTTTCAGTAAAACCCTCTTTAATACATTTTTTAAAAAAAATCTTAATTTTTTCAGGGCTCTGGCCGAAACCAGAGCCCTGAGAGATCTGCTGCCATTTAGACGGGCCTGCAAAACTCATTTGTTTAGGCAGGCCTTCGGCGAGTAGGCCTCGTCTATACTCTCTGGGCTGTGATATCTCCTGCTGCTCAATTGTTATATTGCATTTTGCTGTTTAATTGTTTTAACTGTTTTTAACTGTTTTTATGTTTTAACCTGTGGCGTTGTGCCACTGGCTCTGTGAGCCGCCGCGAGCCCCCGGGAGTCGGCGGCGAAGAAGCCCCAATAAATAAATAAATAAATAAATATTTATTTCAGACATTTTGTGCCCTGTCCTTCTCACCCCCAGAGGAGGACTCCGGGCGGCTTACAACCGGCAATCATTAGATGCCAACAACAATAATAAAAACACAGTTAAAATTAATTAAGACATCATCATAAGTTAAAAAGACAATTTAAAAGAGACAAATCCCAAGTCCAAGTCCATGATTTTTAAAATAACTGTACATTTCTTCAGTTAGTGTCCAGCAGTGTAACTTCAATTATTTCGAAAAATGTGTGAATCATTCACCAAATTTCATACATCAGTTGAATAAATGATTTTCACATAAAGGGTAGTATGTTTTCTTAGTATATTATTTAGAGATACCTTGGAAAGACTGCAGCCTTGAACGTTGGTTAAAATATTGATATCCATATTTGATTTTTTTTTTAAGGAAAAGGACACCAGAGTCTGTGAGCATCCATTGTCGGACATTGTGATTGCTGGTGAAGCAGCTCATCCTTTACCCCACACTTTTCACCGTCTGCTACAGACAATCTCTGACCTCATGATGTCCCTCCCAAGTGGAAGTTCATTACAGCAGATGGCTCTCAGGTAGGTGTCAGATACAGAAAAAGCATTTGAGTGGGGACAACTGTAATACAAAAAAATACAGAAAGTATTTAAACTAGGAAAGCTTTAAAATATTCTTAAGCTTTGATTGTTTTAAGCAAAAATAAAAATAGATCAGAATTATTCTGCTAAAATTGTGCCAACTTAATTACCTTATACGTGGGCTACGTGTTAATTCAGTTAAAATTGCTTCATTTGCATTTCAATTTGTCAGGACATATGAACGTTACTCTTCATCCATCCTTTTTTCAATAAAATGCTGAGACATATTTCCACCCATGAAAATGTATGGATAAATGAGTAGCAAGATATGTTGTCTCCCTCCCCATCTCACTTTACCTTTTCCATGTGCTGTTTGTTGTTTGTTTGTTATTGTTCCATTTCCCAATCTACATCTTTCACATAGTCATCTTTCAAATTCAGCAGTATGCTAATATCATGGTGACAAATCGTAATGATGGCAGAACTTTCATGAGGTTTCACAGCTTGATATTCCACTCACACTTTTCAGGAATCACAAGGTGTATATGTGTTGCATTTTTTAAAAAAGCTACTGATTTTCAGTAGAGAGAGCCTTATATTTTAGCCAATTCTTCATTTTTTCACTTATTTAGACTACATTAGCCACCCTGAGTCCCTCTGGGGTGAGAGGGCCGGTCAAAAAAATTATTATTATTAGTTTAGCATCTTCATGCACTGCTACCAAAGCTAGTCAATCAATAACATTTGGATGTGATAGTCCTTACTGCTTGTGTTATAGCCATAGGAGTTCTGGCATTGTGATAAATAATTGTCAGTTGTCTGTCATCATAAGGCTTCCAAGCTTAATAGTTTCATTAACTCCATAATGGAGTCATGCCTGTCTTTGCAGTGTATAAGTATGCATGCTGTAGTGCAGACATGGGCAACCTTTGGCTCTCCAGGTGTTTTGAACTCTCAGAAATCCCAGCCAGTTTACCGGCTGTTAGGAATTGTGGATGTTGGAGTCCAAAACACCTGGAGGGCCAAAGGTCGCCCATGCCTGGTCTAGTGGAAGATTAGTTAATGCAGATTCCAGATGTTGTTGGAATCCCTGTACCTTTCGTTGCAGGCTAACTAAATTAAGGCTACTAAGAGTTTCAGTCCAACAATATCTTGAGGGCTCCATAATTTCCATCCTCATGCTAGTACTTTGGTTGCTTGATTATGAAATGGTAAAGTCATGTTCTTTGCTTGTTTTTCAGATGCTGGAGCCTCAAATTCAAACAATCTGATCATCAATTTCTGCATCAGAGTAATGTATTTCACCACATTAATAACATTCTGTCCAAGTCTGATGACGGAGATAGTGAAGAGAGCTTTAGTATCAGCATCCAGTCTGGTTTTGAAGCTATAAGTCAGGCAAGTTTTATCTCCAGATAAACACAAAAGCCTCATGATGAGTATAAATGGAATTGAGGTATTTCCCTGAAATGTTTTGTTTCTATCAATGGATGAGGAACTGATACTAATAAATTTAGATTTATATTTTAGTGATATTTACTGTATATAATTATATTTCCCATTTGTAAGAACCTATTGAGAGGATGTTCAGATTGTGCTTTGTAGGCCACTAACTTCAAATAAATTTGACATGTCACATAATCTTTACATTAGAACTATGGTTGTTTTAGAACTGAAAATCTATTCCAAGGTCTAAAATACTTTTACAAACAAAATGATGACTTTCATTAAAATGGACAGATGAGAGAGATATGAGAAAAAAGTTTCCCTTTAGTTTCTTGTGTTTCTTTTGTTTCTGTTTACTCTCTCATTTTAGTACTTTATTAAACTTGTTGACCAGGAACTGATATTTGTTTACATTTTGTTATGAATTTTCTCTAAAGTATCTTTTTTTAAAAAACAGGAATCATGTATAGTAATTTGTCTTAAAGACCTAACCAGCATTGTTGATATTAAAACATCGAGCCGACCAGCTATGATTGGAAGCTTAACTGATGGATCAACAGAAACCTTCTGGGAATCGGGTGATGAGGATAAAAATAAAACAAAAAACATCACAATAAATTGTGTCAAAGGAATTAATGTTCGCTATGTGTCTGTCCATGTTGATAACTCAAGAGATCTTGGGGTAAGAGTTAAAACTCATTGTGTGAAATTTGCTCAAATGTACTTAACAGAATGTTGGGCTTGTTTACAATTGTAGAGGTTGAATTTATAAACAGATTATAAGCTTGGCAATTCACTACTAGCTATTAGTTTAGGAAATGATGTTCCAGATATCAGACTGCAGTTAGACCAGGTCAAGAAGAATGCAAACAACATGTTCAAATTACATCTTCAAATGACTCTCACACACACATATATATATATTAAAAAAACTTTGATAAGCTTGGCAATTCACTACTAGCTATTATTTATTTATTTATTTATTTATTTGACTTATTAGTCGCCCTTTCCCGTAGGCTCAGGGCGACTCACATTGTGAGAGTCGTAAGAACAAGTAAAATCAGGGTAAAACAAAACATAGTAAAATTGCAACCAGCGCGCAAGCATGGTTTGGGCACGGTTTTATATACATAAACCTAAGCACCGAACGCCTGGGTGAAGAGGAGGGTCTTGCAGGCCCTGCGAAATGTTAGCAATATTAGCTTAGGAAATGATGTTCCAGATATCAGACTGCAGTTAGACCAGGTTCAAGAAGAATGCAAACAGCATGTACAAATTAAAGCTTCAAATGACTCACACACACACACACACACACACATATATTTTAAAACTTTGATAAGTACTTTGTTCCTGGTAGATATTTTTGGCTTTCCCCCCTTTAAACGGCGGTATTAGTGGTATAAACAGAATTATAACCTTTTTGCTTCATTTTGTCATCTGCAGAACAAAGTGACTTCAATGACCTTTTTAACAGGAAAAGCAGTAGAAGATCTTTGTAGAATAAAACAGGTAAATCGTTCCTGTCATTATTACAAACATAACATATTTTGATTTGTGAACCCAGCAGCCAATTTGGGGCTACATGTTTAGCAAAAACGTTTTGTTTAAATAGAGCAAGCATGGGCAAACTTCGCCCCCCGGGTGTTTTGGACTTCAACTCCCGCAATTCCTAACTGCCAGTAGGGGGGGTGAAGTTTGCCCATGCCCAAAATAGAGAAAGCCACAACTAGAATGACAGACTGCAGTTGTAATCAAGATCATAAAATTATTGCATGCATCCCTTGGCTCAAATATGCAGTCTAATGTGACTCTACCCAACAAGAGATTTCTGAGTGTTTTATGCTCGATGTTTGCTCTGCCATCCAAGCACGTCAGACTGTATGGTCCCAAAATCTTGGTTAGCCTGTTAAAGGGTCCTCGGGTTGTTCTTGTCAAACTGGATATTCAGGGAATTCAGTGGACCTGAGTCAGTTATTTGTTCCATTCCCACAACCTTCCTGTCTACTTAAGCCATGTGATCTGCATGAGGTCTTCCAAGCCAAGAAAAATCCACTAGATGCTGTACTGAGGGAAGGAATTTACATGGATATGAGTGAAATGTCTGCTTTTTGCTGAGCCCTGCTTCTGCATGCCAGCAAGATATGGTTGGTTGGATTTCCCATTCCATACCAGAACTTGCAAAAAAAATGTGTGGGATTCCAGAGAAGATAAACAACATCACCATCTGGAAAATCACATCTATCTTTACTTTGCCCACAGTCACAGGCCACAAATTGGTATTGCTGATGAGCCAGACAACACACCTGATTTGGAATAGTTAACATCCCATATCAAGGACTTCTTTTATAAATTAGTTTCTATAAGTAAGGACTAGTCCTCTGCTGCCAGTCTAATTTCCAAAGGATTGCATGCCCACTTTTACTGACCTCTTAATGGAGGATTATTTGGTGGCCGAGAACAAAGGTGTTTCTGTAGTCAAACATCAGATCATTATGTTCCTCTTTTTTTTTTAGCATTTAGGAACTGCCAGTGGTCTTCCATCATGTATGTTTGCTCACCCATTTGCTCCAGGTTTAATACCTGAATGTTTTACATTTTGTGTGCTTGATTAAATTGCCTCTTATTTGTCACAACTTAGTTGGCAGGTTATTATGATGGCTCTACTTTGGGAGAGGATATGGGGTTCCAGGCTAATTGTCACCTGCATTTGGGAGTCTCCCAAAAGGATTGCACAGTACCAGGGTCAGGCCCAGCCCAGGGCTGTTGGACTAGCACTATGCCTAGGTGATTAAGAAAATCACACAGTGATTTCATGGTGGTCCACCAGCAGGCAGGCTAAAGGAAGTAGGTATCATATCAGATAACAGGATATTTGGATGTTTTAGCCTACACTGGTCTGTGCAGCCATAATTTTTAAAGAATTGCCTTTTTTCTCTAATAAAGCTATTCTAGTCTGTGTCTTCTTTTTACCATTTACCATTCACTGACTGCAACCACATTAATGAACGTTGATGCTCTGGTGTCTCTCAGTTTCAACTATCCAGTGAAACTCACCAAAACACTTCCTTCTTCATAAAACTTTCATCGTATTCCTGTGCTGTAGGTTGACTTGGATTCGAGGCATATTGGCTGGGTAACAAGCGAACTTCCCGGTGGAGATAACCATATCATCAAAATTGAACTGAAGGGACCAGAGAATACCCTTAGGGTGAGGCAGGTCAAAGTGCTGGGATGGAAGGATGGTGAAAGCATCAAAATAGCAGGACAGATCTCAGCAAGTGTAGCTCAGCAAAGGAACTGCGAGGCTGAGACACTGAGAGTCTTCAGACTCATTACATCTCAGGTGAGACATTTAAGATCCTCTGTAAAAACTTCATTCTATGCAGTATAAACAAAAGACTTGCTTATTTTATTAATACTTAAGATCCTAAAATTTTAAAGTAGCATACATCATTGAAGCATAATCAAACACATTGTGGGGGAGTGTGTTTTCAAGTTGTCTGTTGACTTATGGCAACCTGTGAATTTCATCGGGTTTTCTTAGGCAATGAATACTCAAGGTGATTTTGCCAGTTCCTTTCTCTGGCATACAGCCTATAGCGCCTGGTATTCATTGATAGTCTCTCATCCAAGTATAAATCCTTGCCCTTGTTACCTTTCCAGATCAACTGGAACCACATGTTTTAGGGTAAAAATATCGCAATACATATCATTAATTCTATATATGGTGCAAGTAATAAGATTTTATGTTGGACTAAACAGGGAAAGTTTGTAGAAATAAGTATGTTTTAACATTTTTATAAAGCTAAGAATATTTACAGCACATAATTTTTTCTGAAGAGAGCATTTCATCTATTGAATATCACCACCCTAGATGTTGTGCTCAAAATGGTTGAAGTAGACTTCAGCAGAACTTGGCACTACCAAAAGAGCTTTTCCAGAAGCTAACTTCAAAGATTGGATTGATTTATAAAGAGGAGGGCAGTCTTTCATGTAATCAGTAATTAATAGCACACTTGAATGAGATTCAAGATTAGCTGTGTATCTGATGGTTGCCTGCGTACTTTAAGGTTGAACAAATCTGATGTTGTTTTGGTGAGATACTGCCTGAGAATTTTTAATTATTTAGATGTTTCCATGCCATTTTCCTAAATAAAGAAGGGGCAGCAGTTGTAGATAGCAACATTTAAATTAGTTCACATACTGGTATAAGATATTGGATCCAAACCTCTTGATTATGGTAGATTTTTTAAAAACTAGTAGGTTTTAAGTTCATAATGACTTGATTTCAACAGGATTACTTTAAGTGTGATTTAATGGTGGATCCAGTGTCATTTATTTAACCCAGTGTGAACACTCTTTAGAGAAAATGTTGGATACAAATTTAGTAGTGTGAAAAACTGAAACTTCCTGCTTCATATATTGACAATATATTATTATAATAATAATAACTTCATTTTTATACCCCACCAACCATCTTCCTGTGGGGACTTAGGCCGGCTTACAAGGGACAAGCCCAAAAGACAATTAAAACACAGAAGATAACATTTACCAATTAAAAAACATAATTAAAAACAATACAGCATAATCATACACAACATAAGAGTAATATGGCTGGAAAGAGAATTTGCTGAGATACCATTTCAATGAGTGCAAAACATTTTACAGGGGCACAAGAAAAGTACGACATATCAGTACATTGGGCAGAAAATATTATCATAAATCATGTAGAGGTAGCTCATATGGAGGCCAGGACAAAATGCTAAACTCGGTGGGGATAGGAAAATTCTAGTGAGCTGCTTAATCGTAAGCACACTGGAACATCCAAGTTTTTAGTTGACCCTGGAAAGAGGACAAAGTGGGAGCCTGTCTGATCTCCCTAGCGAGGGATTTCCAGAGCCGAGGGGCCACCACAGAGAAGGCTCTATCCCTCTTCCCCACCAACCATACTTGCGATGGTGGGGGGATAGTGAGCAGTGCCTCCCCAGACCATGTCAAAGTACACACTGGTTCATAAGGGAGGAGGCGATCGCGAGGATAAGCAGGTCCCGAACCGTTCAGGGTTTTGTAGGTGATGATTTGCACCTTGAATTGGGACCGGAAACTTATTGGGAGCCAGTGGAGCTGTTTAAACAGTTGACCGCTCTCTAAATATACAAAGCCGTTTTGTACAACTAAATATCGGTTTGCAGGTAGTTATAAAATGACCAAAATAAAATAACTCTATTCAAAATTTCTCCTTTAATTTTATATTTTTTCACATTTTAAAACAAATGCCTTTTTGTACTTTTGTTTTTATTTGTTTGTTTGCAGAAGATCTGCTTTATTAGAGCATTAATCATTAGTTTTAGACATGTCTTATAGTAGGAATATTGTTCTTTGGCATCTACTTACATATACGTACTGTACTAACTTCAAATAAACATTTAAAAGCATTCCTTCCCTTTTTTGCTTATAGCCAAACCTTCTTTCAGAGCACTGGAATAATTTGATTTATGAAAACAGGAGACAGTTTGTTTTTAACATTTTCCATGTCACATGTGATACGTTTGCAAGGCTCAATAGCAGTAAAAAATTATCTTACTTATCCAGATATTGCACTGCATATTCCACATACTAATATTTTAAAATTGTTAACGTGCTCAATGAAAGGCTTGTGGGTTTTCCTCAGTCCTGTTGTATTATTTCTTTTATGTTCTCTTAACAGGTCTTTGGAAAACTCATATCTGGAGATGCAGAGCCAACACCAGAACAAGAAGAAAAAGCTTTGTTGTCTTCACCTGAAGGAGAAGAAAAAGTACACAATGTATTTATTTGTATTCCATAATTTCTATGATTCTAAAAATATTATTCTAGTAATTCTAGTTTAATCAACTCTTATTACTGCTTTGTCAGATAGTATTCCTCTTGATCAGATATTGATCCTTTGGATATTTGTTTGAATTACTCCTACCAATAGTCAAGTTGCAGGTAGCAGAATTCATAGGAAGATATGTATTTCAGAAAATTTGATTCAAAAACTTTACAAAACGCAACCATATCTGTTCATTTTTAATTTTGAAAATAAATGTCATTTGCTCAGTGGATAAGGTCCTCTGCTGTAACATTGATCAGTATTGTCTGGAGCATTAAATGCTCAGAATATTTGTAGTGGAACTCTCTGCCCCGGAGTGTGGTGGAGGCTCCTTCTTTGGAGGCTTTTAAACAGAGGCTGGATGGCCATCTGTTGGGGGTGCTTTGAATGCAATTTCCTGCTTCTTGGCAGGGGGTTGGACTGGATGGCCCATGAGGCCTCTTCCAACTCTATGATTCTATGAGTGTTCAAAATGCCTTTTTAAAAGGCAGAAATATGTTAAATGTAAATATTTTTCAGCTGTTTCAGTGTGGCTTAAACCTTCTGTTTTGCTAAAAGGTATTCCTCTTAACAAAACTTCTCTAAAATTCCGATAACCGATGGCATCTTGTTATAGAAATCAAAATGCGAAATTCGATATTCTCACATCAAGCATTAACATTTCCCTTTAAAGGCTACTTCAGATGCAGACTTGAAAGAGCACATGGTTGGAATCATATTCAGCAGAAGCAAACTGACCAATTTGCAAAAACAGGTTTGTTTACTGTAGTAATCTTCTCCTGTGCTAGATATTGTACACAGGTTTGTATGTGTAGTCTCCAGGATACAAGGAGAGGAAGTCCGGCAATCAAAGACATTGAGGAAAGAAGGTCAAAGTCTATTATTAAAAATTAGCATTATGTTTGATGTTACCAGACCCACCTCCTGTCTGAAAGGTGTATTTAGTGCTGACACATTTTCTTGTGACAGATAGGAGTGCAGAAGGGGATAAGCACAGTTTAGAAGCAACTATTTATGGGAGTTTTCTCTCCCCAAAAGTTATTTTTTTAAATGGCATTTGAAAGTACCACCTTGTATCTACGTATATATTTACTGTTTGTACGCATGCATTAAATGCATAGTGATGTACAATAGCAACTGTTTGTTCTACCATAGAGAGAATGTGCATCTTGAGTGACACATTTCTGCTTTTCCTCCCTCAGCTGTTTCGATTATTTGGACAGAGTTGAGTCACATGTTTATATTAGTCATGGAAATTGGTGAAAAGGATCAAGCAGCCTAAGCTTGATTTCACACTAATTGTATACCAAAGCACAGTGTGAATGAGTTAATTCTGCTGCTTTGAGAATAGTTGTATGAATACAATTTCGTGATGACATTACAACTGCATTACAGTTAAGGGTCACTCTAGAGGGTTGATTAAAAGAGTTACAAATTATCTTCACTTTTTAATTACCTTGGAGTCAAAATGTGGTTGAATTTTGGTTTGCTTTGACTCTCTGCTCCTGTTTGTTTGCTTTGATTAGGTTTGTGCTCATATCGTACAGGCTATCCGAATGGAAGCCACTCGTGTGCGTGAAGAATGGGAACACGCCATTTCTAGCAAGGAGAATGCTAACTCTCAGCCCAGTGATGAAGATGCATCCTCTGATGCCTATTGCTTTGAACTGCTCTCTATGGTGCTGGCACTGAGCGGTTCCAATGTTGGGCGTCAGTACTTGGCTCAGCAGCTGATTTTGCTTCAGGATCTCTTCTCACTGCTACACACGGCTTCTCCCAGGGTGCAGAGGCAGGTTAGTTCAGAGGAAAGACCTTTGTATTCCATTAAAAAGCACCAGAGTCAAATTCACGTTGTTCTTGCCTGCAGTCAAAATTACTGTAAGATTTAATGTATATATTAAATATAATTGTGAAAAAGCTAGCTATCTTCTTGAATGCCTCTTCCAGGTGACATCCTTACTAAGACGTGTGCTGCCAGAAGTCACTCCTAGTCGGTTGGCTAGTATCATAGGGGTAAAGGCACTACCTCCTGCAGATATAAGTGATATCATTCATTCGACAGAGAAGGGAGATTGGAACAAACTGGGTATCCTGGACATGTTTCTTGGATGTATTGCCAAAGCACTGACTGTACAGCTAAAGGCCAAAGGAACTACTATTACTGGGACAGCGGGTACTGCAGCTGGCAAAGGAGTAACTACAGTTACATTGCCAATGATTTTCAATTCCAGGTTAGTAAAAAATGTACTATTTCAATATTTCACACTTGGAAGTACAATTTTGGTTTTACTAAACAGTAAAACAGAGCTCTCTTTTTTAAACAGCTTCACATTAATGCTGTTTTGAAGCTTCTCAAGTGCATATTACTTTCAGATGTTTTTTCATTTTTTTCATTGGCTTTGATTATATTTTCTCTTTCTAGTTATCTAAGAAGAGGTGAAAGCCATTGGTGGATGAAAGGTTCAACCCCAACACAGATTTCAGAGATCATTATTAAGCTCATAAAAGACATGGCAGCTGTAAGCTTTTGGCATTTTACTGTTCTTTTGCTCTGTTGTGCTCTAAACACTGATGCAGTACAAAAGGGTGTTTTCTTTATGAAGGAGCTGGGATTATGAAATAAAGAAAACAGAAGCCATTATATTCTGTATTGAACATTTTTAATTTAAGATTTATTGGTTCTTCAAAAAGTAACTGAAAAGTACCAGATGGATAATGCATTGTCGAAGGCTTTCATGGCCGGAATCACTGGGTTGTTGTAGGTTTTTCGGGCTGTATGGCCATGTTCTAGAAGCATTCTCTCCTGGCGTTTCGCCTGCATCTATGGCAGGCATCCTCAGAGGTTGTGAAGTCCTCTGTGGATAAGAATTGTATTTGCCATTTGCCATGGAAGAAAAGTAGGTGTATAAGTAAATGTAGAATAATGTTATTGTCAGTCAAGATACTTGTTCTTTTGTATATCTCCATTGCTGTGCTAAATTGGTCTGTGAAGATTTCTCTTTTCTATACAAAATGACATTTGAATCAAACATTTCAGAAATGATAACTTCTTTCTCAGTTATCTGCCAGGCAGTATTTGTATAATTATGCTAGATGTGTGCTTTGCAAACTTTCAAAGAAGGAAACTCCCAGATTATTTTCCCTTCTCCATTTCTCCTTTCTGTGACCTTGGTGACCTCTTTGCTTTCCCAGGTTTTCTACCCCAGGGATTATAGCAAATCAGAGATCAAAGTGAGAGTGTGAGCCACAGTGAGAGCCACAGTGCTATGTAGTTTGTTGAATTTGACTATAAGACAACGTCATTAAGAGAAAACAATGCTGAAGCTTTACCTTCAGGAGATAGGAGAAATAAAAAGTGTCTCCATGGATGAAAAAGTTGCATTGCTTGAGTAAGCTAGGATGCTCCCTGTCTTTGCTGTGGAACTGCTTCACTGTAGCTCAGTGCAGCCAAGCAATGAACAGAATATGTTAGCTGTGCGTTCAATTTCAGAAATAGCCTAGTGGCATTATCTACTATGGTTGCCCAAGATTAACAAGGGATTCATCCATGGGCTTCTTTCTAGAACTTCAAAGATAGTTTGACATCCACATGGCATATCCTTAGAGAGCATATCTTGCCTTTAGTCAAAGCTGGAAGCTCTTAACCAGAGGACTATTTCATCAGCCACCCCTAAATTGTGGAATGATTTGCCAGAGTGGCAACACCTAGATTCAGTGTTGACATTAAAAGCAGCATCAAAGACAAAGTTCTTCTGGCAAGCTTATTTAGATGGTTTAAATTATGAATGTATTGTTTATTTTAATCTATATTCTTTTTAATAATATTTTATTAAATATTATCAAATTTTAAGTCATTAGGTCAGAAATTGATAAGAATAGCACAGGATCATATATTTTGACAAATGGTAGATTTGTGTGAAGTCCAAAGGGTGGATCGAGGACAAATCGAATAAAGGAATAAAGGAAAATTCTTTTAAATCTGATGTTACATTCTATTATTATGCATTTTAATGTATGTTAGCCACAGTTAACCAATTGTGTAAAGTGTCTATTTCTTGCTATATTTTAATCTCTTGTGCCTTTACCTAGATCCGTACGGAGGGGTGGGTAAGAAATAGCAATAACAGTAACAACAGTAATTTTACTACTATCATTGATCTAATATAAAAGCAATGTTTGAGTGGAAAATCTCAGCAGAATCTCAGGTTTTCATGACTAGTAATCCTTGTTTCTGCACGATACATTCATATTAATAAATCAATAAGAACATTCATAGCTTAAGTTTTCCCTTTCATAGGGTCACTTGTCTGAAGCTTGGTCTCGTGTAACAAAAAATGCTATTGCAGAAACAATCATTGCTTTGACCAAAATGGAAGAGGAATTTAGGTCACCAGTGCGGTGTATTGCAACTACTCGGGTAAGCAGTTTTTTTCTCTTCCAGGGCATATTGTATTTATCTCTGTTTTCTTGCAGATAGATGTCTGTTTTGTGGTTGTTTTAGAACAAAAGAACATAAGAAGAGCCATGCTGAATCGGACCTCAGCCCATCTAGTCCAGCATTCTGTATCACACAGTGGCCCACTAGTTGTACACAGGGATCTCGAGCAGAAAGGAGGGCAAAACCCTCACCTGCTCCCGACCCCCCACAACCAGTACACAGGGAAATCCTGCCTACCTCAACCAACTCCGAGGTGGTACTTGAATGTCCTTTTCAGTAACTACCGATACACTTGGTATCCATGAATCTGTCTAATCCTGCCTTGAAGTTGTTCAGGCTGACAGCTGTCACAACCTCTTCTGGAAGTAAATTCCATAACCCAATGACCCTCTTGGTGAAGAAATATTTCCCTTTGTTGGTAATGGTAAAAGAAAACAATACTTTCTTGGCTGCCCACACTACCAGTCTGTAGATTTTCAAGTAGATTGTAGCCCATGTTCAATCGGATTCTAAGTTTTCGGCCAACTTTGCTCTACCCCCGGCCTGCACAACCTGTGGCCCTTCAGCTGTTTGGGCCTCCTTGCCAGCTTGCCCCATACTCAGGAAATCTGGGAGCTGAAGTCCCAAACACTGGAAGACCAGGGAACTTGTGTTTTCCAAACTCTTATCTTTTAGCTGGTAAGCCCAACCCATTTACATTCCAATATATACTGTAAGAGCATCCATTTTTATGTTGTACTAGTGTGATTATGCTATTCTGTGAGATATGCTTTGAACAATCTTTAAAGTATCATTTCAATTACTTGACAGTGAATAATTAACAACTGTTCTCCCATAAGATCCCCTCATTGGGAACAGGAAACATTTGAAAAAAAAAGAGATAACCCTGCAATCACAGAGTTTTAAGCCTCTGCATTGTAAATATTTATTCTTGGTTCCACAATAAGGTATCTTATCATGTTCGTATGAGATGCAAACAATGCCAGATATTTACAGCATGTTATTGTGGCATTTTATATAGAAAAATAGCCAATACATTTCCAACATAAGTGTTTAATTTATTACCCACCCCTGAATTGCTGGGTTTGATGTGCTAAGATAGTTCTTGCTTTCTGCGGTATATGAAGCCTTGTATATAAACTGCCTATATAACAGGAATGATCAAATAATGTAGACTAACATATGTGTGATCTTGCCATTTTTTCAACAGCTCTGGTTAGCTCTTGCATCCCTTTGTGTGCTTGATCAGGACCATGTAGACAGACTTTCCTCTGGAAGATGGATGGGAAAGGATGGACAGCAAAAACAGATGGTAAAGAATGGACAGAAATGAATCTCTAGTCATTTTCTTCTCAAACATTTGATTTAATTCAATTTAACTTCCAGGACTTGTTCTTCCCCCAGCCACAGCCTTCCATTTTAAAGTTCTGAAGAATAACAAACTAAAGATACCACTGTAAAATAAGTATACAAATTATTGACACCTTTTCTAAGGATAGATTAAGACCGGAAGTGTTATGTTGGTTGTTTGAAAAGGTTTTGCTGAAACTATTGATAATTATGTTCCTTATTATCAAAATTTCTTTAAAGAATTCAATTATGTCTTATCTTCTTAGGTTACTGCATTATTTATAAATAAAAGAAATCTCGAGAAAGGCATACATCGATAGTCTGTTTGCCAGTAAATGTAAATTCGCAGAATTACTAGCGCATTCCTTCTTTATCCATAGTTCTTAGAATATTCCTGTAATATTTAGGTGTTTTGCTTTATGTCATGGTCACTGACCACAGTTAGTGGATCTAACTGCATTTCGTAGAGGAAATGCTAATTTTATGCTGATTTAATTTTAAAAACATTTTTTTTAGTTGGGCTAAATTATCTTTCTTTAAATAGTAAACTTGGATTAATAAATTTTCTTCTCAGTGTTTGGTCAGGTATGGTGAAATTTTAACTCATCCTCAAGTATCCCACCCTCCTTCAAAGACTATTAATATCTTACTTTTCAAAAGCATTGGCTTTATTGATTTTATTGTTTTTCTTTCCTATTATATAAAATAAAACCAACCAATATTTTGATATAAGGAGTCAGATAAGTGGTCTGATCCATGCACTGTGTGTGTTGTGTTATAAAATGTGCATCCAACTCTTCCATGGTGTATATAGATTCTCTTCAGCATTCAGACTGAAGCAGAAAATTGAGAATTGCTGTTCTAGTGTTCGGTACATTACAGACTGCTCATATCTTTTACCCAGGATCCCCAATGTAACCTCACCTATTTTTAAAAGAAAATTTAAAATTTTAGAAGGTCAAGCATTTGCAGGCAAGGTACTTTCTGTGTTTTAAAATATACATTTCTGAATAGAATGTACTGATAGAGTTGAAAAATACAAAAATATTTTTTGAATAAAAAACAAAGCTCAGCATTGATTTTTGCCTCTGTTTTTGTTTTCAGCCAATGTGTGATAACCATGATGATGGTGAAACTGCTGCAATTATCCTGTGCAATGTCTGTGGCAATCTCTGTACAGATTGTGATCGGTTCCTTCATCTTCATCGACGAACAAAATCTCACCAGAGACAGGTGAGGAAAAGGCTGTTTTTAAAATGCAAATTCAATATGTATAAAAATAATTATATATTTGAATTATCTTAAGTTATCCAATTCTTTGGGTTTAATATATGTTTTTCAAAATGTGATAGGTGTTCAAAGAGGAAGAAGAAGCCATTAAGGTTGATCTCCATGAAGGCTGTGGTAGAACCAAACTGTTTTGGCTGATGGCACTTGCAGATTCCAAAACTATGAAGGCAATGGTGGAGTTCAGAGAACAAACAGGTGAGATAGATTTGCATTTATTTTTCAGACTTATCATAGAAAAGAGAAAATATTATTTGTTTTCCTTCTAGTCTATAAACTACAGCAGTTAAACAGAGCAGAATTTGGGTCCAAACTGTATTATCTTGCTCAAGCAAGAGATGCCGTTTAATATAAAACAGGTTACTAAATGCTCATTCTGACCCCATCTATACTGTCCTATACAGCAGCTTCAAACTGCATTATAAGGTCAGTGTAGACTCATGTGATGCAGTTTAATGCAGTTAGACAGCAGTATATGAGTCTACGCTGTCATATAATGCCATTTCAAACTGCAGTATACATGGGGACTTTGACTCAAATCCTGATTACAGCAGATATAAATTTTATTGGAGTAACACGGACCTCTATCTGGTTTTGTGCTCATACAAACAGAACAATTATGTTTCCTAAGAATTCCAGTTCTTGTGTATTTTTGCTTAAATTTAGTTTCTGGTCATGTTGCAGAAATATACATGTATGTAAGTGGGATGAAGGAACCTCTGTGCCCCACAGTCTAATCTGGCACATGAAGGCTCCTTATGTGACTTTCAGAGCAATATGCTATAGTTCCCACTGCTTGCTGTCCAAAGCAGGACAAAAAGCAGCATGCTAAAGAGAATTTCCTTTATTAACAAAAAATGGTCAGACACTAGGAGAATCCATTGCTTCTCTACACACTGAGCAAATTATTTTCTTTGTGCTGAGAGAATTACAGAATTTCATGCTTCTGCCTATGTATAGAAACTTGAAGTGAGTAGAACCTATTGATGGCTGTTGCAGAGTCAGACTTGGGAGGATTGGGTCCATCTCTCAAATAGCATTTGACCAACAGTGGATCCAATCTCTATGACACAAACTGTTTATATTCAGTTTCTGTCATCTGGGTTTTTTTTAATGATCCCTGGCTACAATGTCCTCCTCTTGCAACCTTATGAACCCATTTCTAGTAATCCATATAGAGGCAGTCCCTGAGTTACAAACATCCTACTTACAAATGACTAATAGTTAAGAACAGAAGTGAGACAACAGGGGGAGAAATCTACCTCAGAAGGGAAATTAACACCTAAAAAGTTATCATGGGGGGAAGGGGTCTCCATTGTTGCTTTCTCTCCAATCCTTGTTTCCACAACAAACAACATTTTTCAAAATCCAATTATTAAAAAAATTACCTGTTCCAACTTACATACAAATTCAACTTAAGAACAAACCTCCAGAACTTCCTTGATTGTAACTTGGAGACTGGTTTTACTGAGCTACATAGACTGATAACCTGATTGTTCATAACTAAGAGTTGAGTATTCAGCCAAGATAATTGTTTTGTAATGAATAGCTTAATTTGGTAGCAGGTCTGCATAGTAAGGGGTGAAATTAAATAGGCTACAGATAGGTTTTTAGTGCTTTACTCCAGGATTGTGAGAAGGGTGCCTTTTCCTCAGATCAAGCAGCAAAGTGGATTAGCCTCAATTTTGTCACAACCCCTCAGTGTGGTGGCAGATGTAGTCTTTTCTGAGAGAAAGAAGCAGTGTCTCGTCTTATGCATTGCTGCTCTTTATATCTTTTTTCCTCTGGGTTGCTTATGTCATCTTCTCCTGTGGAGGGAAAAACCACCAACTCTACACCATTGATTTCCCTCATTTGTGAGGAAGGAACTTAACTTTGCTATGAAGACTCCATAACAATTTCATAGTGAAGCTACATTTTCTCTCACAGGTGAGAAAAATGAATGGCGGAGAATTGGTGGTTTTTCCCACTGGAAATAACAGACAGTGCCAGTATTGAATGTTATATGGCATGAAAATTGCCTATAGTTTAAACTCTGTGATTTCAAAAAATCATGGGTTAGAACATAGAGATGTGTAGTATTGGTAGAGTGTCACAGGAGGTTCCTGCGCTGGCCAGATGAAGAAGGAGTGATAAGAAAGGAATGTGCTTCTTGCAGTGTGCCGAGATGTGAGCAGACATGATTGTTGATTGTCTTGTATATATTGCGTAAAATAAAGGTAAGTGCTGCTTTCCAGTGAAAGCTGAATTCAAGGAGTCCGGTGTCTTTACCACTTTGTGCTTTAAAGTAGAACTTGAAAAGTTGAAGCAACTGAGATAAGGAAGTTGATTTATCTCAATTTCCAACATGGGTTAATGGCTTCCAACAACGTTCTTCTGAGCAAAGAAGCTAATGAGGACAACAGGCAACTCAGAAGAAAAGGAAAAGCAGCAGAGACAAGCACAAAAGTCCTTCTTTTCTACCATCTCCTCCCTTTAAAACAGACAAACTAATGTTAAATTTTAACATAACCTGAAGCCCAAGTTTACAAGCTCCCTGAATAAAGGTCCGATACCCCTTAACATTTCATCCCTCGCTCCCCACTACTCCATTCTGAGCTCAGTAACCTCCTTAGGCCACGTTTCCCACTGAGAGCAGCACTTTCAGCATCCTGACTGGATCTGTTGGTGGTGCCCCCTTTGTTACAGGTTAGTTGGGTAAAACACTTGGAGAAGTGAGTGGCAAGTTCTGGTGGCTCTTTTGCTGTAGTGCTGCATGTGACCTCCCTCTATAAGGTTTAGGCTCAGGGCCTCTGAGGGTCACACCAAATCCTGGTGAGGGCTGCATCCGGCCCCCAGGCTGCATGTTGTGTAGGCCTGCTTGGTAAGTATAGTGACTTATTTCCCTGTTAGATTAATTTTTCTACTTATATAATGTTTCACATTTGCCTGATAAAATAATAGATCAGCTACCATCCTTTAAATTTTGATGAGACTTCTGACGCACCCTCCCTCTATTAACCCAGGCAAACCCACTACGAGCAGTTCTGAAGCATGTCGTTTCTGTGGCTGCCGAAATGGAACAGAATTATCAGCAGCGGGCAGTGTTTGTTCAGATGCTGATTGTCAGGTTTGTATGTTTTAAACACTGCAATAATTCAACTTCAATTACAGGAATTTATGAAGCAAGCTTTATTCGTAAGTTAGAAAGCGTTTTGTTCTGTTCTCGTTCATGGTCACTGTGGATTCACTCATCTGTATCTCTCTGCGCCTAGCGGAACAGTTCGGAACCTTCTTATAAAATAAAACACATCATTAATGCTAGCCCCACCCCTCCTCGCCCTCGAGTATATATATAGCCCTCTAGTGGGGCTAGCCCTCAGTTCTCTAATTCCGCCGCACGAGCGACAGTAGAGAACCTTCTGTGCGAGCTACCTCACAGAATTATTGGATATTGGATATTGACTGTATTGGATTTATTGGCTTTTGATCTGGACTGGACTGACCATTCGTTATTTCTCCTTCACTTGACTTGGACTGCCTGAGGTACTTTTCTGATTCTTGACCCTGCTTTGGACTTGACTTTGTCTAAATGGCTGCGTCTTTCAAGAAATGCCTGGAGTGTTTTAACACCATCCCTGAGACAGATGGTCACTCCCTGTGTCTAACTTGTCTGGGGGAAGGTCATCTTGCCCATCCATGTGTGATTTGTGCTGCCTTTACGCCACAAACCAAGAAGAATAGACTGACAAGATTGAGGGCTTTCCTCTATGAAATATCTATTTTCCCTCTTCACTCACTGAGGCATCTACCTCTACTGGGGGAGCCCCTGTGATTCCCCCCAACCCCCAAGGTACTACTGAAGAAAAAGCTTTAAAAGGCTAAAAACCCTAAAGCCACGATTACCTCAGTGCCAAAAAAGACATTGGCACCAGTGCCCCAAGATGGCGGACAAGTGGCGTTTTCTTCAGCCACTATCCAAGATGGCTCCGGAGTGCCTTCTTCTTCGCTCCAAGCCTCTGCAACTGCCACAATTTGGGTGGGAAATCAGCCTGCCTTGCCACCCTGCTCCACTGTGCAAATTTCTCCTCAGGCATCATCTGTTGCGGAACAGCTCCCCCTGGTGGCAGAAGGGTCTGCTCTGCAGCCCATGGAGCCAGGGCCAGCCTTGCCGTTTTCGGCTACAGCTGGTGCCCTGAGCAGCGGGATCGTGGCCACACCGCCAATGCCGATCCTCTCCACCCCGGGCTCAATGCCTCCTCAGGACACCGCGGGAGCGAAGAGCCCACCCCAGCCCATACCGCTGGTTGCGGCAGGAGCGGGACCAAGCACCAGCTCCCCTTACCGTCCTGATGACGCGCGGTACGGAGGGGACCGAAGAAGCAGGCTAGTGCGCTCTTACTCGCGCTGTAGCCGTCGCCGGGAGCGACGCTACCGCTCCTCCTCCTCCTGCTCATCTTCCTCTTCCCCTTCACCGAGAAGAAGCAGGTGCCAGTCAAGACGGAGGAGGGAGCGATCGCACAGGAGATCTGTCTCCAGCATGCGTGGGGACCCTGCTGCTGAAGCGCTCGCCTCTCCCGGGGACCTGGAGATTCCAGCCGGATGGAAAGCTGATCTACGTCCCTGAGGCGGCATCTACGGTACCGCAGCCACAGCTGACGTCTCCTTCCCCTTCTGGCCTGCCTGCTCCCTCAGCTGTTCCTCAAGCTCCTGCTCAGTTGCCTGTTGCTTCAACCCCAACCACCAACCCACATATGCAGCCTGCTCCGTCTCTGCAGCTACCTATTCAGCCACAGCCAGCCTTATTGGGGCCTCTTCAGCTGCATCCTCCTTCACAGCTTGGGCCTCCTGTTGCTGTCATGCCTCCCCCCTTGCAGGTTCCTATACCAGCGGGCCCTGCTTCAGTTCAGCAGCCTTCCATGGCGTTAAGGGCTGCCTCCTGCACCCCGGCACTGCAGGATGTTGCGGTGGGGTTGGGAACAGTGGATACGGATTCCCCCTCTGATGCTGAATCTGCACATGAACTACCGAATGACAATAACATTCCGCAGTCTGCTGAATTTGCCAACTTCTTTTCCACTGTGGGACGCATGATTGCGGCCATGGCTCTACCTGCGCCCCAGGCCCCTGAGTCAGTACAGGACCCAATGTGGGCTGCTGAGGAACAGGCCACAGTCTCGACTGCCCTTATGCCTAGCCTCCCTTTTTTGTTGAAAATTGCCAAGGGACCCCCTGTAGCCCCTAGTGCTGTCCCTGCAGTACCTAGGCGCCTGGAGGCCCTTTATAAGGTTAACCTGGCAGATTTTCCCTGGGTTCTTAGACCGCCCAAGGCGAACACTGTAGTCACGGAGTTGACTAAGGGCAAGCGTCCTAAGGCAACGGGCTTCTCCCCCATGGATAAGGAGGGGAAGAAGCTTGATGCTCTTGGTAAAAAGATGTTCCTAAATGCTGCAATGTCGATCAGGATGTCGCATTATGCGACATTGATGAGCGGCTACCAAAAATACTTGTGGGATAAGATGGCCCCCTTTTTGGACCTAATACCCCCTGAGCATCAGGCACTCCCAAAATCTTTGATTATTGAGGCTGTAGGGGTAACCCAACTCCAGAAAGATTTTGCTAAACACCTTGCCCAGAATGCTTCGGGCTTGGTAGGGTCTGCCACTTCCTTACGCAGACATGCTTGGTTGAGGTCCGCTGCCCTCTCTGATGAGGCCAAAGCACTGGCAGAGGACCTACCCTTCAATGAGGGGGGTCTTTTCGACCCGGAGACCGACACTACTCTTAAGAGCAAACAAGAAGTTAGAGTAGTGGCTAAAGACTACGGTTACACCTGGCAGCCCTATAACCAGCAGCGTCCACGGGGTCAGTTTGGATCGGGCCCCTTCCGTAAATACTCAAATTCCTTTTATGGTGGGCCATATCGTAATAGGTACAACAACTCAGGGCGGTTCCGTCAGAACCGCAGGGGATCCTTCACCCCCTTTAATGCCAAACCTAGGTACCAGCCATACCAGAATAAACCTAGGAACGCCTTAGCCTCTAAGAAGCGGGTTTGACGTTTCACCACCAGGGCCGGTCCTACTTGAAGTTGACCAGCCCTTCGTTGAAACCATTCTCCCAATTGCCCAATCGGCCATTCATACTGTTGCAACCCTGGTTCCCACTCCCTTGTTTATGGATAGGCTAAGCCACTTCGCTGCTGCCTGGGACAGCATCACCTCAGACAGATGGGTGTTGTCCATCATAGTTAATGGTTATGTTATTGAGTTTGAGGAAGCTCCTCGGGTGGGTAAGATTAGGCGGACTCCTCACAGTCCTACCTTACAAGCCGAAGTTGATACACTTCTCTCCAAGGGTGCTATTTCCCAGTTACACCCCTCTTCTATACCTTATTGTTTTTTCTCAAGGTATTTTTTGGTGGATAAGAAAGGGGGCAGCTACCGCCCGATCTTAGACCTGAGAGGGCTGAATCATTTCATTGTTCCTAAGAGATTCAGAATGGTGACCCTGGATATTATCTTACCCCTTTTGAATAAAAATTCATGGTTTGCGACTTTGGATTTGAAAGACGCATATTTTCACATATCAATTACCCTCTCTCACCGTAGATACCTATCTTTTATGGTCGAAGACAATGCCTTCTGTTTTAATGTTTTGCCTTTCGGACTCGCGACTGCCCCTCGCGTGTTTACCAAATGCATGGAAAAACTTAGGAGGAGAAAGATTTTGGCTAACATTGAGAGGCATTTGGGAACAAATAAAAAAGGAAGATAGCAATTCGGGTGAAAATATAATAGATAGGATATTAAAAGAAAGATCCAGTGGAAGGCAAAAAGGGTTAGGCAAAATATACGGAAGAATGCTGGAAGATAAGGAATTTATGTATAAAAGGATGGAAAATAGGTGGGAAAAGGAAGGAGGCCTAGGGAAAGAAAGAATAGATAGGATAAGGATTGGACTAAATAAAATAAAAATAGAAAAATATAGGGAACTAGAGCAGAAAGTAATAACAAAATGGTACAGGACACCAATCCAACTGGCACATATGATCCAGGGTCTAAATCCGAAATGTTGGCACTGTGGGAGTAGAGAGGCCTGGTACGCACATCTCTGGTGGGAGTGTAAGGAGATACAAAGGTTCTGGAATCAAATTTTTAGGAAGATCGAACTATATACAAAAATAAAAATGATTTAAATATGGATATTCTCTTAAAAGGGATATGCGGGGATAGTAAAATCAAAGCGCAAGAACAAAAATTAGTTATGATGATGTTTAAAGCGGCACATGCCGTGATTGCCTGGGGTGGAAAGAAAAAGAAATGGACCCTTGAAAAATGGTATGAATATGTGTGGGAACAAGTTCAGCTGGAAATTATGGATATTATAAGAAATGAAAAACTATGGACAGAAAAGCAGAAGAAAATCAAAGAAATATGGTTACCCTTCAAAAACTGGATACAGGAAGCTAAACCAGAAGATGAACATTGGGGGAAAAAACTGGACAGAATGCAACGATGGCTCAAATAAATGAAGGACTAACTTGTCAACGGGGGAGGGGGAGGGTCAGGGGCGAAGAAAAATGTATTGTAACTAAAGCAATGTAAAGTAAGAGTAAATGTAGTATAACAATACAATAAAAAATCTTTAAAAAAAAAAAAAGAAAAAGAAAAACCAAATGCATGGCGGTAGTCGCGGCCTTCCTAAGGACAAAAGGCGTTACTGTTTACCCGTATATAGACGATTGGCTAATAGTAGCTTCTTCTCCTTGCCAATTGAGTTCCCATGTTTCTTTTATTCTATCCCTTCTACAGTCACTGGGACTCATCGTAAATTTGGAGAAGTCCATCCTTTTACCATCCCAGCAAAGGCAATTTATTGGAGCTCTGCTGGACTCCGTCTCCGAAAAGGCGTTTCTCCCGCCAGACCGCTTCGCCAACTTACGGCGTCTCGTCCAGCTGGCAATGTCTCAGGCCTTCATGACAGCCCGAGACGTCCAGGTCCTGTTGGGCCATATGGCCTCCACCACCTCAGTCACTCCGTTTGCCCGCCTGCGACTGCGCCCCCTTCAGGCGTGGTTCCTGTCGGTATTCAATCCCCTTACCGACAACCCGGGCACTCCCCTGGATCTACCGCCGGAGATACGCCACTCCCTCTCCCCCTGGCTAGACCCATCCTGGGTTTGTGCCGGTCTTCCCTTCCGACAACCCACTCCCACCCTTACTGTCACGACAGATTCCTCCCTGACAGGGTGGGGCGTCCACACAGGATCTCTGACAGCGCAGGGACAGTGGAGTCCTCTAGAATCTACCCTCCACATCAATGTTTTAGAACTCATGGCGGTGGATCGTGCTCTAAAATCCTTTGTAGGACTGGTCTCAGGAAAGCTTGTTCGAGTACTCACAGACAACACCACTGTGATGTACTACCTGAACAAGCAGGGGGGTACCCACTCGTCTACGCTGCTCAATCTTACCATCGACATCTGGAACTGGTGCATCTCCGTAAACGCTCAACTTCTGGCCGTCCATCTGCCAGGAAAAGAGAACACACTAGCAGATGTCTTGAGCAGGAGTCCTATGTCCCACCACGAGTGGTCACTTCACCCAGACGAGACCCGCAGGCTCTTCTTAGCGTGGGGAACTCCTACGATAGACCTATTTGCAACACGGGAGAACAGGAAATGCACTCTCTATTGCTCTCATTACGAGCCCCGGTCGACAGTGTCGATGGGAGACGCCTTCCTCCACTCTTGGACGGGACTCAGCACGTACGCCTTCCCACCTTTCCCACTGCTCCTACGAGTGGTGGCGAAAATATTGGCGGACAAGGCATCGTGCATAATAGTGACCCCATGGTGGCCACGCCAACCATGGTTCTCGACACTCCTCAAACTGTCCAGCCGGACGTTTGTTCCCCTACCCGCCAGGATAGATTTGATCAGCACTCAGGGAGGGAGGGTCCTTTTTCCAGAGGTACGCAAACTGAAGCTTACCGCCTGGAGGATCCTCCCCTCCATCTGACCAGGTTTTCTGACTTATCCTTACCTGTACTTAAAATCCTCAATGCTGCCCATAGAACCTCTACAAAGCGCTCTTATGTGTATAAATGGACAAAATTTCAGAACTTTGCAGCGGGTAGAGGTATAGATCCACTTTCAGCCACTATTCCTCAGATCCTGGATTTTCTAGAATCTTTATCAAGGGAGGGGCTATCGGCATCATCCCTTAAATGTTACCTGGCTGCACTGTCATGGTACAGAAAGAAAGCCGGTCTCCCCTCTTGTTTTGCAGACCCCATGGTTAGGATCTTTTTGAGGGGTGCCTTAAATAGGAGACCATCTGTCGCCCCGGTCACCCCTGCTTGGAGTTTGGACTTAGTCCTTTCTTCACTCACTAGGCCTCCATATGAACCGATGACTACTGCGCACATTTCACACTTAACGTGGAAGACAGCCTTCCTGGTGGCAATCACCTCAGCTAGGAGGGCGAGTGAGCTTTGCGCTCTTCGCTCGGACCCCCCATATGTGAGGTTTCATCAGGATAAGGTAGTCCTCAGGACGGATTTAGCATTTCTCCCCAAATCCGCTAGTCCCTTCCATATGTCACAAGAGATTGTTCTCCCTGCCTTTTTTAGAGATCCTTCCTCTTCCCTTGAAAGGGATCTCCACCTCCTAGATGTAAGAAGGGCATTAGCTTTTTATATTGATAAGACCTTACATACGAGGAGTTCTCCCCGTTTGTTTGTTAAGTACCGTAGGGATGAGTTGGGCTTGCCAGTGTCACCCCAAAGACTTGCATCTTGGATTGTTGCTGTGATCAAGTTGGCCTATCAGCTGCAAGGCCAGCCTTTGCCGGAACAGGTGCGAGCCCATTCTACACGTTCAATGTCCACGTCAGCTGCTTTCCTGAGAGGGATATCACTTGACTCCGTGTGCCGTGCTGCCATCTGGGCCAGCCCTCTGATGTTCGTGATGCACTACAAGCTGGATGTCGTCTCCCGTCGGGATGCCCGGTTTGGGAGAGCTGTTTTGTCTTCGGCGTTGTCATGACGCCCACCTTCCAAGGTTGGTAGCTCGCTATTCTACAGATGTGTGAATCCACAGTGACCATGAAAGAGAATTATGGGTTGCTTACCTGTAACCGTAGTTCTCTGAATGGTTACCTGTGGATTCACACATCCCTGCCCGTCCTCCCCTCGAGCGTCATGCCCCGCCTTCTGGCTGCTTTGCAGCGGAAGAGAACTGAGGGCTAGCCCCACTAGAGGGCTATATATATACTCGAGGGCGAGGAGGGGTGGGGCTAGCATTGATGATGTGTTTTATTTTATAAGAAGGTTCCGAACTGTTCTGCTAGGCGCAGAGAGATACAGATGTGTGAATCCACAGGTGACCATTCAGAGAACTACGGTTACAGGTAAGCAACCCATAATCCTTTAAGGACTCGTTTATAGGTTAAATGAAAGCATGCAGTGGAAAACCTCCAAGCCACCTGTTTCATTAGAAACCTGTGGATACATGGATTCATGACTTGGAGCAGAGAAATGGGAGTAGGGGCAAACTACTGATTTTTCTAAATGTATGTTTGCCAAAGGTGAACTTGAAGTTGGGAGGAAAGTAGCAAATTAAGACAAATAGGACTCTACTGTCTCTACTTTGAAAAAAATTGAGCTGCTTGGTTTTTCTTATAATGCTTTATATAGTTAATTCAAAGATACTCAGAAGTTTAGTTTTTCAGTTAATTTGGCAAAGGATATGCATTTAGATAAGTGATTTTTTCTAGATTAAAAAAACAGCACCATAATGAGCATAAAGACCTGAGTTCAGTAGAATCATAGATTTGGAAAAGACTAAATGAGCCACCCAGTCAAACCCCCTGCCATGCATGAAAAGCACAATCAACATACCCCTGACAGATGGTTATCCAGCCTCTGTTTAAAAGCCTCCAAAGAAGGAGCTTTCACCACACTACAAGGCAGAGAGTTCCACTGCTGAACAGCTCTCAGTTAGGAATTTCTTCCTAATGTTCAGGTGGAATCTCCATTCCTGTCATTTGAACACATTGCTCTGAGTTCTGTCTTCAGGGCAGCAAAAAACAAGCTCCCTCTTCTTTCATAGGTAAAAAGATACACAGTGCACTTTTTACACAGAGAAGTTATCAGTTTCCTAACAGATAATGTTAACACATAGACAAGTATTTATTACATTGTTTCTGTTGTAACATATCTTACTGTCAGCGTTTGTGTTACTTTTTCTTTTACAACACTGAAGCCTATCTGTGCATTTGTGCTTGAGATTGCCAGAAAAATAATTTTCAGGCAGTGAGACAGGCATGATTGCAAAGGGACACAGACAGATTTAAATTATTCAGTCTTCCCTTCTTGCTTTTCTCCAGCCTTCTTGTTTACTTTGTGCTTAACAGACATCGATCTTTTTTTGAAATACCTATTTCTGGAAATGGAGAGGAGATTGCTGCCTTCATAAAACTGTGTAGCTTGTATAAGAATAACCGCTACCTCTCTGTTAAATGTATTGAAAGACACTATTTTGTCTTCTAATTCACGTTGATGACCCTTGAAAAGCTAGTTTACATCTGTCGTTCACAGGAATATGCTAAAATAGCTTGCAGTAGGACACATCCTTGTGGTCACCCCTGTGGAGGTGTCAAGAATGAAGAGCACTGCCTACCCTGTTTGCACGGTTGTGACAAGAGCACAACCACCCTTAAACAAGATGCAGATGACATGTGTATGATCTGTTTCACAGAAGCACTTTCAGCAGCACCAGCTGTTCAGGTATTAATTTTGCCTTTCATATATGCAATCTCAAATTAATGGAGAACAATCCAGTAGAAATCCCAGTAAGCTATACAAGTTTTAATCAGTTTTCTTGGTTCAAAGCTGCACTTGTAGCCTTTAATGTCTGGTGGGAATCCTTGTGTTTGTGAATAGTTATGGCAGGCCAAAAGTTATCCCCAAATCTAAACCAATTCGGCAAGGTAGACTGTCACCATTATTCTGTCCAGTGAGCCAGAACCAGTAAAACCTGAGATCTTACAGGTTGTTACTGGACTTCAAGGCAACAAGGGTCTAAACTCTGCACCCTTTGTTCATAGATACTCGGACCTCTGCTTTTGCAAATAGTATAGCACAACTTAAGCAGAAAATTGCCAATTCCTGTCCAACTGCTTTATTTATTTAAGTATAATACTCCATTGAGAGGGCAGCAGTGGCGCAGTTGCAGACCTTCCTAAATGACACAGCCGGGTTAGATCCCTTCCAATATGGCTTCCGTATAGGGCACGGGACGGAGATGGTGTTGGTATCCATCACAGATCAGCTTCGTTGCCAGCTTGACCAGGGCGGATCGGCGCTGCTTGTGTTATTGGACCTCATAGTGTTTGATACTGTCGAATATGATCTTTTGACTCACTGCCTTGCCGTGGCTGGAGTGAGGGGGACAGCTTTAAATTGGCTGTCCTCTTTCCTCCACAATCGGAAACAGCAAGTGAGGTGGGGTTAGTTGGTCTCCGAGGGGTCTCCCTTAGCGTGTGGGGTCCCACAAGGGGGTATTCTCTCCCCACTGTTATTTAACATCTATATGCGACCACTTGCTCAACTGGTACAAAGCTTTGGGCTGGAGTGTCACCAGTACGCTGATGACACCTAGCTCATTTTGAGGATGGAGGGCCGCCCCGACTCCATACCCGATAATTTCTATCAGTGCCTTGAAGCCGTTACTGGATGGCTGCGAGCCAGCAGGTTGAAGATGAACTCGGCGAAGACGGAAATCTTATGGCTAGGCCGCCTGAGCAGTGGGGATATCAATCTGCCTACTCTGGATGTTGAGGCATTACGCCCGTCATCGTCAATAAAAAGCCTGGGAGGCCTTTTGGACCCTCTGCTGACAATGGAGGCTCAAATCTCCACTGTTAGCAGAACAGCATTTTTT
The DNA here is from genome assembly GCA_030556195.1 of Anolis apletophallus. Taxonomy (NCBI): domain Eukaryota; kingdom Metazoa; phylum Chordata; class Lepidosauria; order Squamata; family Anolidae; genus Anolis; species Anolis apletophallus. Next base: position 110,260,953 of record JARBWK010000004.1, read on the forward strand.
CCTCTCCATCAGGCTAGACGGCTGGCCCCCTATCTATCCCGAAGTGACCTGGCTACGGTGATCCAGGCTACGGTCATCACAAGGCTTGATTACTGTAATGCCCTTTACATTGGCCTGCCTGTGACAGAGATCCGGAAACTCAAGCTAGTGCAGAATGCTGCGGCCTGGCTACTTGCTGGGGAGCCAGCGAGTTGCCATATAACACCGGTTCTTCAGCAGCTGCACTGGCTACCGATTAAACACCGGATCACTTTCAGAGTGCTAGTTCTTACTTTTAAGGTCTTGTATGGTCTGGGGCCAGTGTACTTGAGGGATCGCCTCATCCCATATAAACCCCAGTTCAGAAGATCAAGACCTCTTAGAAATCTCCGGCCTGAAGAATTATCACCTGACAGCAACCAGGCGAAGGGCTTTTACGATCATTGCCCCTTCACTTTGGAACACTCTTCCTCCTGAGGCCCGGGCATTGCGTGATCTGGGAGCCTTCCGGAAGGCTTGCAAAACCTACCTTTTCCAGCAAGCTTTTGAATTGTAATGAAAATTTTAAATTGTCCTGTTTTAAATTGCATTTCTTATATATGTAAACCGCCCCGAGCCTTTGGGAGTGGCGGTGTATAAGTCGAATAAATAAATAAATACAAATTTAATGTAATGTGCACCTCAATTTTGAAGGTGCTCATTACAAAAATAGATTTGTCCTCAAATGTAATATGCCCACCGCTGTAGGCACAGCATAATAATAATAATAATAATAAATGTATAGCCCTCCCTCTTTCCCTGAAAGAGAGAGGTTTCCAAAGTACAGAATACAAACAAACAACAATAAAGACAAAACATGAAATAAAATAAAAATAACTTATAAACAACCAAACTTAAAGGATAAACTAAATAAACATAATATAACACAAAGGGTCAGACCAAATACCATGTCAACTAACATTAGCATGTCAACTCATTAAATTTCATTGCCAAAATTCCCAACTGACCTCATTCATGAGGCCTTCAGTACGGGGGGGGGGGGCGGTTTGAAGGCCGGTTAGGAAACCAGTTAGGAACCACACTGGACTGAGTCGGGGGAGGTGGGGGAGGTGGGAAGGCTAGGGAGAGACCCAGAGGGCCAACTGGGATCTGTGACTAAGCACCAGGAACAATGGGGTATTCCTTCTCTATCTCTGGGCACCATAGGTCCTTTAGCCTTCATCAGGAACAGCCTATTCACCGCCTCCCTCCACCTCTTGGGGTCCCCCTGGGCCATGAAGGTGGGTTTACATGTATGATTCTAATGCACCATTGAATCTAATGCACATCTCAATTCTGGCAATGCAATTTAGCCAAAGAAAATGAGCATTAGACTCGAATAAATATGATAGTTATTTTTATGTTGGATAGTATCCTTTTCCCATATTGTACAGTATATTGTGCCTTAGGTAAAAATCATCAGCATGCCAATTGTGATTAATTCAGTTTCACAGTAATAGATAGAAGTGGTATGGAACTCATTTTTCTTGTGAAATCAGAATTATATATGATTTTTAGTTCGCCCATTTGTCAGCACAGCTGCAGTATTACAATGTGTGTCTCTATTACTATTATTATTGTTATTCAGAATGTTCTGATGAAATTTTCCTCTTTGTAGTTGGACTGTAGCCACATCTTCCACTTGCAGTGCTGTTGCCGGGTTCTAGAAAACAGATGGCTCGGGCCACGGATAACATTTGGGTTCATGTCCTGTCCTATTTGCAAGGTGAGCAGAAACCAAATACTAGTTCATAACTTTAAAAAAGACATTTAAAAAATAAGAGATGTCTTTTCAGATTTTGAAAATCAACATAAAGATTGCATTTGATAATCTTCTGGATTGTTGATGTGTGAAAGGGAAAAATCTTCTCAATTTTATTAACTTTCTTTGCTGTTGATTACCTGAAAAATGGATTGTTGTTATCAGTGTAAAATGTCAAACAATTGAACATTGATCAAAATGTTAAGAATTGCATTATGTTTATAGTAATCTCTTGCTGGAGAAAATGAAAAGAAATGGCCATGCAAGGCGATCTGCTTCCTGGACATATGTGTGAAGAAATTCAGAGTAGATATGAATAGGATTATTCTTTTAAGAATGCAGCTAATAACTTTAGTTGATTTTTTGTTGTCATATATCAAATATATTCAGTCCCCAAGTTACGAACAAGATAGGTTCTGTAGGTTTGTTCTTAAGTTTCATTTAGTTGTGATATTTGTTTTTCTGTCTGCACCCCTATTCAGAAGTTTTGACCTCATTTTCTGTCCTTGTAATAATTGGATTTTGAAAAAAATTGGCTTATTGTGAAAACAAGGATTGGCAAAAAAAAAAGCCTCAGTGGAGACAAACTCTTTCAGGAGTGTATTTCTCTCTCATTTCCTGTTGTTTCACACCTGTTCTTAACTATGGGTTATTTGTAAGTCGGACATTCGTAACTCAGGGACTTCCTGTACACAGTTTTTAAAAGAACTGTAGAAAACTATCAGTTGCAGAACAGAAGATTTAGAGAAATTTCAAATAGTATTTTCCTTAAATTCTAGAACATAAAGATGGGGCTCATTTTAAATGAACCAAATTATTAAAGATGCCACTTCCCATTTGCTAGGAAATATTAAGAACCTGAAATTTAAGCTTAAAATTTCTATCCAAGTTAGTTAATGGCCTAAATCAAATTATTAATTTAAAGTTCAGGCCACTATTGTAATGATTTGAAAGTAACAATTTGTCATAAGAGGGAGACATCCTACAAAGGTAATGTGCAACCTCTCATCTGTGGAAGCCATGGGCATGCAAGTGAGCAGCTTTAATGTATTTCCAAAATGCGTAGACAGGGCAGGGGCTAGAAACATTAGAAACAAACCTGTATCCTGAGTCTGTTACTTACTAATCATAATGGTTAAGTGACAAAACATATTTTTATTACTTTGTATTCCTGCTGAGGTTCTTACGTTATATAACTTACACAGACCTTTTGGATGGTTTTCTTTTTGTTACATTTCAGATGAAATGCTAATTTTCTGCCAAATATATGAATCTCTTGTGCTCACATACTTTCTCTTTACCTTTTTTTTATACCAGAACAAAATTAATCATCTAGTATTGAAAGAGTTGCTTGATCCCATCAAGGAGCTCTATGAAGATGTGAAAAGGAAAGCACTAATGAGACTGGAATATGAAGGGCTGCACAAAAGTGAGGCCATCACCACACCCGGAGTTCGGTTTTATAATGATCCTGCTGGCTTTGCCATGAACAGATACGCCTATTATGTTTGCTACAAATGCAAAAAGGTACGACTCAGCCACTAGACAGATTATGTGGATTAATCAGAAATGAAATTCCCGAGAAGCTGGTGGGTTGTGATTAATTCTATCAGTTGGGCAGAAATAGAGATAAGTCTGTCATTCGTGGCTTGGAAGACTAAAGTTCTAAAAATGAACATGTTATAGACGTATTAGCAGTATTCTACATTAAGACGGGTTGTATTTATTCTAAAATATATTGAAATCTGTTCTAGTGCAACTGTATCATTCCCCCAATTCAACTGTATTCTTGAACTAAGCATTGAAAAAGTAATTGAATAAAGGATGATGTTGAATTAGACTTCTTTTTCCTACTAGCAGTCTAGTAGACTTAACAGTCTATGGGTGCATCTATGCAGTAGAATGAAGTGCTCTGGGTCAATGCTGTGGTATTCTGGGATATGTAGTTTGGTGAGCTGCCAACCCTCTTTGGCACAGAAGGCTAATGATCTTGTAAAATTACAACCCTCATGAACCCTAGTATCGAATCATGGCAGTTAAAATGGTGTCAAACTGCAGTGATCCTACAGTGTAGATATACCCTTGGTCTTGGCAAGCATTTTGAGGATAGCTGATTTATCCCAACCTAGTTCTTTCATGAATGAATATTCTTATCAATGTGTAGAAATTTTTAAAGCATCATCGTTTAGCACAACATACATCCATATGTTATAACAAAAAACCTCGCATTTCAAAGCATATATGCATAACAAATGCTTTGAAGTCATGCATCTTAGAAGGAATGCCTATTTGTGTCCCTTATGCAATGATTTCCTTTCATCTGGCACTTCTATTGTGTGTCAAATAAATTTCCAAAAATGGGGGGCAGAAAATTATGTAGTTTATTTGGGTCAGGGAAAGAAGGGATACACATTTTGATTTCCACAAAAAGCTAAAAATTATTCTGTTTTCAAAATGGGCCGGTGAATGTGTTTACATTTCTGAAGTTTATTTTTGTGTTTTCCCTTCAAGGCTTATTTTGGTGGAGAAGCCCGCTGTGATGCTGAGGCTGGCCAAGGAGACGACTATGATCCCAGGGAGCTCATTTGTGGTGCCTGCTCTGATGTTTCAAGGGCTCAGGTGAGTAAACACTTCACTTTTTTAATTAACAAATAATAATTTCCAACATATTCACTTTAGTTACAGATTTCACACAGTCATTAATCCTGTGGTTCTTCCCTTTTTCACAGATGTGTCCTAAACATGGTACAGATTTTCTAGAGTATAAATGTCGTTATTGCTGCTCAGTGGCTGTATTTTTTTGCTTTGGGACAACACATTTTTGCAACGCTTGCCATGACGACTTCCAAAGAATGACAAGCATTCCTAAAGAAGAACTTCCACATTGTCCTGCAGGTAATAAAGGGACCTAAACTCTCCAGAACGTTGCTAGCACAAAAAGTGGTCCTTTATCAGGATTTTGTATAACATTGTCCTTCCAGATGAGTTTCAGAAACATGGGGGGGGGGGGGGATTACTTGGCTATATTTTAAATGGGAAGCTCCTCTAACAAACTAGTTACATTTGTTTCTGTATTTGATCTGTATTCTTCCATGCTCCCAAACCTGGGACCCAAGGTAGATGAGGCAAGATAAACAATTTTTTTAAATGCAAGCAAAAGCTTCCCAACATTGTAATGTGAAAAGATTTAACAGATTGTAACATTACAATACAATTGGATTTAAAAGATGTTGAAAGCATATCAATAAAGTACAGATGCAGTTTAATAAGGGTTAAGGGTCCTTTTCCAGCAGACAGTTGCTCAAAGCGTGCATGAATCAAACACATTTGCCTACTTATACATCCATAACAAGAAGCAGACTGGACTAGTTCCAGAGCCTGGAGAAGCTGCCCTGTGTTTCTCTCTATCTTGTTATTTTGCAACTGTTTATTTTATTTTGTAATTTCATGTTTCTTTTGATGGTATTTTGCTTCTTTGTATTTTGTTGTATTGTACATTTGGGCTTGGCCTCATGTTAGCCGCCCCAAGTCCACTTTAGGGAGACGGTGGTGGGTTATAAATAAAGTTTATTATTATTATTTAAAACACTTTGATCTAGCTTTACTATGAAATTCTGTGAAAGAGTTTTATTTTGCTCCTCTGAGATCCCAGATCTGAACTCTACCCAGTTCCTTACCGCTCTTTTCCGACAAGAGATCTAACATATCAAATACCCAGTCTTGCCTATTATCCGATTTGCTATGCTTCTGTTCATACAAGAAAGAGTTTTTCCTAAAGAGCAGAGCCAAGAGAGTAAACTAGTCAGATGTAGAATTCCTGCTGCAAAATGCTTGTGGCATAAAGACTTCTGTGCCCTTAAAGTTCTGAAATATCCCTTCTTAGTTATGTGAATTTCTATGGGTTTGTGAAAGTCACCTGTTTCATTTGCTCTTAAACTGTTTTTCAGGTCCCAAAGGCAAACAGCTTGAAGGCACAGAATGTCCCCTCCACGTAGTCCATCCGCCGACTGGGGAGGAGTTTGCACTAGGCTGTGGAGTCTGCAGAAATGCACATACTTTTTAGTCCATAGTTCTCTCATTTGCCAGAACAAAGCTGCTGTCATCCCATAAGTGTCCTGAGTTCAGTATAAACCACACCTAGAAAGAGTATGGGACCATTTCATAATCCAGGGAAAAGAAGAAAGGTTGCAGCGCGAGAAGGATGCCAAATACCATGTACATAATCCTTGCTATGGGAAATTGACATTTATGACCCAAGAAATCAAATCTTGTGAGGTGTTTGCATGTGGCCATTATGCGCATCAGCTAAGAAGCATTGGACACTTACAAAAAAATAATTGCTATCAAAGAAGCATTTAAAGGCTGTTTCCATGGACTCCAAATGATGCTGGATATCAGATGAAGAAAAAGTTGATTATTGTATACTGACTTTTTTTGTAATCCTGTACAATTGTAACTGCATCACGGGTAGGGGTGGAAAACAGAAGTATTCTGGTTTATTTCTTAGACTGTTATTTAAAAAAAGTGTTAGGAAGGCATAAATGTATCCAGTATCACACTGTATATATAAGATCAATGTTTGTCCTGTATAAGAATTACTAAATTGTAAACAGCAGTTTCATTTAAACTTCTGGGTTATGTTTGAGCCTGAAATTTTAATGAAGTGCAATACTGAGTGTGCCTCATATCTTGCAGCTGTAAACATAATGGAATGTATATGTCAATAAAGCCGCTGTACATTTTTATACAGTGAAAGTCTAATGACTTCGTAAGACCTTTTTTTGGAGCAGCAGAAGTCCCTCTTTTCATAACTATTAAATTCCGAATTCAGAAAACAAATGCTTTTTTGTCCATTTTGACATCATGATTTAGCAAATAAAATCTCATTGTCTTCTTTAAAGTAGTTGAGATGACCTTAAGCTCTCCTTGTTACATCATAACCCACATTGATATGATCTGTTAACCATACAATTTTTTAAAAGATATAAAATTCCTCATGCATACTAGTATTCCAGTTAATTTTAAAACATGTATTTGAACAAATGACTGAATAGCGAGTAGAAACATCACAAGGAAAGTGACTTCTAGGTTCACTTTTTTTGAAAGCCTTTTTGATTTTTGAGAAGGCCAAAAAAGCTAATAAAATCCTCTATAATTTTTTTCCAAGAACCCTAAAATATATGTCCATTTTACTTAAAATGAAGCATATTTCCAGGTAATCCTATCATCTACCATATTTTTTCTAATGACTTGATTTTTTCTTCAATTATGGTCATCTGGTAAAGCTGTGATAAAACTGTTATATGACTTTGTTAACCACCCTCCCCTCCCCCTCCCCACAAAAGGCATTGTGTTCCTGGGGCTTGCGAATGAAGCTAAAATAGTTTTAAGGCCAACCATGTTGGGTTCTTTTAGCATCTGGCTGTGGTAGAAATGACTTGCAGGGGCAGTTGGTGGCTTCTATAACAGTGAGGTGGTGAATACTCTCTGTCTTCTATTCCACTCTTTAATGCATCATTTTATAGTACACAGTTATAGTACAATAGTTCCACTTCAGCTGCTGTCGCTGTCTCTCATGGGATCCTGGGATTTGCAGTGTGGTGAGGCATTTCAGATCTCTGCCTGAGCATTTTGAATACTTTCCCCTAAAGTACAAATCCCTGTAGTTCATAGAATGTTTTGATGGGTAGCTAAAGTGTAACTGTCGCACTATAAGCATGCAGCATGAAAGTGCCCTCAAGTCAAGCATTTGTTCAGCATGTTGCATAGTCCCTGTGAAATCTGGAACTAATACAGTGGTTCTCAACCTGTGGGTCCCCAGATGTTTTGGCCTTCAATTCCCAGAAATCCTAATAGCTGGTAAACGGGCTGGGATTTCTGGGAGTTGTAGGCCAATACACCTGGGGACCCACAGGATGAGAACCACTGACTTAATAGCTCGCACTGCTAACTAGCATTGGTAACAGTCTTCACACTTGGAGAGTCACTGGTTCACCAGTCATAGAAGGAATATTTCAAAGGAAATGGTGTCTTATTTTCTTCCATGTCTAATTCTTCTTTTTAACTTGAGAATCAAAATCACATGTGTTTTTCAGGGCAGAAGGGTAAGTGTAACAGACTTGCCGTGTTATGGTGATGGCCTTCACATTCAGATATTAGGGGCTCAACATTAATAAACCATGATTTGCTTTGCAATATACTTTCTTGACTCATATCACATTAATAATAATAATAATAATAATGTGTTTTTAACAGTAGGTAGTGGCTTTCCCAAATGTAACTTTTCCTTTTGGTGAGGGTTTATGTCACAGATGCAATGAGATGTATGCCAAAATTATGCTGATCCAAGGTTGGTCCAAGATAATGTTGCTGCCTAATTCAGGCCATAGAGTCTTAGACTTGGAAGGGGCCTCATGGGCCATCTACTCCAACTGTAGAAACACAGAAGTGCACAAAGTAGTGATATATATTTAGTGATTAGTCATGGTAAGTACCAAAATACACAATAATATCCATTTCAATACACACATATATATAAACATAAGACACATCAATTCCCAGTCCTACCCCCAATACAATGTCATATGATGGTGTTATATGGAGGATGGTCTTCCATGATAGAACCCAGCTAGAATCCAGGGGGGTGCTGGGATATTTGTAATCCAAGTATAAAATGTTGGTAGAGGAAGCAAACCCGAAATCGGGGGAGGTGTCACAATGCCTGAGTAGGAACTGAGCATTTGAACTGAGCATTTGCATTGAGGAAAACTACATCTCTTTCCTCCTCAACCGACTCCTACTCAGGCATTGCGACACCCCCCATTTCGGGTGTTTCTACTGTATGATAACCAGGCTTGTTTCCCATCTACTCCAACTCCCTGCTTAAAGATCTCCAGCCACAACATCACCAGCAGGTAGCTGCCCAGTCTCTTTCTGAAGGAGACTCTACCAACACTCTAGGCCAGTGTTTCCCAACCTTTTTTGAGCCGCGGCACACTTTTAACATTAAAAAAATCCGGGGGCACACCACTAACCAAAATGACCCTCTAACACAGTAAAGAACGGCTGGGGATGATGGCCTGCTGGGAGCAGCTGTTGGGAGTGCCAAAGCCGGGGAGGGGCAGAGCCAGGTCACGCCATGCCCTCCCCCCTTCAGCTCTCCCAGCAGCTGCTCCAGTCTTGAGGGGGCAGTGCCAAGCCAGCAGTGGCAGAGCCAGCACAATGCTGACTTGGCACTGTCCCCTCAACGCTGGAGCAGCTGCTGGGAGTGCCAAAGCAGGGGGAGGGGTGGAGCCAGGCTGCGCCATGCCCCGCCCCTCCCCCAGCTTCAGCTCCACAGAGGAGCATGAACTGTAGACGGGCTTCAGTGGGTGGGGCTCCTCCACGCGGCTTCAGCGAGTGAGGGACGAGAGTCATGGCAGGAGTCATGGTGGATTGGAGGCTGTCTGGGGAAACGGCTGAAGGAGGCGGTGACCCGGCCCCTTCTTTTTCTTCTTCGCCGCCCGGCCCTTCCTCCTCTTCTCCCAAGCAGCAGGTGTTCGGCAGGAGGAGGGGGGAAGGAAGGGGGGCAGAGAGCTTTTCTCGTGGCACAGCAGGAGGTCTGTCACGGCACACTAGTGTGCCACGGCACACTGGTTGAGAAACACTGCTCTAGGCCACTGGTTCCATGGCCAAATTTTCCCCACTCAAGGATTTCCTTCCATCAAAACCTACCTTTCCATGACACCCAACTTCTTCTGCCTAATGGTAAGGCTAGCTGTGTTAGGGAATTATCCCAAAAATAGCAGAGCATCCAAAAATATAAACAGGATCCTTAACTGAGCAGTCAGCTCACAGCAAGCGGGGAGGGGAGGCGCTGTATGGCTGCAAAAGAATTTTCTGGCTTAACAGGCAAAGATGCAGAGTTCAATCTTTAAAGTTTCCCCCCAAAAAAGGTTATTTGCAAATAAGAAGTACATTCCTTGGTAGGGAAGAATTGGGTCTAACCTCCTCTCCAACTCCATAACTTCTAAGCTCCAAAACAAGAGGAGAAACCTCCAAAGCACTACATTTCTTCGTACTCGGATTACAGAGAAGTCTGTGTGCCAAGATGAAGAAGCAGAGGACTTAAACCGTGACCAGGGACCACTCTCAGACTTTAGCACCAGAGGGAGGGAGGGAGGGAGGGAGGGAGGGAGAATCCTGCGGCTACATTGATGCTTCCGTCACTGTCACTTCTGCGCCCAATGACAGCGAGAGCGGCGAAGGGAACGCGGAAGTGTGAGCCGCAGACAACAAGACCGCGCCCCTACATGCCTTTGCTCTCTGAGGGCGGGGCGGCTTCCCAAGCGAGGTTGGTTGGGGCGGGCCCCCTGCGAGGCTCGCGCATGCGCCCCGAGAGCCCGCTCCGTCGCAGAGTCGCAGGGCCCGCCATTTTGGTTTGCCGCGGCCTCAGGGGCGCGCCGGTAAACAAGTAAACAAGGAGGCGGCGACGTCGAGGAGAGGGAGCGTAGGGCGAGGGCGCGGGCCCGGCCGGCTGGCGCTTAGTCGGGGGACGGGAGGGTGGCGAGGAGCTGCGTCGGGACGGATGAGGAGGCGCCGCATGCCCGGCCCGGGCTGAGGAGGCCGCAGGTGAGGGAGCGAGCGAGCGGGCGCGCGAGAGGGAGGGAGGGAGGGAAGGCCCGTTTCCTTGGCAACCCCCTCCTCCCAACCAGCCAATCCCCAGCCCATATCCGAGCCGCCTTTTCCTGGAGCTTTTCGCCTGTCATTGGGGGCCTGTTGGGCCGGGCGCCCTCCCTGGCAAAAGGCGAGGAGTTCTGCACGTCCTTGGGCGGCTCCTCATTCCAAGAAGCACTTCGGCCTGCCCGCCTGCCTCTGGGAGAAGCTGGGCCCAAGGGGCGGGACGGGGAGGGGGTGGCTCTCTCCCTTCCCCAGCATCTCCTGCTCCCAGGCGCTGAGGGCGCTTCTGTAGGACGGCCCCGCTTGAACTGCCAGTGGCGCCATCCATACTGTGGGAGCCTGGGATTTGTAATATTACAAAGAGTACACATCTGGATACAATCCCACATCACCTTTGAACTGGGATACATGGCAGTGTGGACTCAGATAACACAGTTCAAAGCAGATCGTGTGGGTTTCTCTGTGGTGGGTTATATTGCCCTTCGTCTTTCCTGCCAAATAGGGTTGCCACTTCTTGATATAAGAAATAAGGGAAACTTACCTAAAAATACGGGATTTTTCACAAAAATAAGGGACACTTCATAAAAACTTGAAAATCAAACGTTAGGTATGAATAGTTTCATTAACAGAATTAAGATAATGATTGAAATTCATAAAAGAAACTGACTTACACCCCCTCTTAACAGTACATAGTATGTTTCTGCATGTTTTGTCATACCTAATGCATTGTACTGTATGTATTACATACAGTAGAGTACTACTACTACTACTACTACTACTACTACCAATAGCTTTATAATAGCAGTGCAATGCATTAGGTGTGACAAAACATGCAGAAAAAACATGCAGAGGCCCAGTTTCAATTTGGGAGAAGTTTGCAGGGACTGCATGACAGTAGAGCAGGCCTGGGCAAACTACAGCCCTCCTGTAGGCTGTGAGGAATTGTGGGAGTTGGAGTCCAAAACACCTGGCGGGCCGACGTTTGCCCAGGTCTGCATTAGAGGATGGGATCAAATATACCAGCCAATTTTACAATAAAGCACTTACTGTTGGCCTTGGAAGAGAGCACATTTGCCATTGTTGTGGCTAGAAAGGTCCTAAGAAGCATCAGAGATGGAGAGATCCAAAAAGTGACGCAAGGAAGGGCAAAGAGGCCAAGGGAGACATAAATAAGAAAGACGGAAATTTAAAGGAAGCCACACAATTCAATGAGATAAATGCAAGGAGAGATGATGAGATTTAAAGGAGGAACAGAATCCAGAACTGACAAAAGCTACAGATACAGAAGCCAAGGAAAGGGCGGAAGTAAAGAGCTCAGAGAAAGGTGGAAGTAGAGAGAGGATTGGATGAGGATATATGGGACAGGAGCTGAAAATACGGGACACGAAATCCAGATTAAAAATACGGGATGTCCCATATAATATGGGACAGGTGGCAACCCTACTGCTGAATGATATTTATTTATTTATTTCTATCCCGCTTTATCTCTCCCAACAATGATTCAAAGCGAGTCACAATCAAAAACATTACAACTTCAAGTATACAATAATAACACTGTATCATTATATACCAATCTATATTATCAGTAGTATATATTATATTAATTTATATTATATTTAACATATTAGTATATTACAACATTATCATTATATATTATTATATTGTGATGTATTTTTATTAGTATTATAAAACACACACACACACATATATATAACATATTATTAGCCTAACACAATATTAGCATTATTTATTATATTGTACTATACCATTATACTGCAATTTTGTTAGTAATATTACATGTAATATATAATATACAAATTTTATATTATTATATTGTACTGTATTATTATACCACTATATATAATACATTGTCAGTGTATAATACTATTAGTATTATATAATATATTGTACTATATCATAAGTTTATACCCCATAAAACTACAAATCCCATGTTTCCGTAGCATTGATCCAATGCCCGTTAAAGTTACCTGGTGCCTCACCAAACTACAAGACATGCATCTCTGTTTCTGTGAGTGGAGGGGTCCAAAAGGCTGGAGAAAGGTGTGCAATCTGCACTCTCTCTCTTTTTCCTGCATCTCCTACTCCTGTGGCCACCTCATCAGAGGCTGAGGATACATCTCCCCTAATTCTCAGTCTAGATGCGGGGAATGCTGTGGATGTAGCATATCTTAATTTCAGTAAGGCCTTCGACAAAACCCCCCATGACCTTCTTGCAAGCAAACTAGTCAAATGTGAGTTAGGCAATGCTACTATTAGATCGGTTAAGCAACCAAACCCAAAGGATACTCACCAATGGTTCTGTTCATCCTGGAAAGAAGTGACTAGTGGAGTGCCACAGGTTTCAGTGCCTCACTAAACCACAAATCCCAGGATTCCAAGGCACTTAATTCTACAGTGTATATGCACCCATAAACTGCTAATAAGGAAAAGAAGTCTGAATTCAAAATGATACTTTACTCAATATCTTCTGCAATGCTTATCTCAAGATTACAGCTCAAATGGGAGAGTGGTACACATGTATTAGAACAGATTTCAGTACAACATGCTCAACATGCTAATGTAAGTCTATGCTAATGTGCTACAGTGGATCACTTACCTATAATGTATAACTCCTGGGCCTATAATATATAATTCCTGAGTAAGAGGCTGTGCAGTATCTGTAATGTTCTCAATAACTGCTTTTGTGGGCTTGAATCATATTGAGATGTGGAATAATATTAGTGCTTGTGATACCGAACATTTAACCATCATTTTTAAATGGTGTTTTTAAATTGTGTTTAAACATTGGTTGTAAATGTTTTATGTTTGTGTTGTTAACCACCCTGAGCCTATTGGGAAGGGTGGTATACAAGTTGAAACAATAAATAAATAAATAGGCGGAGCTGGTACTTGTCTAATCAGAATATACATGGGGTTTGTTTATTTTTCTTTAGAGTTTTTGATAGATTAAGTCAGGCCTGCATAATGTGGGAGGGGCCAAATTAAATAGGCTAACCCTCTTGGGGCCAATCTTTTGAGACATAGGGCAACTATGTCACAAAGGGTTTTTTTGTCAAGATTTATTCAGAGGGGATCGAACATTATCTTCCTCTGAGGCTGAGAGTGTGACTTTTCTAAAATCACCTAGTGGGTTCAGAGCTATAGTTCAAACCACTACACCACACTTTCTGAATTCCTTCCATCTCTTTTTCCTACTTCTCTTTCATTCTCTCTTTATAGTTATTTAGTCCCAAATGATAGTAATCAAAGTATGATGGCATTAGGGTGTTTCAGAACGTTAGACCCAATTTGAAATGGCTATACTTGGTTCCAAATACTGAAATAACATGGAAAGCAGTATGTGATCTTTGTTCAACATACCTTTCACTGTGTATCATTATGTTGTGATCATAAATGACAACTTTACCAGACACCGCTACAAAAATAACTTTCTAATCTGAAAACAAACGTATTTTGTACCTTTGTATTTTTCACTATTAGATTTCATATTATTTAGGGAGAATAACAAAGAGGAGGAGACAATGCCTGATCTTAGGAAAATGCTTTCTAATGTATGAAAAATGTATCTTGAAAATGTTTTTTATTTTAATAGAATGAAACGAGGAGGAAGAAAAAATAACAAAGCTAGCAATCAGTTATCAGATGAGGAGAATACAATTGATGGAAAGAAAATGAAAATTCCAGATGAAGAATCAATCAGAGATATTCAGAGTGCTGACTGGGGGAACCTTATTCCAGAGATTGTTCTGCACATATTCCAGCATTTGCCCCTTCTTGATCGTGCTCATGCATCACAGGTTTGCCGTAGGTGGAATCAAGTGTTTCACATGCCAGAACTGTGGAGATGTTTTGAGTTTGAACTGAATCAGCCTGCTACATCTTACTTAAAGGCTACTCATCCAGAGCTCATCAAGCAAATTATCAAAAGACATTCCAATCATCTACAGTATGTCAGTTTCAAGGTAGCTTCTTTCAGTTTTAAAATAAATTAATTTAAATGCTTTGTAAATTGCTGGTCCTGTTCTGGCTTTGTATACATGTGGCAGCTCTGAGCAGAAACTTCAGATATTAATAGATAAAGAAGAATTGACTCAGATGTTTCATGCATCTACTGCAAACAGAAAATATTAATTTATTTTAATATATGGGACTGGGAAGCTTCTAAGACTCAAGAACCTTAAAAAAATACCTAAAGTGTGAATGTGAACATGTTTCCATTTAACACTTGGTATTTCCTGGGAACATATTATGTTCCTTTCATCCACTTCATATACATACAATTTTGTTTCCAGTGTTTGCTAAATCTTTTACTGTTTAACACCTTCTTATAGCTGAATTAAAACTAACAAAGCGTGGGCTGTGAGGGAATTACCTTGCTTATATCATAGTTTATTTGTAATACTGGGTTTTTTCTCTTGAGGATGTGTCTTGTTGAGATGTTGTTTCTCATTCCGCCTGAATGAGAAAGAGTAAGGAAGCAGCATTCCTTCTGAATGAGAAGCTAAGAGGAATTAATAGGTTGCCTTAAATGCCCTACCAAAATTCAGAAGAATGTACTTTGGTATGAGTTGGGATTCTCTATATATTTTGTATCCTTTGTCTGAATAATGGTGGAGTGAAAGAGATAGCAGAAGTGTAACACCAGGCAGAACTCTGTGGTACAAGTATCTGCTGACTATTTTGTTGCTGGGGTTTCTAGCAATCCATATACACACTGAAGGTTAATATTTTATTTATTTTTTTATTATTTACTGCATTTTATCCCGTCCTTCTCAACCCCCAAAGGGGGACTCAGGGCGGCTTACAATTGAGCCCCATCAAGAGGCTACTTCCAACAGTTACAATAAAACTACAACAAATAGACAACCCAATAAAACATCATAATTAAAATCAGATACAGTCATCAGTTAAAAACATAAACCAGCCTCATCCGTCTTAACATAAATCCAGATTTATCCCTTTAGGGTGCTGCTACTTCTATTGACCAAACGCCTGGTCCCAGAGCCAAGCCTTCACTTTCTTGTGGAAAGTTAGGAGAGAAGAGATCGCTCTTATGTCTGTTCCATCCCTATTGTTATTATCTTGGGATGGAGGAGGAAAGCAAGGAAATGTGAAGAACAAGCTATGTGGATTTTAACTTTTTTTTTCATTGGATTCTCTCTAGATTCACGTCTGGAATTGCATTGTGAGTTAGGCATAAGACCCCCCTCTTATTGAAAGCAATTATGTGCTTACTAGGATTTATTTTTGTTTAATTTTGGGTAGCAAGGCTTGGCAATTCTAAGGCAAAGGGATTCCTCCTTCAATAGGAAGTGTTGGGAAAAGGCCTCTCCTGGAAATCAGAATAGTCCTGCCTCATACTGCCTTCTATGCTCCCTGGTGATATTGAATGGCATTTTGGGAGAGAAAAGTTTTAAAGGAATTTTTTTAAGGATAGTTGCAGGCCATCCTGTAAGATTCCTTGTGGAGCCAGTACAGTTCCCTAACCTCTAATAGTTGCCCACCCTTGATGCAACATCTGACTGCTCTTGGGAAATACAATATTTCTCAATTGCCAATTATAATTGGCAGTTCGAATGCTAGTCTTTAACCTCTGACTATTGAGAAGCACTGATGTATTGCGTGAAAATTGGGCATAATGCTAGATAATTACCTTCTTATATAATATGCAATAAATCTTTGTTTATCTATATTCTGCATCTCTGTCTGGATATACTTTGCCACTAAATATCTTTGTGGCTAAGGCAAAATTGGCAAAATTCTCTGTATGAGAGAATAATAACAACAACGATGATGATGATATTTTAATAAACTTTATTTGTAACCTGCCCTATCTCCCCAAGGGGATTCAGGGGGCACCTTCAAGTAGAAAACACAGTGGCAAACATAGTGCCAAGAACCAATAACAATATATAACAAATCAAGAACAAACTCAATAAAATTAATATAACAACATAAACATAGCATAGAATATTTATGTATTTCATACAGTGTAGCTATCAGATAGTGATATTGTGTTATCATATGTAATCGTCTGCTTTGGTACTATTAAAAGCTAAGAGAGATGCAGTCCTTTTAGTTGTGAGCCACTTTGAGTCTCCATATGGAGAAAAATAGTGCGATATAAATAAACATAATGGCAATAATAAACAGGAAATAGTAACCCCTAATAAATTCCAGCGAGAATGATGTATCCTTTGTCTGATATTTAATTAAAAGTACACACTGTGTTTATATACAATGTTTATAGCACCAGTATTTTAATTGAAGAATATGAATAAGGGAAATATAATAATAGATTTAACTGTCTTCCTGTCTACCATGTACATAGTACTCTACAAAGAATGATTCTGAGTTAAAAGAACATACAATGTAAACCTAAACAGTAGACAAGGAGGAAAGAATATCAGATAGTTTTGATTACATGTAGTATTGTTTTTAAATAATTTTTGGTTCCAAAAACAAAAGTGAGTTCTGAATACTAGTTTAAAGGGAACAAAAGATGTAGCCTGTGATATAGATCCAGACATAAGGTATAACAGGGCAAAACGGATGTGGTTGTTTTATTATTTATTTATTTCGAGCTTTTATATCCCGTCCTATCTCAATCTCTGCAGAGGGATTCAGGACGGCTAACAAAACGGCACCCCATGGTGCCCAAACCAGAAACATAAAAATACAATTTTACAGCAATATGGCAATAAAACAGTATAAGACAGTATAAAACAATATAAAAGCAATCAAGCAGTCAGCAGTTGCCTGTTTGAATCATCATCCAAGGAGCAGTCAGTCAGTTCTATAAAAGTCGTCATGTCAGCAAGTCAACCTAATCTACAAAGGCCTGATCCCATAGCCAGGATTTCACTTGTTTCCGGAAGGTCAAGAGGGATGCAGCAGATCTAATTTCACTTGGGAGGGAGTTCCATAGCCGAGGGGCCACCACAGAGAAGGCCCTGTCCCTTGTCCCCACCAGACGCGATTGCGACAATTGGGGGGGGGGGGACGACAACGAGCAGGGTCTCCCCAGATGATCATAGGGCCCTAGGTGGATTGTAGGAGCAATAGATCCTTCATGGATTAAGAGTCATGGAACTGGACAAGTAAACGTCACAGGAAAATATATGTTAAGGTGTAGGACTGGAAAAATGAAGAATAAAGGATACGAGCGCTTTAAAAGTACTATCCAGCAGTAAAGAAGAGACCATCCTAGAGATTTTAAAATGGGCATCATATTTAAGGAGCTGAAATGCATTCACAGAAGAATGCTGAATGGAAATGAAACAGTAGAAGCTTAAAAAGAAAATGATTATAGTAATTATTGTAAAAGATGACTAGAGCTATAAATAGAATGTATGCCAAGATTTTTTTAAAATATGGAGAAATTGCATGATTTGGCAGTTGCTGAATCCAACGAGCAAAGCAGAAAAAAGAGGAAAAATTGAATGTTCAAATATCCCAATATCTGAAGGAAAACTGTATAAATTGACAGTTGGAAAAGAAATTGGAATGTGGTTAAATAATGGAAGGTCCTAATTTGATAGAATGGCTTTTCCTGGAAGAAAGATATATTGCAACATTTTGTTGTAGCTCCCCTTTCTCTCTTCCTAAAAGTGACAATCAATGAATCATCACCTTGTTGATATTCAGAATCATTTGTCTGGATTGAAACTTGCATCTTTTGACACTTTATTTCTTTTAAAAGGTGGATAGCAGCAAGGAATCAGCTGAAGCAGCCTGCGATATCTTATCACAGCTTGTGAACTGTTCGTTAAAAACACTAGGACTAATTTCAACAGCTCGACCAAGCTTCATGGATTTACCAAAGGTACTGATCATACTGACAACTAATGCTCTAAATGTTCACAGGAGTCAACGAATAAATTACAAATGTCTGATCTGCCATCTGATAATTGTAACTGTTGCAATAAACTTTTTTTATTTCTGGTGATCATACTCCAGATACTCAAGAATGCAGACAGTTTCCATGGTATGGGCCTATTCCTTTCCCTTTCAGCCAGTTCATTTTCACACCAAGGGTAAAAGCACTTTGCTATGCTTTGACATACAGAGTCATGCAATGCTTCTATCTGGGGCTAATCCAATTTACCTCTATTACCTGGAGTATCCTGCTAGGTGGAACATTCATGTTTCTTTCCTCTCCTTTTAATCTACTTGTGGCACAAGAATAGCAACTTTCATTGCATCCTGTTGTAGGTATCTGAGTGGAATGAAACAATATAGTGCCATAATTTCTGCATATTCATGTCTTCTTGTTTATTCCTCATGTAGAGGGGTGGGGGGTTAGGTACAGTTCGCTGTAATAATAAATTGATTTATTGTTTCTGAAACTATCCAGGATCTTATGTCCTCCACAGCCCCTTTCCGACTTAAATGTGAGGTTAAAAAAACCTACATGACATTTGAAATTAGTCATAGTTAAGACTGATTAGAATTTGACAAAGATTTGACATATTCTGCAGTTACAAAGAAAAGGCTTAGTCTTAAGGTGAAGCCAAGGCAGTCAAAGTCCAATTTTTGTTCATGGAACTGTACATTGTAGTTTGTAATTACTTCCCAGCTTTTGTGTATGTGTGTGGTAAGGCTAGCAATGATAGTTTCACAGTACTGTGTCATGTTGGCTACAGGCAAGCTGTAGGCTGTTACTATTACTGTCCCTAAGATAACAGATCTAGGATTGGCCACTCCTTTCCTTTCTATTTATCATTCTAAAGAGTGTACTCTAACAAAGAAGGGAATTCACTGTAGGAGGAAGTGACTGCCCTAAATGCTTTGAATAATATAAATTTCCAAGATAACTTTTGTGTCTGTCTTGCTACATTCTCTTAGTTCTGTCATGGGCTCTCACCCATAAAATATTTTCTTAACCACACTCTCTTTTTCCCCTTTGGAACTAGTATCTTGTTCTCAGTCTCAACCTAGTATTCTTATAAGCATAGCGATGTGAACATCTAAAATTCAGAGCACGCTGAGACATACATTTAAAAGGAATTATTGTCACTGTTACTTTGTCTCTTTCCAAGGATATTACATACATGCAGTTACTAAGCAAGCCTATCATGAAATTATGTTGACAATGTAGAAAAAATATATGTCCAAGAATATTCCTAGAGTGCTTCATACAATATAGCAAATGAAAGTTTTAACTGAAATGTGTCAAAGGAACACATTAAATTACTAAATTCACAGTGTGAAGGCTGTTGACTATTTCTGTACAAATCTTGTATAAACTCCATACACGACCCTAACATTTGTGTGAATGTACATATGCACACCCCTTTATTTTGTATGCTTTACCCTTGTTCAAACACTTGTAATCAAATTATGTTGCATCTCAACATTGAAGAGTATTGAATAATTAGCTCTCAAACTTATTGTTTCGCTCTTAAGTTGTTTGAATTGT
The DNA here is from genome assembly GCA_030556195.1 of Anolis apletophallus. Classification (NCBI taxonomy): domain Eukaryota; kingdom Metazoa; phylum Chordata; class Lepidosauria; order Squamata; family Anolidae; genus Anolis; species Anolis apletophallus. Next base: position 110,280,833 of record JARBWK010000004.1, read on the forward strand.
ATATGAGCTATAGGTTGGCATGGCCATTCATCATGGTGCTAGTTGGGATGTTTCTCTCATGTAAACTGATCCTGATCTTGCTGTCAGAAATTGGATTATCTGCATCAAATTATGTGTCACTTGCCCATCTCTGGAGAAAAAAACCAGGATCATACCTCACTTATAACTTAACAAAGTAAACTTTCATAGATCAGCATCATGCAGTAAACATCATGCTTCTTGGATTCCGATTTTGCCAGTCTGAGATGAGCTTGCTTCCCTAAAATTACTGTGCTCTTTAGGAGGGGCTTTAAAACGTTACTTATGTGTCCAGATTTTCTACTATTGCGTTGTGAGCATACTTTTACTTGTTGGTTTTCCTGTTTTCCTGTTTCTACAGTCACACTTCATTTCTGCGCTGACTGTGGTATTTGTAAACTCCAAATCCCTTTCTTCACTTAAGATAGATGATACACCAGTAGATGACCCATCTCTAAAGGTACTAGTGGCTAATAACAGTGATACCCTGAAACTGTTAAAGATGAGCAGCTGCCCCCATGTTTCACCAGAAGGTGAGCTTGCTTGTCAGAACTGTTTTTTGTGTTGTTATCTTGACACAGCAACACTGAGCAGATATCTGCAAATGTGTTTTCTGGACAACTCTAGATACTTCAGAACTGTTGGCTTTTCTTTAGCAGGTACAGTTATATGTAATCATACAATTTTAATACAACTCTCATAATATAAATATAAATCTTGCAGGTTGCTAATTGTAGTGTGAACCTGGAATATGTTGTTTTCCAAGCCAAGATATGTACATTCAAATTGGACTGCTGTGTCTTTGGGAATTGAACATCAGTTTAATCACATTAAATTCATTATCCAACTACCGCCCAGTGTCGAATCTTTCGTACCTGGGCAAGGTGGTTGAGAGGGCAGTAATGGAGCAGCTGCAGTCCTTCTTAGATGATACAACATGGTTAGACCCCTTCCAGTCCGGCTTACGTTCGGGGCACGGGACGGAGACGGTCCTGGTCTCCATCACAGACCAACTCCGCTGCCAGCTCGACCAAGGCGGGTCTGCGCTGCTCGTGTTATTGGACCTCACGGCAGCGTTTGACACGGTCGACCACAATCTCTTGATCCACCGCCTGGCCATGGCTGGAGTGAGGGGACTGTCCTTAAATGGCTGACCTCCTTCCTCCGCCAGCGGTCTCAGCGTGTGAGGAGGGGCGGGTGGTCTCCGAGGGCTCCCCATTAGTGTGTGGAGTCCCTCAGGGGGCCATTCTCTCCCCTCTGTTATTTAACATCTACATGCAGCCGCTTGCACAGCTGGTGCGGAGTTATGGGCTGACCTGCCATCAGTACGCTGATGACACTCAGCTCATTCTGAGGATGGAGGGCAGGCCGGAGTCCGTCCCCGATAATTTCCAACACTGCCTTGAAGCCGTTACTGGATGGCTGCGAGCCAGTAGGTTGAGGGTGAATCCGGCGACGACGGAGATCTTGTGGCTGGGCGGCCCGGGCGAGGTGGGTGCCCGGCTTCCGACCCTGGACGGTGCGGCGCTGCATCCAGCGCCGTCTGTGAAGAGCCTGGGTGTCCAATTGGACTCCCAGCTGACCATGGAGGCCCAGGTCTCTGTGGCCAGCAAGGCTGCTTTCTTCCATCTCCGCCAGGCTAGGAGGCTGGCCCCCTACCTCTCCCGGAGCGACCTAGCCACGGTGATCCAAGCCACGGTCATCTCGAGGCTAGACTACTGTAACGCGCTTTACGTTGGCCTGCCTATGTCGCCGATCCGAAGCTCAAGCTGGTGCAGAACACTGCCGCGCGGCTCCTGTCTGGGGCTCCAGCAGGTTGCCGCATAACACCAATCTTGCAGGATCTGCACTGGCTGCGCATTGAGCACCGGGTCGCCTTCAAAGTGCTGGTTCTTACCTTTAAGGCCATACACGGCCTGGGGCCAGCGTATCTGAGGGACCGTCTCACTCCATATTGCCCATCAAGATCACTACGGTCCGAAGAGGCCAACCTCTTGGTAGTACCATCAGTAAAGCTGGCGCACTTGACATCTACCCGCCGGAGGGCGTTCTCTGTTATAGCCCCCACGCTATGGAACGCCCTCCCGGCCGGAGCCAGAGCCCTGAAAGACCTACTCCCGTTTAGACGGGCCTGCAAAACTCACTTGTTTAGGCAGGCCTTCGGTGGGTAGGCCCGGGCTTATATTCTCTGGTCTGCTATATCTGCTGCTGCTGCTCTATTGTTTTAATTTGTATTTTACTGTTTTAACTGTGTTTTTAACTGTTTGATGTTTTAACCCTTTGGTGTTGTGCCATTGGCTTGTGAGCCGCCGCGAGCCCCCGGGAGTCGGCGGCGTAGAAGCCCCAATAAATAAATAAATAAATAATAAATAAATAATTCCCAATAAATTTCAGCTATTTCAAATAATATGCAAAACTTGCAGGTGATTTTTTCCCCACTGCAATCAAGAGTAATTAGAATTACTTGTCTGTGTTGGACTGCTTTCATTCTGTTTGGGTTTAGGTTGCAGTATATATTTTGAAGGACCAGACTAGTTTACACCCATCAGGCTTCTAGAAATCACATTAGTCTATACAGAAAATGCATGAGGCATTATAATTTCCTGTTGCATAAACATTTTGGTGGAAATGCAGCTTGCTTGGCTTTGCCTTTACAAAATATAAGCATGTGTCAATGTCAATTATTCATTTGTATATATACCATGATTATTTTGAGTTGATTTATTTATATTCTATATATTTTTACAAAATTAACTATGGCGAGTATACATTTAGTATCCCTTATCCGAAAGGCTTGCTACCAGAACCTCTGTAAAATGGATAGGGCAGGGTGCAAGGAGTGTATTACATCAATGTTTTGACATCCCAGCTATTTTTATGCATCATCCAACCCATTTATTTAGATAGTGTAGTAACTATGCCATTACATTAATCACTTCCACAACATATGGCCTATATTTTAGTAAACAATATATCTGAATAAAATTTTCCATTACAAATTGGTCTTCATTTCAGACAGTGGAAAATGCAGTATTTTAAAGACCAATTTGAGAACTGCTACCCCTACCACTGTTATGTTTTCTTCTTGCCTTTGTCAATGAACTTTTGGGGCATTGTATAACATAGAGAAAACATTAATTAAGAGATTAAGTATACGCCAGCAATCCAGGTAACTTTGTTACTTCACATAGAGAAATGCTTCGACTCTGTTCAATTCATGTTTCAAAAGGATGCCATATGGACTAGACTGTAGCTCCCACATTCCCCCAGTATCGTCATTGATGAGTATTACATTCCAGCACAAGTATCCCTTGATTTTCATTTCCAAAATGTTTAAACTCATATCTTATATTTCATTTCCATGGCAGGTTGGATGTGAGCTCACATTCTGATGTTGCGTTTTCTTTTTTAGGTATCCTGTGTGTAGCTGATCAGTGCCATGGTTTGCGTGAGTTGGCACTGAACTATCATCTGCTAAGTGATGACCTCCTCCTTGCTTTATCTTCTGAAAAACATGTGAGATTGGAACATTTGCGCATTGATGTAGTCAGTGAGAATCCGGGACAGACCCACTTCCACACAATTGAGAAGAGCAGCTGGGATGCCTTTATCAAACATTCTCCAAAAGTGAACTTAGTCATGTATTTTTTCTTATATGAAGAGGAGTTTGATCCGTTCTTTTGTTATCAAACCCCTGTCACTCACCTTTATTTTGGGAGGTCAGTCAGCAAAGGAGTACTTGGCCGGGTTGGAATGACATGCCCTCGCCTAGTTGAACTGGTGGTGTGTGCCAATGGATTACGGCCCCTGGATGAAGAATTGATTTGCATTGCAGAGCATTGTAAAAATCTCTCTGCTGTTGGCCTTGGGGAATGTGAAGTCACTTGCAGTGCCTTTGTTGAATTTGTGAAGATGTGCGGTGGCCGCTTATCTCAGCTGTCTATTATGGAAGAAGTCCTGATTCCTGACCAGAAGTACAGTTTGGAGCAGATTCATTGGGAAGTGTCAAAACACCTTGGTAGAGTTTGGTTTCCAGACATGATGCCTACATGGTAGAGTCTCTCAAGAAGGCAGGGCTTGTGAAACATGACCTCCTGTTTTGGATATACCAGACAGCAGCTTAATATATAAACTATTTTGTGTCCTAGAAAATCTATGTAGTAGTTAGTGCTGGTTTCTAAAATCAAAGTTCATCAGGGGAATCTGAGGATATTCTGAAGCACTTGTCTGTATAAAGCCTTTTGTAGTTTGTTCTTTTTTCACTGAGACAAATCCTAAATATATGTACAAAATGAAATGCTATCACTTATTCATATAAGTTCCATAGTTTATAATTGGTTTATATCTGGCACTATGTTTACGTACTATGATTGATGTGACTGACTGAAATTCAGTTTTCAAAGTATGGGTAAACACTTCTGTAATTTACTCCTGGAAACACTAATAGTGCACGAGTTGTAGAACAATCAGCAGTTTAAACTGTAAATAATCTGTAGGCTGTTCATTGTTTTGATAATAAAATAATGAAGAGCAATACAGCAATGTAATTCAACATATTTGTATACAGGAAATGTGTTTCATCTGTGGCTTATTAAATTGCTCTAGATAATGTAGTTGTGTGTAAATTACTAACCTCAAAATTCCTTTTGTTTTTATGCAGGTTTTGAAATGGAGATTTGTTAATTTGTATATATAAACCCATTTTAAGGTATTACTAAAACTCGTGTAGCTAAAGTATTCTAGTAAAAGTATGTTGTATTTTGGTGACTTTCTTGGACAAGTGTTTTTTCGAACACTTGTTTTGTAACATTGCTCTGATGAATGTTGCATATGTTTTGCAGTAAATGAAGCCAAGCTTTTGTACAGCAAAATTTAAAAAATATGAAGTGGTTTTTAGTGGAAAGGAAAAGGCAATGACTTCATGAATCCTTTGGCTACTTAGAGCAGCAGGTGGCAAGTAAGATTTGGGAAGCTGCTGTTGTTATGCTTGAGCACCTTATATTAGTCCTAAAATGTACAATAAAAATTGGGCTATTTTTGTCATGTGCAAGGATAACATCCCCTTTTCTTAGGAAGAAAACATTTAATTTCTGAAGAAGCCTCTGTACACTTACATCTTGCAAAACTCTTTCACATGGACTACAATCAGCAAATTTTACCTGTAAAGTACCTCATTTTTTGTAAGATATAACAGTACAGAGGCTTAAAATATCAATTGCACATATTTTACTGAATCAAGTGGATCATTTAGCAGCTGGTTCTGTACATATGCCTTTGGATAGATTATTAACGTAACAATAGCATTCTCTAAGATCTCATAAATGGATCATGATGCAATTTGGAGATTTTAGCAGAAAAATAAATAACCATGTGAATATTGAGGAGTAGGGCTCTCTTCTAGCTAGAAGGTGCCCCTATTATTAAACCTCTGTGCTCCAAATGTACTGGTAAGAACAATTTATTCAAGTGCCAGTGTGTGATTTTGAGGAAACCTTGCTCGATGGCCTAAACATCTGGTTTTGAAAATAACATGTTTAATTTGGGGGGAGGGGGGTTTGGTAAAACATTGTGATTGAAATGTAAGCAGAATTGCTTTGAATTTGTTTGTTGTAGCCCTGTAATGTTCTCTTGATTTGTTCACATGTGCTCAGTGTGCCTGCAGTTTTAAAGTGAAACACTACTAAGTCCTGTTGGTTCCATTACTTTATGTTTAAAAAAAATATTTATGTCATAGTTGATACAGCTCAAGTAATATGGACTGATCACCTTTTGGGTGCTCAAATTTTAGAAATCCTATTGTAATGTGAGAGGGCCATTAACAGTGAGCTGTCCCAGCCCTCTTCTACACTGCCATATAATCCAGGTTATCAAAGCAGGTAATCCAGATTTTATATAGCAGTGTGGATGGGGCCCCAGTTCCTTAAGTTATTATCCTTTACAAAAGTCTATCATCTCAGAGCTGAGGAAAGCCTTTCCCATAAGATAGTTGTATCTGGTTGGTAGTGTGTTTGAATGGGTCCTGGAGGTTGAGATTTGTTTTGTTTTTTAAAATCTGAAATAAGACCCTCAAGGCCAATAGCAAGAGAAATACTAGAGAACTGGGAAGTTTAAGCATACGTGTACTGCCCCACTGCCAAATATTAAGATGGGAACAGCATTTTGCCAGAAGCTATGTTTCATAATTTGTTAATCTGCTATAAATTACCTTGGCACTCCTTTGATTCTAAGGGATGGTATAAGTTTGAACAAATAAAATGCTGGCATTTTCAGGGTACATTTGAAATAAATTTATATTAAGAATGTTGTGTTCTTGTTGTGAAACCCTTGCCAGCTGTAAAATCATTATGTGACCAACATTGGGTATCTGTGCTAAGGTAGTCATAACTCTGGAAAACAGGGTTTGATTCCCTGCTTAGCCATCCATGGAAACCCATTGGGTTTTCTTGGGTGAATCAACACACTTTCATCTCCAGAAAGCCCCATAATAGGTTCATCCATAAGTCAGAAACAACTGTGAATACTTCCAGCAACAGCAACAGGGTTCTGTTTCTTCAAGAGCTCCTGCCCCCGTCATCCTCCTCCCTTTTGAAAGGTTAATACTTTCCTGTCTTTGGTCAGAAAAAAAGATTCAGCCGTTTCAAAGAAAAGGTTCACTCCAACACAATTCCATACTGTGCTTTCCCCCAGACGTCATTCATTTTTACGTTTCCTTGATAAGTTCAGGGAACGTATCAATTGATATGAGGGATTGCACTGTATATTCCTACAGCTAAATGAGTAAACTATATTCTTCAAGTCATGTGAGATAGCTGTGTTTATTTTGTTTTTAAAATGCAATTTAATTAATATCTTTCTTAATATTAAATTATAGCGATGGGGAAGTGGAGTGAAAACAATATTGAAGTCACATGTTTAGAATGAGGTACTGGCTTAAATCAGCTGAATTCCTGCATGAATAATGTTTACACCATGTCCAATGTGTCAAATAAACAGCTGCAATATTGTTTGTAGTAACACAATGTGAGTGCAAAGGAAATTCCCCACAGAAGTCATTACATGAATCTGTTCAGCACAGAGAATCCTGTAGAGGGAACTCCTCTCTTGAAAGACTTATCAATGCAGTAGGGGAATTTAATTACCCTTAAATATAAACGCTTGTTTATAAGAAAAAATAAACTGGGATAAATTACAAAGATTTCATAAGACACACAAGAAATTTGTTCTTAATAACAAACGTGTTGTTTGACTTTTATTTTCAGGTTTATGGCACAAAAGATATCACTGTAGAGGCAAAAGTATCGATCCAAAGCTTAAAAAACAATTCAGGCAACAGCAAAAAAAAAGCAGTTGGCAGTCAACAGGATTTTTTTCCAAATCAAAAGTTGCATAGGCCTAGTAATTAGGTGCTTGTGACTCATCTGGGTGCTTCCACTAATTGCCTTCCAGGCTTATGGCAGATTGGCACATTCTACCACGGGGTTGGCTTGTGATTGGAGCAATCCTATGGCAACAACACTTTTGGGTTTAAAGGCCAGTTTACATGATCAGCAACCAGAAAACCAACCTAAATTGACATATGACCTAAGGACTACATTTCTCTTGAGGATTGATGTCTCTCCTGCAATATTTTTAGACAATAGACCTGGGGGGGTTTTTTCCAACAGGGAAGTTGGAAACAAGGTGGATATGAGATGCTTCAACCTACAGTACATTGTGAATCTAACTATATTTAACAGCTATCGGTTTGTTTTGTTTCCCAGTTACTTTCAGGTACGATAGAAGCAATGCATACATTTTATACCAGCTGCATCAAGAACACAGCATTTCTGTGAGGAGGTTTACATCTACTGTGCTTCATGTTCCAGGTAAAGATTCCTAACACTGTCACACAACTTGCAAATTGTAATAGTTGTAGTCCCCAAATTCAATCAATAAAGCATATTTGAGTCCTCTTCACAGGCAAAACTTGCTTGTTCTTTAATTTACATTGGGGTGGCTGCTCTGGCAGTTTTCTGTCCCCAGAACCCTCCGAGTGCTACACAAACCCAGAAAAACAACCGGCAACAATAAAACCTGAAATTGGTCAGGATGTCTACTGCTAGCTTTGAAAAAATGGGAGAGGGCCTGCAATTAATTTTAAATGTGAATTGCTGCACTTGTAGGATTTCCCAAGAAGCAATTCACTCAATTTTTGGTCAGAAGGAAATCTGGAGTGGCCAAGGGCTGCAAAAGAACAGTGTCATGAGCCAAATTTTGTCCACCCTTTACATACTTGTCACTACTCATTGTTTGACGATCCATCATTTGAAAGCGACTGTTTTTACTCAAATATGCCAGCTTTGATGAATTATACTTTCATTGTCTGAACTTTAATATTTATATATCATCCATCAAGAAATGATGCCAGGGAGTTCATTAAACTATAAGAATATATAGAAAAATAAAAGTACAGATCTGTAAAAAAATAAAATTTCACATTCTGATTCAGTGCAGGGAAAATAGCTTTGTTCAAATATTTTCAACTTCTAATACTGATAGAAATCCAGGTGTCTACCATCACTTGCTCCTTTCCTCTTCACTCTGAAAGAATGCCAGTCCTCAGCAAATGGAGGCATTATTTTAGAACATTAAGGCTTAATTACCTAAACTTTGTGGTATTTGAATTAGGCAATGGGATTTCTTCATAGACTATTCTCATGTAAGGATACTTCATGGGCAAAAACCAATATTCGAGGTTGTAAAAGAGGTAAAACTGGTGGTCCAGGACCACCTCATCAACTATTCTCAAGATGTTTACAAAGAACTCTTTGACTGACCGAAAAGGTTTGAATGGAGAGTAAAAGTTTCTAATTGCGACAGCTAGGGTTTTGTTTCCACATGGTCCAAATATAGTTGTTTCATTTCCCAAATAAGTGGGCTCTCCACTGAAGAGAGTGACGGTGGTATAGTTAGTTTGTATCTTCTTGAAAATAGCTCCAAGTTCAGCCAGTTTTTGATATGTCCGCAATACAAACTTGGAGCATTCGTATGACTCAAACCAAACTCTGGCATTCTTGTCTGGATTGTCTTTGACGGCCCACGTCTCATAGTAAATGCCAGTGTCATTGTCATATTTCACCCATTTTGCCATTTCATTAAACACAGCTCCTGTAAAAAGGCAGGAAAAATAACACCATTCTGTTCAGAATTTTACTACATGTTTTCTAAGTTAAAACATCTGCAGCGCAGAAAACGGATTTCGGAAGCTATGCAAATAACATTAATGGCTATGGCCTAAGTTACTGTTTTAGTCTGAACTAGAATTCTCTTTCAGTCTGGACAACAGCTCACTTTATTTATTAAAATTAGTAGGTCCACTGCTTTCAGTAGGTCTAGTGTAATTTGGGATTAATGTTAAATTAAGCCCCACTCAATTATGAATTTGACACATCTACTGTGCTTCTAGATATTCACTAGGACTTCATTCAGCACATACTCTATTTTGCTTCTAGATATTCACTAGGACTTCAGCACATACTCTATTTTTTAAAATAATGCACAACATAACCTGTCAAAAGTATTCAGGTGAACCTTACTGAATAGTCACACTTCTAGACTGCTCCAGGAAGTAATAAAATTGACTACTAGTACAATAAGAAAGTGTAGTTGCAAATAATAAAATGTGTCTATCCAAAAACTAGAATGGGGAGAGGAGGAATTGTGCATCTGTATATTTAAAAGTCGGAAGAGAGTCAAAATAGTTAAACATGATCCCCTCAAACCTAACATTTTGGAAGAACTATTACTCTATAAGAAGAAGAAGAAGAAGAAGAAGAAGAAGAAGAAAAAGAAGAAGGAATTATTATTATTAGAAGGAATTATTATTTTTAATTTATTTTTACCCACCTCTCATGGCTCGAGGCAGGTTATAACATTGCTAAAAACACAACCAAAAACATTCTATAAAATACACACATTAAAACATTTCTACAAAATACATATTAAATACACAAAACAAAGATTAAAGATAATATGCAAGTTTAAAATTTGTGATTAAAACTAGCTAGGTAGGCCTGCTGGAAAAGATAAGTCTGCAAATGTGTTTTAAATTCCAACAGCTCATTTAGCTGTCAGATCTCTTCCGGCAGGTCGTTCCATAGTCTTGGTGATAACCACAACAACTCACTGCATTGCTGTTTTAATAAATAGGTACAGACTTGGTTACAGAAAAATAATCCATTACTTGTAACTCATTGTTTCTGAGCTCTGGTTTTTCTGATCTTTATTGCTCTCGCGTGTACAGCTCCAGTTTTACTTCAAAGCTGCTGCAGCTCCTGTCTGTTTTGCATTATATGTATGTGTGTGTGTGTGTGTGTGTGTGTGTATACACACACAAACACACACTCTCAGCGTCTCTGCAAGACCCAGCAAATGTGATAACAGATCCACCCATGATGCTCACATTTCAACAAGGATATTTACCTGCATAAGGTTCTCTGACTAAACAGGGTTGAGGCTTATAAGCCAGGTGTGTAAACACTGTAAAACTTCTACATGTTCACTAAAATATCTACATATTATAGGAGGGGAGTGAAAAAAAACTAAGAGGAACAAAACTTTCTGGCACAGTGGGATGTGGGCTTCACTACCAGAAGAGGTAGTTGCAGCTGCCAACTTTAATAGAGGGTTGGGCAGATTTGTGGGGGACGGGGCCACCAGTGGCAGCCACATCCCACCTCCAGCACAAGGGGCCTTGTGCATCTGTAAATCTGCTGCCAGGAAGTGCTAGATGGAGGGGTAGCTGTCCTGCTGGTGGCCTTTCCTTAGGCAAGCAATTGGATGTTATGGAGCAACATAGCTCTTACATGCTTACTCTCCTCGTAATTGTGTATTTTCCTACCATCTTCCTTAAAACAATTGTTGGCCTGTTTCCCATTTTCCACATTTGTTGTTTGGAGGGGAGAGAGGCACCAGTGTGCCTACTTCCCCACTTATTGCAATATATCACAAACTATAGGGACACATACACTTTGCTTTGAAAGTAGGGAGCAAGGAAGGAGGAGAAATACTGTTTATGAAACAATAGGTATGAAGAGCCCATGTCTCCTCTCACACAGTAGACAAGATGGGCCATGCTAAGAAGTGGTACGTATCATCTCCAAAACCTCTTTCAACACAGGGCCTATTCCATGGCTCTGAATTGGCTCTAAATTTCCTAACAATCTCCTCTGCAGAACTTTAGATTCCCCCAAAATGGGACTCTTGGTTTTCTCCTAGCCTCCCCCAACAGCAATTTTGAGTACATTACACCCCCTGGTTTTTTTTTTCTCCAGAATTATAAAGCACTGAGCACATTCACATGGAAGCTCAGCACCCTTCGGCCCCATTGATGCTGTTGGGTTGAGGGAGCAATGGGTAGTTACAGGGCCCCCCGGTGGGGGGTCCTCTTTGTTAGTTCCAACTAAAGAAGACCCTTTTAAGCCACTGGTGAATGTTGAATGTTGAGTCAACAGAGAGGTAAATCAGATTGCTTCTGTGGCAGTTCTCAAGTTGGACTGATTATAAGCTACAGAATCTTATTTTTGACTGAAAAAGGAACCAAGACCTGCAAGAGGAAGTCACATCCAACCACAATTTCTGGGTTGAAATGAAGGTTTGCAGAGCTTTGGGGTTTTCCCAGGAGCAGCATGTGTGAATGTGGTGTGAAAACCCCCTCTTAAAATTGACATTTGGTATCACTTCCTCAGTGCTGCTCATACAATTAGTCATGGGATGTTTAATGTTTCACTTCTTTTGGTAACGTGGATCTCGGCTCTTAACTATTGACAGACAGATCTGAGGATGAGCTGCAAACATTATAGGCACTGGTGACTGAAGAGGTTTGCCTCTCACAAGCTGTAAGATTTACACCTGTCCAGTGTTAAAATGAGCAAGGTACTCAAAAGTCAATGTAAACACAGCACACTGTAGAAATGAAGCATGGGATGGGCAGCTGAGGCCCTTTACCATGTTTTCAATTGTATTACAGCTGTAGGTGAAAAAGAGTCACCTGCCATAAAGGTTCGGTATAGTTAACTTTGTCCTCTGAGATGAAACTAAAAGAAGTCCTTTAGTTTCACTAGAAACGTAATGAGTTTCAGACAGCTTTCCCCCCATGTTTTGTGGATACAAGATCCTGACATTTTCTTCATTGTGCAGCTGAGAAAAACGATCTTGGGACAATTCTAGTATCATCAAACTCCCTTGAACTGTGTAACAAGACCTATGGGAATGCTTGACTGCTCACCTGAGATTGTGGTCACCTGGACCAACGTCCCATTCTCTTTCCAGTGGGCATCATCTATCCCTTCATAGAAGCAGGCAGCTCCTTGGTTGCACCAAAAAGGCGCAGACAGATTAGGCCGTAGATGCGGAAATGTACAGTTTCCCAGCTGAAAGAGCTCATACCACTCCATCGTGAAGTTCTTCCCCAATAAAGTGCTCCTGAAACCGACAGCATCGTGCATGATTTTCTGAAAGAGGCAAACAACCAACCATGAAGTAGGCAATGCTTATTTATTTATTCATTGTATTTATACCCTGCCTTTTTCTCAATGAGCTTAAGGAAACAGGCATGGCTGTTCTCTTTCCCACTTGATCTTCAAACATCCATGTGAGGAAGTCAGACTGAGGGAAGGTCACCCCAAGAGATTCGTAATTCAGGAGGGACCAAAATTTGGATTTCCCAAATCTAACAGCACACAAGTGTTAAAAAGTTTGCTTTCTTATATTTTCAAGACTTTTGGAAAGTCCAAAATATCTGGAGAGTCTCCACTACCTGATCTGAGAAGAAGAGTTTAATCATTGTAAAAACAGAACTAGCCAGGGTTAAATATTTTAAAAACAATCTTGATAGTGTAATTTTTAAAAGTACTTCTTTGAGTAATTTATAAAATGAGTTAGGAAAAAAATCAGAGAGCATCTTCCCCAAACCTACTGTATTTATTTATGTATTTACTGTTCATAGCCTGGCCAAGTTGCCATCTTGATATTTCCCAAACACATTATACACCATCCTTGTTACTTTATACATTCACCTAGTTAAATATATTAACTATACTAATTCATCGACATTATACTTCTTAATTTTAATGTCAGTTGGGGTAAGAGCAGAAGGGCAGAGGAAAGGGAAGAGGGAGAAAAAGCCACCATACCATACGTCCAAAGAGGTCTCCCACTTTGAACTCCCAGACAGGGGCCTGCAGTCGATAAACCTCCAAGACATCCTTGTCGCTCATCAATGGGATGGGAAACCCAGTTGGGCAGAAAGTGTATCGGGCTTGACAGTAAGGATCTGTTTTAGGGCGGTAATCAAAACGCCTGCATTAAAATAAAGTCATTCATTATTTCAACCAATAGGATGCAAAAAGGTTTATGTGACACATTGATAGCTGCTTCTGGCCTAGACTTGGAGACTTTGTTTATATACGTTACACAATTTCCACATTCCCTGTAAAAAGCTTTGCCTCAGAAGTTTGTGATCCTTCATACATTATTATCAGGCCCTCCCGAAAATCACGGGATTCACCTCGTAAAGATGCCAAGACTTCCAATACTTTTTATTTCAGGACACTGATAACCTGAAGGGGAAAAACAAGAACCGAAAGACAATGGGTTCAAATTACAGGAAAGGAGATTCCACCTTAATATTAGGAAGAACTTCCTGACTATAAGAACTGTTCAGCAATGGAACTCTCTGCTTCAGAGTGTGGTGGAAGCTCCTCCCTCAGAAGCTTTTAAACGGGCTGGAGGGCCATCTGTTGGGGGGGGGGGTGCTTTGATTGTGTTTTTCCTGCAGGGTGTTTGACTAGATGGCCTATGTGATCTCTTCCAACTCTATTCTTCTATGACTCTAGGTGCCACGAAGGACCCTTCCTTAACACCATTTAGTACACAGATGCAGCCCTCCAGACCAAGTTAGCTTGTAGCTCCAACCAGGAGGATCGAAGTTGCAATTCAACATCTGGCGGGTCACCTATTCGTAATCCTTGAGCTAATACTTTTCTGACTGCTCCAAATAGTAAGTCGAACGAAAAGATTTCCAGTTTGTGAGTTCTCCATCCCTTTGTAACAAAACCCAGAGACCCAGCAAGTGGAGTGTGGTGAAGAGTTACTCTTTGGTCCATTTGGGCTAGATCTACCCTGCCCTACATCCCAGGAGCCCCCGGTGGCACAAGGGGTGTAACCCTTGTGCTGGCAGGACTGAAGGTCAACAGGTCCGCAGTTCGAATCTAGGGAGAGCCTGGGTGAGCTCCCTCTGTCAGCTCCAGCTTCCCACGCAGGGACATGAGAGAAGCCTCCCACAAGGATGGTAAAACGTTCGGGAGTCCCCTGGGCAACGTCCTAGCAAACGGCCAATTCTCTCACACCAGAAGCAACTTGCAGTTTCTCAAGTCGCTCCTGACACGAAAAACGAAAACCAGTGTAGACTCATACAGTCCAGCTGAAAGCAGATAACCTGGGATACAGGACAGTGTAGATCACGCCTGGGCAAACTTGGGCCTTTCGGGTGTTTTGGACTTCCAACTCCCACAATGCCTCACAGCCTCAGGCCCTTTCCTTTGGAAGGGGCCTGAGGCTGTGAGGCATTGTGGGAGTTGGAAGTCCAAAACACCCGAAAGGCCCAAGTTTGCCCAGGCCTGGTGTAGACCCAGCCTTGGTGAGCTCTGAGCAAAGGGGGCTTGTGGAGGCAAGCTCTTGTTGGAAATGACAGCCTTCTCCAAGCCTTCTCTGGTAATAGGTTTCCCTGCCTCACCTGTAGGGCACGGGCCAGGCGGAGCAGGGCGGGGGGAAGGTCACCGCCAACCCCAGCAGCAGCAGCAGCCCCAGAGGCGCCATCTTCCCTGGAAAGGGGCAGCGGAGGGCCAGGCAGGGAAGCAGGGAAGCGTCCTCGCGGGCTTCACTTCCGGGCAAGTCCCCTCAGGAGTCAGATGAGCCAGGCCGCCACATGACAAGCCGCCTGGCAGGTAATAGTGCGCAGGCGCTCTCCGGCTGGCTCTCTTCCCGCGCAGGCGCACGCCTCTTCGGATGCCTTGCTCCGCCCTGAGATGGACTTCAGTTCCCAGAAGCCCCTGCCATTGCCCGAGGCGGCGGAGGCTGCTGGGATTTGAAGTCCAAATAACCAGAAAACCTATGGGTTTCGGGATTCAGATTTGGTGATGGATTAATACAGCGTGACACCCCTTTGAACAGCCAGCGGGTATTGAGACTTCTCGGCCAAGGGTGATAGTGCCTCGCCAAAGTATACATCCCAGGATCCCAGAGCACTGAGACAATTTTCTCACACCAGAAGTGACTTGCAGTTTCTCAAGAGAAGAAAAAAAAAGCACTGAGCCATGGCAAAGTGGCGCCAAACTGCATTCACGTGAGACTGGTGCTCCCACAGGCATTCTTGAAGCCCTAGAGCAGGCCTGGGCAGCACACTTGGGCCTTCCCTCCAGGTGTTTTGGACTTCAACTCCCACCATTCCTCACAGCCTCAGGCCCCTTCCTTTCCCCCCTCAGCCCCTTAAGTGGAAAGGAAAGTGCCAGAGGCTGTGAGGAATGGTGGGAGTTGGAGTCCAAAACACCCGGAAGGCCGAAGTTGGGCCAGGCCTGCTCTAAGGTCTTTATAAGCTGGAAACAACTTGAAGGTACCCAACAACCAGGCATGTAGCCAGGGGGCTAAGGGGGCTTCAGCCCCCCCCCCCCGAAATTCTCAGGGTGGTCCACGAAAAGGCCTTACTGGTACATTATTTAAACCGTTATGTTTATTCATATCATGATCTGATCACCATGCTCATTATATCCCACATTAATGGGGTTATTGGGATAACAATACAAAAGGTTTACTAGGGTAGACCTTCTTCCACCCAGTCTCAGCCCCCGAACCAAACTCAGCCCCGAATCAAAATCCTGGCTACGGCCTGCCAACAACTGTAACAACTATCCATGGCCTGTCTTTCGTTGCATGCGGAAGTCCTGATCAGGACTGAGACTGAAGCAGCAAATTTGGGAGTTCTGGAACTCCGAGTGGCAAATTTACTTTTACTAAGGCTACCTGGACGTGCGGGTACAAGGATGAGGAAGACTCACGACAACTGTGAAGTAGATGAAATCAAAAGGGTTTATTGATGGCACCAGCTGGTGGGTTTTGCCAGCAGAGCACGGCTGCAATCAGGGGCAAAAAGCCCCGGTCATTCTCAGTACAAAACATTTATACCCCAATGGAGGCATTTCGGATAAACCCGCCCTTCTTCATAGATTTTACACAATCATAATTGGCTGGTGTCTCATGGCATTTCATTAATCCAATTAAACATTGCATTTCCATTAGCATCACATCTAAAAGTCCCACCTATGTATGAGAACAATAGTCATTTCTACGTTATTCTTTCTCACAGTACATATCAGCGGCCAGGGACGTCCGTGTCCCCGGTTTGCAACAATTCACATTCTGCCTCTCTCTGCCAACAAAGGATGGGGCTGAATCACTCCATACATGCGCAGTTCTTTCCTCCTTTTGGCACTAACATCTTCCATTAGCACATCCTGTACTGTTTGACCAATCTAAGCCTATGTTATCTCACATTAGGCACAGAGTGCATACCAGCAAGTCACAGCATATTTTAGAAGCATCAATCACAGTGTTATTTTCACAGAACTAGTCTGTGCCTTCTGTTTAAATCCGAGAGCGCTCTATCACTCTTGCGGACTCAAAGGAGCTGCTCCTTTGCACTCTGGGGGTTGCGCAATCAGCCCCCTGAAGCTTCGGGCATTCGTCTTCTCCTTTTGTCTTGGGGACGCACTATCATCCTGTCAACATTAGGGGTTGGCCATCTCGCTCCTTTCTCTACTTGTCTTGCTTCTTGTAAGGGATAATTAACTTCCATGGAGAGAGGGGCCTGATAAGCAGGCGGTTTCTCACAAAACGGGTTCCTTTCTGAACGGGGAACAGGGAATGTCACTGCTGATTGTGGCTGAATTAAAGGGGCAGCAGCGGGAAGGGGCACCGCCATGGCTGTTGGAGGCGACCCACTTGAACCCGCAGCCGGCAGGCTCCTTAATTCGAATTGGAAAGTCATTGGGGAACTCACTGGAGTTGAAATTGGCGCAACGGGAACAGGAAGGAGCGCTTGGCTTGCCGGGAACGGCGAGGCGGGGGCAGACGGGATTGGCGCAGTAGGAACAGCCGGGACCGCCTCAGATTGCGTCACGGCCGTTGACGTCATCTGAACGGCCGAGCCTGTCCCAAAGGTGGGGGACATGGCTGGAGCTTGTGCCGGGACACTCAAACTTGCATAGAGCGGAGGCGCAGTAGCTTCCCCCGCTCCGGTTGGGGCAATTTGTCTCTCTCTTGGTCTTCTCCTTAAGGGGGGAAGATCTTCTTGCTCCGCCGGTAACACCGGAGGCTTTCTCCCTGCCTTTCTGTTCACAAAGCACCCTTTCTCCTCATGATCTTTTGGTCCTGCCCACCAAACGCCCTCAGCGACCATGCGTTCCCATGTTGCGGAATAAATCCATTGATCATTTGGATAAATTTCGAAACAATAAGATTCAAGTTGTTTACACTTTCTCAAATCCCAGGACCCTGTGTTTGGCCAGCCAATCTCTTGGACGGTCGGCCAAACTTCTGTGCACAGATTTCTAAGTTCAAAAGCTTTCAGATCTTGGGGCTTTCCCTCTACTGCCAACAGACAAAACCTGTCCCAGTTATCTAACACACATTGCAAAGGGGTCTCTTTCTTCTGCTTTGATCCTGCACTCCCCATCTCTCTGGCCTAAGATCAAAACCCACTTCAGTGCTTTCCCCCCAACCCCAATGTGTGTTCCCTCAGTGTTAAGTGCTTGAAAGAAACTATACTTGCCGATTTCCTGAAGACCCCGGGACTCGCCTCTCGCCTCCCGCGTCACCACTCGATTTGCGTCGGCTCTCTTGGCGAACGGACCTGACGTCGCCTCCGACTCTCTCTGCGCGCTTGTGCCGGTTTGCTAGCCAAACGGCCGGACACCTAGGAAGGTGTCCCCGGACTTTTACAACTGCCGGCACTCAAGGGGCTGCTTCCCAGCTGCCCCCCCGGACTTCCTTCTGGTCTTTGAGTTCACCGGCAGCGTTAGTTGCAGCTTCTCGTGTCCTCAGGCGTTGGTGTGGGACGAGCCAGGCAGCCGGTCAATGAAAAAAATGGGAAAAAGGTGGGGCCCCAGCCACGGCCCTCCTGGGTCGTCTCACCTTCCTGCCTAGGAGCGAGCGCTGTCCTCAATGGGGACCGTGTTTTTTCCTCACCACAGACCCGTCTAATTGCCTTTGGATCACGTCGGGGACGCCAAAATGAAGCAGCAAATTTGGGAGTTCTGGAACTCCGAGTGGCAAATTTACTTTTACTAAGGCTACCTGGACGTGCGGGTACAAGGATGAGGAAGACTCACGACAACTGTGAAGTAGATGAAATCAAAAGGGTTTATTGATGGCACCAGCTGGTGGGTTTTGCCAGCAGAACACGGCTGCAATCAGGGGCAAAAAGCCCCGGTCATTCTCATTACAAACCATTTATACCCCAATGGAGGCATTTCGGATAAACCCGCCCTTCTTCATAGATTTTACACAATCATAATTGGCTGGTGTCTCATGGCATTTCATTAATCCAATTAAACATTGCATTTCCATTAGCATCACATCTAAAAGTCCCACCTATGTATGAGAACAATAGTCATTTCTACGTTATTCTTTCTCACAGTACATATCAGCGGCCAGGGACGTCCGTGTCCCCGGTTTGCAACAATTCACATTCTGCCTCTCTCTGCCAACAAAGGATGGGGCTGAATCACTCCATACATGCGCAGTTCTTTCCTCCTTTTGGCACTAACATCTTCCATTAGCACATCCTGTACTGTTTGACCAATCTAAGCCTATGTTATCTCACATTAGGCACAGAGTGCATACCAGCAAGTCACAGCATATTTTAGAAGCATCAATCACAGTGTTATTTTCACAGAACTAGTGCCTGCCTGATTCTTGGCACAGGAACCCACTTTTCAAAGCTCTACACGTGTGCAGCATCGCTCTCTGACTGTACTCCTGCACGGAAAGTACCAAAAACCGCTTTAAGACAAGCCCAGGTGTGAAGGGGGAATAACATTTGTTATCCCCCGTGATGTTGTTACACTTCTGACTCTTCGTAACCTCATGGACCAGCCCACGCCAGAGCTCCCTGTTGGCCATCACCTCCACCAGAGTCAAGCCAGTCACTTCAAGGATGCCTTTTGCTCCCATTTTCCCCAGCATAATTGTCTTCTATAAGCTTTCCTGCCTTTTCATGCGGCCAAAATACTTCCTGTCTTTATATTATGTGGTCAAAGTACTTCACCTTTGCCTCTAATATCCTTCCCTCCAATGAGTAGTTGGGCCAGTTCAGTATGGACTGGTTGGATCTTCCCATGGTCCAAGGCACTCTCAGAATTTTCCACAGCTCAGCCTTCCCTATAGTCCAGATCTCACATCCATAGGTTACTACAGGGAGTACCATTGCTTTGACTATGCGGATTTTTGTTGCCAGTGTGCTGTCTCTACTCTTCACTATTTTATCGAGATTGGACATTGCTCTCCTCCCAAGAAGTAAATGTCTTCTGGTTTCCTGGCTGCAGTTTGCATCAGTAATCTTTGCACCTAGAAATACAAAGTCTGTCACTGCCTCCACATTTGCTCCCTCTATTTGCGAAGTATCAATTAGTCTTGTTGCCATAATCTTGAGTTTTTTAATGTTTAACTGCAACCCAGCTTTTGCACTTTCTTCTTTCACCTTGATTAGAAGGCTCCTCAGCTCCTCCTCGCTTTCGGCCATCAAAGTGGTATCATCCACATATCTAAGGTTGTCAATATTTCTTCCAGCAATTTTTACCCCAGCCTTGCATTCATCAAACCCCACACATGGCATGATGTGTTCTGCATACAAGTTGAATAGGTTGGGTGAGCATTTACAACCCTGCCGTACGCCTTTCCCAATCCTGAACCAGTCTGTTGTTCCATGGTCAGTTCTTACTGTTGCTACTTGGTGATTTCTCAGGAGAGAGACAAGGTGATTTGGTATGCCCATCCCACCAAGAACTTGCCACAATTTATTATGATCCACACAGTCAAAGGCTTTAGCATAGCCAATAAAACAGAAATAGATGTTTTTCTGAATCTCCCCACCTTATCCAGCAGATATTGGCAATTTGGTCTCTCGTTCCTCTGCCTTTTCTAAGCCCAGCTTGTACATCTGGCAACTCTCTCTCCAGGTATTGCTGCAGTCTTCCTTGCAGGATCTGGAGCATTACCTTACAGGCATGAGGAATAAGTGCCACTGTATGAAAGTTTGAGCATTCTTTAGCAATTCCCTTTTTTGGTATGTTTATTTTTCCCCCCAGTCTGATGGCCATTCTTGTGTTCTCCATATTTGCTGGCATATGGCATGCATCCCCTTGACAGCATCATCTCTCAAGATTTTAAACAGTTCAGGTGGATCCTGTCGTCTCCTGCTGCCTTGGTCAGGAGAGAGACAAGGTGGCTTGGGATCCCCATACATACCACCAGGAACTAGCCCCCATAAAGGCCTCTAAATAGGGTTGCCACATGTCCCTTATTCTAAGGGACGTCCCTTATTTTGGCCCTAAAATTTGTGTCCCGTTTTTTCAGGCCCTGTCCCTTATTATTGACTAACAGGACAGGACTGGGCGGGGTTGACCAGAGGAAGGCACGCGTTGCGGTTTCCACAGCAATGCCTGCTTGGGGATTCCAACTCGCGGGGCAGGCTGACAGTTGTGCGCTTGTGAGTGTGTGCCTGCCTGCGTCCCCGTTGGAAGGAAGAGGCGATACGGGACTTTTTCAAAGTACAGTAGACTCAATTAACCGTTACCCAAGGGGAATGTTAGATCATGTTGGATAAAGATAGTTTCTGCTTGCTTGAGAGTTACTCTTAAAATAGGCCTAGCTGTGTATCCCAATACTATACAATGCTGTGTATCCCATACTATACTATACCATTAACTATTGACATAATAATCATGAAGATGTATGGTCTTATAAAATTTATTTTATTTTAATGTTTAGACCAGTGATTCTCAACCTTCCTAATGCGGCGACCCCTTAATACAGTTCCTCATGTTGTGGAGACCCCTAACCATAACATTATTTTCATTGCTACTTCATAACTATAATATTTTTGGTGGTGGTGGTGGGGTGGGGGGTTGATTTTGTCATTTGGAAATTGTAGTTGCTGGGATTTATAGTTCACCTACAATCAAAGAGCATTTTGAATTCACCAACAATTCACCAACAATTGAATTGAACCGAACTTGGTACACAAAACTCCCATGACCAACAACAAATACTGGAAGGGTTTGGTGGGCATTGATGTTCAGTTTGGGAGTTGTAGTTCACCTACATCCAGAGAGCACCATGGACTCAAAAATGATGCATCTGGACCACACTTGACACAAATCCTCAATATACCCAAATGTGAACACTAGTGGAGTTTGGGGAAAATAGATCTTGACATTTGGGAGTTGTAATTGCTGGGATTTATAGTTTACCTACAATCAAAGAGCTCCTTGCACCCCACCAATGATAAAATTGGGTCAAACTTCCTACACCGAACCCTCATGCCTTGAAGGAACTAGCTTGCGTGAGCCTCCATCCCACCTCACACACTCTCCCTCACCAACACATACGCGTTATGCTGCCATGCACCAAGCATGCCTGCTCTCTCCTCCCCACTTGGAGCCTCAGAAACAGCTCTCCCCTTGGCAGGGAGGCCTGCCAATCACAGCAGAGGAGAGCTTTAGGTGGGAGAATTCAGTCTGTTTCCAAAAAGAAAGAGAAGGACAAGCGGAGAGATCTTCAACCTTCTCTGCCAATGGGCTTCCTAAGACCATCAGAAATATATGTTTTCTGATGGTCTTTGGTGACCCCTCTGAAACCCTCTCGCGACCCCCCTGGGGGTCCCGACCCCCAGGTTGAGAAACACTGGTTTAGACAGTGCACTTTTAAAGTCAGCAAAGTCAAGTACTAAATACAGATGGAGAAAATAAGGCAGTTCTAATAATGTTTTTTTCTGCATGACAAAGCATGTAGAAACATACCACGTACTGTTAAGAGGGTGTAAGTCAGTTTCTTTTGTGAGTTTCAATCATTATCTTATTCTGTTAATAAAACTATTTCTACCTAACGTTTGAGTTTCAAGGTTTTAATGAAGCATCCCTTATTTTTTTGAAAAATCCCCTAAATGTCCCTTATTTCTTATATCAAAAAGTGGCAACCTTACCTCTAAAATCTCTAGGGCAGGCCTGGGCAAACTTGGGCCCTCCAGGTGTTTTGGACTCCAACTCCCACAATTCCTAACAGCCGGTAGGCTGTTAGGAATTGTGGGAGTTGGAGTCGAAAACACCTGGAGGGCCGGAGTTTGCCCAGGCCTGCTCTAGGGTGTGTCCCCTCAGTGTAAAGGCTGATACCTTGGGCGCCTTCCTTCCTTCCTTGGGCCTGGGATTGCCCACAGAGGGGCGTGGCCAGGAGGGGCGTGGCCTGGCCTGCATTCTGGGTGGGGCCGGCAGGGGGCGCGCCGGAGAGGGCGGCCAAGGAGAAGGCGGTGCAGATGGCGGGGTGGCAGGTAGCGCTGGTCCTGGCCGGGTGCGGCGTCTTCGATGGCAGCGAGATCCACGAGGCCTCCACCGCCCTGGTCCACCTCAGTCGCGCCGGAGCAGAGGTGAGGCCCCGCGGCCTCGGCAGGCCCTTTCCTAGGAGCGGCGTCGTTCTCTCTCCCCCCCCCCCGCCGAGCATGGCCTCTTGAAAGCCTTGGACTTCATTTCCCAGAATCCCCGGGCATTGGCCTGAGCCGCCGAGGCACCTGGGAGTCGTAGTCCCGAACTCCTAGAGAGCGAAAGTTCCTTAGACTCCCAGCTATGTCTTCTGCTTGCGAGTCTACCCTGACTGCGTTCAACCCCAGCCGGTTTCAATGTAATTGCAGCTTTAGGAGATTAAGCCCCGCTGAATGTGGGCCAGGCTGTGGCGCAGCTAGTTAGTAGCCAGCTGCATGAAATCACCACTGGCCGACGGGTCATGAGTTCGAAGCCAGCCTTTGTCAGAGTGAGCTCCCGACTATTAATAGTCTAGCTTGCTGTTGACCTATGCAGCCCAAAAGTTGCATCTGTCAAGTAGGAAATTTAGGTGCCGCTTTACGCAGGAAGGCTAATTTAACTAATTTACACCTCCATTAATGCGTAAGAATGAGGACGTACTCCATCAAGGACTCAGTGTCACCAATGAACAGTGAAGTGGCCGCTGCCCCTGTGGCTGGAATCGGAGGACAGCGTGTAGGCTGAACAATGAAAACAGATACACAATATGCAATTATATGAGCAATAATGAAGTCATCTCTAGTACATACGCATATATATATATATATATATATATATATATTGTGAAAAGGAATACAAGCATGAAATATACATATATCACACAATGAATATCATCATAATCAATGTCAAAATAATAGCGGTGAATGGGCTCACGCGGAGGTGAACCGAGACGCCCAGTCTCCAGGGAGGAATGTTGTGGAAAATAATCAGGCACAGTCCCGGACGCTTTCCCAACAGAGAAAATACTTCAAAATAATGTATAGTTCAAGTGAGTTCTCACAAATTGTGGCAATCAAAGGGGAAGGTCATCCTTAGGCCGACGAAAGGGTCCCGCGCGGCTCCTTTTCTCCTCCGTAGGGGCTTCCTCAGGGCCGGGGGCGTGGCCTAAGTGGCGAAATCTCACGAGCGTCTCATTGGTGTTGAATCACAAAGCTGGGAGCAACAGGAGCACCGCAGATGGAAGCAGTATCCGTGGATACTGGGCTAAAAGCTGTCCTCCCACTGTGTACTTTGTATATGTGGAATAGCTCGTTTTTTGCTTACTGCCTGTGGCTGGAATCGAGCATACCCTCCCGAAGCCCCAAAGCCGGACTGTTAAATTGCTTCTGTGTCTGTCCATGTATGTTGTATCAACAAACACACTAGGTAGGCTATGGAATAAACCAGAAAATTACTAAGCGGCAACGATAGAACTAAGAATACAGTAATTGAATATCATAATTGTCATGTTATATTGACCACAAGTATGTTGTATGTCTAATGGCATAGAATGTTTGCTATGTATATGTGGATTGTAATCCACCCTGAGTCCCCTGCGGGGTGAGAAGGGTGCAATATAAATACTGTAAATAAATACATGAATTTGTGAGGTTCACACCCAAGTCCCCGTCTACACTGCCATTATAGTACAGATTAAACAAGTATGGTGTAGTGCAGTGGTTCTCAACCTAGCGGTTTCAGCATTGGACTCTAACACTGGGGACACGGGTTTGCACCTCTCTCCACTTGGCCAGGGGGAACCGCTGGATGGCTTTGGGAACTCGCACTCTCTCAGCCTCAGAGAACAGAAAGGGAAATCCCACTCTGAGCCACTCTTAGATGACAATGACAACTATGATGATTTGTGTCCCACTTTGTCTCCGTAAAAAAAAAGGAGAGCCTAAGCAGCTGACAGTTAAAAGAACGCAATATATAATAGATTGCCACATCAGAAACTGCTGGAAGGCGCACAACATCCCATAATCAATTCAGTCGACAACACTTAAAATAACTTTAAATTGTAAACACTGTGGGAACCCATGCTGGCACAGCAGGCTAAACTGCTGACCTGTTGAACTTGCTGATCAAAAAAAAGGTCAGCAGTTCAAATCTGGGGAGCAGGGTGAGCTCCCGCAGTTAGCCCCAGCTTCTGCCAACCTAGCAGTTTGAAAACATGCAAATGTAGGTAGATCAATAGGTACAACTTCAGCAGGAAGGTAACAGTGCTCCATGCAGTCATGCCGGCCACATGACCTTGGAGGTGTCTATAGACAATGCTGGCTCTTTGGCTTAGAAATTGAGATGAGGACCAACCCCCAGAGTCGGACACAACTGGACTTAATGCCAAGGGGAAACCTTTCCCTTTACTTATGAACTGTATGGGCACATTTGATTGAATATTAAGGGTCTTATCTCACTATATATTGAGACGTTTACATTCCGGAAACCTTTCGATCTTGACGTTTGCAGTAATGATCTTGATTGCATTTTTTCCAAAATAAGAAAACCCCTGCTTGATCTGGATGCATGAAACAATATATTTAGTTTCCTGTCCGTTACATAGTGTGCCTGTTTGCCATTTATTTGCGTTTTGTTTTCTCTTCAGGTAAAGATATTTGCACCCAATATTGAGCAAATGCATGTGATCGACCATTTAAAAGGTTGCCCCAGTGAAGAAAAAAGAAATGTCTTAGTGGAAAGTGCCCGCCTTGCCAGAGGTAACATCCAGGATTTGGCCGAATTGAAAGTGGGTGAATTTGACGCTGTCATTTTCCCAGGTGAGCCCTTTTACAGGTGACTTCTTTACTCCTTGCATGCTTGCCTTTGACAATTTTGCATTTCCTGAATATGTGCAGTGCTATGGAGGGCGATAGGAGGCGAGTGCCCAGCATAGTGTCAGCGTGACAACACTCCCCCAAGGACAATACGTGTTCCCCGAAGGCTTGGCATCCCATTTGAATCCCGTAGGAGTTGGGTGAAGGAGGGGTGGGATTACCCTCTCAGGATACATGACAGGTTTGGGAGCCAGGTTGGTGGCATTGAAGGGCGGCCTAGCCCAAGCCCTTCCAGATACGTCCAAGCTCCCTTCTCCCGTTGCCCACTTCTGCACCAGAGGACCCTGGGGATCCCCATCCCTGCTGTGGTGTTGTAGCTAGAGCAAACCTCCCTGAACTCAGTCAGACACTGGCTTATGTCTGGGGATACACTGTATAAAAACAAGTTAAGGATCGTGCCAACTGTTCACGCCTCAAAGTGTTAAGATATTTGGCAATCTCTAAGGATGATCTGGTGCTGCAGATCTCATACAGGGATGACTTGAAGGTCATACATAAGATTTAAGGGATTTGGGCCTGACTGCTTTGCATATGTTTTAGCTTCCTCGGTAGTATTATATGACAGTTAGTTTTAACAAGCTATTTATTTATTTATTTATCTATCTATCGTGTCAGAAGCAAATTGAAGATACAGTTATAATGTGTACCAAACCAACAAAAAAGTTAAAAACTTGGCATTATACTACATTTTCTTTGAACAGAAGCTGGCCATTTGGAGTGCCTGTGTTTTCGCTGCGAGGAGGTCCTCCCTTGTGCAAGTGGCAGGGCTCAGACTGCATTGTAATAGGTGGCCTGTGGTTTGCTCTCCTCCACACTTGCATGTCGTGGGCTTCACTTTGTAGCCCCATTTCAACAAGCTGTGAAAAATTGATGACTGTCAAAGAAAATAACAGTGGTACACACAATTTGGGGAGTTACCGATCAACAGGCAATCAACCAAAGACTTATTAAGTACATATTAAAAACAAAACATAGTTATATTTGAATGTAATTCAAAGCGCATGTCATGCAGCAAGGCCTTTAGCAGAAACTCTTTCCTCAAGGCCAGAACCCGGGTCTCAGCAACTCCCATAATTCCTTCCTGTTGGCTCTGCTGGGGGAGGGGATGCCCAAAACCCACCCGGAGGGTCACGGTTGCCTCTTGCTAGTCTGAATTATGTCCAAAAGAAGTGCTTCTCAGATTCCATGTTCCTTCCATCTTTAGGAGAAAGCTTCTGGGTCTGGAGGCACTGCAAAGGGATTGGATTAAAAATGGTGTGGAAACATACTGTATATACTCATGTATAAGTCAGCCTTGTTAAGACCCAACAACATTAAAGCACTAAAAGCAAAGACAGCCATGCACACCAAGGTCCAGATGCCTTGCAGACGGAGAGGATCTTAGCTTGGCATCTAAATGATACCAAGTGGATGGATGCCAGGCAAATTTCTGTCACAAGATGGTGGGACAGAGAGTGATGAAACTGAGAGGCTGATTCACTGGTTCTCCTAGTCATAGTATTATAGATGATATAGAGCAGGCATGCGTAAACTTCAGCCCTCCAGGTGTTTTGGACTTCAACTCCCACAATTCCTAACAGGTAGGCTATTAAGAATTGTGGGAGTTGAAGTCCAAAACACCTGGAGGGCCGAAGTTTGCCCACACCTAATAACATTTGTGGAAATTTTTATAAAGTGCCGTTGTTGTTTTTTCCCCTTTCCAATATTGAGAGTCTTTCTCCGTTCTTTTTCCTTTAAGGGGGTTTCGGAGTAGCGAAGAACCTGTGTTCCTGGGCTGTGAAAGGGAAGGACTGCTCTGTGAACGAACAGGTGAAGTCCACCCTTGAGGCCTTCCACGATGCAAAGAAGCCCATTGGCCTGTGCTGCATCTCCCCTGTGCTGGCAGCCAAAATCTTCCCTGGCTGTGAAGTCACTGTTGGCCACAGCAAAAACACAGATGGAAAGTAAGCAAATAGCTGGCAATTTGGAGTATCACCTGTCTGCATGTGGGCTTTAATGGGCAACGTAATGTGGAATCCCGAGATTTGCTGTTTAGGGAGACACTTCTCAATGATCCTAGATTTTTTTAAACCACAATCCAACAAATAACAAGATACAAATAACCCAAAGTAACTTGTTATTCTGTGGAGATTGTGAAAAGCAAATTGGAGGATTTCCAACTTGCTGGAAACTTCCAACGTTCACTCATTTTGGGAAATCTGCAGAAGCGCTCTCCCAATCCTTCTCTTTCTGGATATAGTTTCCTGCAGCTCACATCATCTGTTGCCTGCTTAGGCTGAACAGGACTGATGGAAATGCAGTTCCACAAAGAGCCTGCCTATAACTTGTTTGCCTCCTAACATGCAAGGAAAGCCTAGTTTTTGTGATTTGCTTTCTTGCAGATTTCCTGATGCGGACACAGCGGCTGCAATAGAAGAACTTGGATGCAAGCACATTTCCAAAGATGTGCATGAAGCCCATGTTGATTCTGCTAACAAGATCGTCACCACTTGTGCATTCATGTGCAAGGCCCCTTTGCATGAGATTTTCGATGGGATTGGAGCCATGGTTTCTGAAGTCCTGAAATTTGCCTGAGTGGGGACAACTAGGTTAGCCCTTTGGCGACTGATGGAAATTATGTTTAACAAATAGAACTTATGATCAGTAGAATTAATAAAATTTATTCAGCTCCTGAGTTTAGACTCTTGAATATTATTTTGGCTTTTTACAGGCTAGGCATGTTTCTTTCTTCTCCCAGATTTTATTTATTTTTTGTCAGGAGCGACTTGAGAAACTGCAAGAGAATTGGCTGTCTGCAAGGACATTGCCCAGGGGACAGCCAGATGTTTTGATGTTTTACCATCCTTGTGGGAGGCTTCTCTCATGTCCCTGCATCAGGAGCTGGAGCTGACAGAGGGAGCTCATCCGTGCTCTCCCCAGATTTGAACCGCGGACCTGTCAGTCTTCAGTCCTGCCGGCACAAGGGTTTAACCCATTGTGCCACTGGGGGCTCCTTTCTTCCAGATGTGAAAGTATTATAAGCTGTATCCCTTAATGCAATGAAGTGAGCATTTTTCATACTAAAGATGCAGAATTTACACAGATCTAGAATATAGTTTTCCTAGGCTAATGTTTTTTGATCAGCAGGTCCCAGCGGATCTCTTGGCTATGGAAGCTGGAAATTGCAATCAAGTTCTATCTATTAGGCTCCATGAGTCCCATCCCTCTCCCAAGATAATTACGATCTGCCCATTAGCAAATTGAATTTCCAAGTTTCAGCCGCTTAGATTTACATGTTCAGGAGGAATAATAATAATATAATAATAACATTTTATTTCTAGACCACCCTCTCTCCCCAAAGGAACTCAGTGCGGTTTACACATACAAAAAGGCAAGTGTTCAATGCCTCAGGTGAATACAACCATATAAAAATACACAATAAAGCAACAGTAACAACAGTGAGCTTACGACAAAGAATTAAGCGTGATGAAAAACAAAACAGTAAGACATAGTTAACTAAAACATAAGTAAACATTGCGACAAATATCCTAAAAGCAATTTAAAAAACATTAAAAATGGCTGGTGCCAATGTTCATTTGAAATGTAATGCGGCAGCTATGTAGGAAAATATACCAAAATCCAAATTCCACAAAAATAGTATCTTTATTGGGCCAAGTAAAAAAGGCAAAAGATCTGAAGAGCTGTTCTTGCTATACCAAAGCAGTGGGCTCTTTGTTTTTCTCACACACATACACACATTTACATTGTCTGTTTTTTGGCACCTGGGTGTGCATATAAAATACATAATGATTTTGGATTTCCTTTGCAGAAGTTCACCTTATCCATAGCAAACGATTTTTGAGAAAACCAGACAATCCTAAGTCTGAAAAGCAATCTCAATTGTGCGGGGATGAAACTTGATTTTAGAAGTCTCCTTCAGGGCAACTCATTTCTGAGTTTTGCCTGTTCAGCTGTCGACTTGTACCCTTGGAGAAGTGAGGTCAAATCTCTGCAGTCTTCTAGTCTTTCCAAATGATCGACTGTTTCAATTATGCGATTGGCGCCTTCTAGCGAGAGAACAGTGGTGGCGTTGGCATGGAATTTTTTCACCAGGTCGGCCCTGCGCAGTGGCTTCCTCCAGTGCCCATAGAAGGTGTCGCAACGCTCTGAAAAGGTGTTTCCATCTTGGAGGGTGATGACAGTTTCGCAGTAAAGGCTGTTAAAACTGGGGTGGTTGTCAAGCGGATGCTCTAGATGTGTCTTGCTGAGCAGCTCCTTTAGCTCTGGGCGGGAGATGTTCCTCTCTTTGAAAGACTCAACAGAGATGCACCCATCCAGCAGTGCAGAGCATGCCGCAAATTGGAAAGAATGCCTAGCTTCATGTTCAGAGGAAGGGAACGGCCTATTAACGTATTGCATGTCTGGGACTTTAAGCAGGACCCTCTTAATTCGGCCAATGGGGAGGGGCTCCCCATTCTTTGCAAGGTGCTTCCGTGTGGCCAGGGCTGCCTCCGCCATCCAGTGTGTGCCGAGGTGTGCTGGGAAGCTCTTGATCGCAACGTCTTGTTGGCCCAGCAACCAAGAATAGCCTTCCAAGCTTGGCAGAGTCTGAGGCAAGTATTCGGTGTAAAAGACTCCAAAGCCTGACTCGAGGTCCAGGATCAGTTTGTTTGCTTGGAGACCCAAGGATGCCAAGGAGGTTGCTTCCAAGCCATGCCTGCTTGCATTGCCCACATGGAGAGGTTTAGTTTGGGTGGCTGCATTGGCCAAGGGCGCACCAGCATAAGAGGCAGCAATTGCCAGGGCTTCCTTACATTTAAACTGGTCGAGACCCAAGAGTTTAGCAGTGGCTGCAGCACTTCCCATGGTGCCAACTATGGATGGTGGGTGAAACCTAAGAAAAGGTCAAAACAGCTTTAGTTTTCTTGCAGAAAGGTCTAATGTAACTTTGTTGAAATTCATGATCTGCCCTTAAAGCAGTGGTTCTCAACCATTCCTCATGCTGCAGCTCCTTAATATAGTTCCTCATGTTGTGGTGACCCCACAACCATAAAATTATTTTTGTTGCTACTTCATAACCGTCATTTTTCTACTGTTATGAATCATAATGTAAATATCTGATATGCAGGATTTATTTTCATTCCCTGGACCAAATTTGGCAGAAATACCCAATACACCCAAATATGAATACTAGTGGAATTGGGGGGTATTGGTTTTTTCATTTGGGAGTTGTAGTTGCTGGGATTTATCGTTAACATACAATCAAAGAGCATTCTGAACTCCACCAATGATGGAATTGAACCAAACTTGAGACAAAGACCTCCCATGACCAACGGAAAATACTGCAAGGGATTGGTGAGTATTGCCATTGAGTTTTGGAATTGTAGTTCATCTACATCCAGAAAACATTGTGGACTCAAACAATGATGGATCTGGACCAAACTTGGAAAGAATACTCAATATGCCCAAACGTGAACACTGGTGGAGCTTGGGGAAAATAGACATGGGGATTGTAGTTGCTGGGATTTATAGTTCACATACTATCAAAGAACATGATAGAATTGGGCCAAACTTCCTACCCAGAACCCCCATGCCTTGAAGGTAATTGCTTGCATGAGCCTCCCTCCAGCCTCACACGCTCTCCCTCACCCACACATGCACACCACACTGTCATGCACAAGGCACACCTGCTCTCCCCTCCCCGCTTGGAGTCTCAGAAACAGCCCTCCCCTTGGTTGAGAGGCCCGTCAATCACAGAGGAGGGCTCTTGGTGGAGGATTCACCGCCTGTTTCCAAAAAGGAAGAGAAGGACAGGTGGAGAGATCTTCAGCCTTCTCTGCCAAAGGGGTTCCTAAGACTATCAGAAATTTATGTTTTCTGATGGTCTTTAGTGACCTCTCTGAAACCCCCTCACAACCCTCCCAGGGGTCCCTACCCCCAGGTTAAGAAATGCTACCTTAAAGCATTACATGACTCCCTGCATTTATTCTGTTCAGACAGGTGTTGGTATATATATAATATCCATATATTAAAGGGTGCTTTTGCTTTATGAATACAGAATGCCCCCAGAGTCCCAGCACTCCAAAAAACTTGGGTGGATGAAGCATCCCCAGTGGCTACTGTTTGGAGAAAAACCTGAAAAATGGGAGGGAAGGGTAATGGGAGGAAGAGTCCCACCTCAGGAACTGGCTGATCGCAGTGGCAAATACTGCAACATTTTGTAGTGCTTTCTGTGGATGTGTGCAATACTCATATGTGTATTTATTTCTTATGTATCCAGCTTTTCTTGACCCAAGGATGGCTTTGTGGTGGAGCCCAAGGGTTGCTAAGCAAAGCATGGTGTTATGTCACTGTTGTGTGAACTTCAAGGCATTTCTGAATTCTGACGGCCCATTGGGATTTTATTGGCAAGACTTTTCAGAAGGAGTTTGCCATTGACTCCCTCTGAGGCTGAGTTAATGATCTGGCCAAGGTTACTCAATAGATTTCCGTGGGTGAACAGAAATTTAAGCCCTAGTCTCTCAGAATCCTAGTTCACTCTGGCTCACAACTATCATACTAGTTATATTTCTTTTAAATCACAACTACCAGTTTCAATCGGTTTTATTTGCAACTTTGCATACTGACTCTATTTTCAGTCCACTTTCTCAGAAGGCAAAGTGGTACTAAATTTAGTAAGATTTCTTCCTAGGTGATTATAGATAGGAAAGGGATTGCATCCAAATCATAGATTTTTAGTTACAAAGGAGGGCCAACAGATACAAAAGAGTTGCTTGTCTTCTGTTACAAATGCTTCTTTCTTCCACTATATATCCTGCTAATGCGGAAGTGAAAGGACTGCTTGGCCCCTCTCCCTGCCCCAGTGGCTTTCCCATTAACCGGATCATTCTTGGTGGCTCTGAGCAAAAGATAATTCAGCAGTAATAGTAAGGTTTTGTTAACTTTTGGTCATGGCATTAAAATGCAGAAGTAAATTAATGCAATTACAGCAATGCTGCAGGGGATATATAGATAGATAGATAGATAGATAGATATAGATATATACGCATGCTAGTGTCCATTAGTTGAAATAGGTCTTACTCTAAATATGACTGCCTTCTGGGACAGTTAAAATGAGCTTTTGATGATCAAACATTGGTTCTATTACTAATAAAAATATTTGTTAAGCATTTTCTCAACCCTGCCTCTGGGTTAAACCGTTGAGCTGCTGAACTTGCTGACCAAAAGGTTGGCAGTTCAAATTCAAGGAGCAGGGTGAGCTCCTGCTGTTAGCCCCAGCTTCTGCCAACCTAGCAGTTCAAAAACATGCAAATGTGAGTAGCTCAATAGGTACTGCCTTGACAGGAGGGTAACAGCACTTCATACAAGTTATGCTGTCCACATGACCTTGGAGGTGTCTATGGACAACGCCAGCTCTTTGGCTTAGAAATGGAGATGAGCACCACCCCCAGAGTTGGACACGACTAGACTTAATGTAAGGGGAAGCCTTTACCTTTACCTTATTATAAATACAGTTTATCCTTTTCAGCTGTTATTGCCGCTGTTATTTAGATCAGGGAGATATGCATGAGAAATATATCAAGTGAAACACAAATTGCATCCCATGTCTCGTGAAATCCAAAAGGTCATTTATGCTTAGGTTCAATTAATATCCTTTACAAGAACTGCAGCTCAACTCTACAAATGGTTCTCTATTATCAATGGATTCTGAACAGATGTAACCACCAATGACTTCAAAATATCAACCCCCTCCCAAGATATAAGATATAAGATACAGCATTTTAATATGCCACTGTATATAATGGGCCTTTTTTACCCATTGGGGTCCTGGAACCGAACCGCAGTGGATACAAAGGCCCCACTACACTGAAATTGTTTCCTTAACATACCTTTTAGGAACATTGCTGGCCTCCTTTGAAAAATGCATCAGTCTTCCTTGTACTTCAATTCCTACATTGAAAGCCAAAAGCAAGTCTTGACCAGAAATCCGTTGCTTTTTAGACATGGCTTCGGAGGCAGCAAGGAGAGCAGGCAGCACAGCCCCAGAGGGGTGTGTGGCTGGGTGCCAAGTGTCATCAAAATCCATGGAGTGAATCTTTGGAAAGAATGAAAGATGTTCTGATTTTAGATCAAAGGTTAAATATATATTATATTTAAAATATACATTCTGTCCTCTGTAAAATATACATATTGAAATCTTGTGCTCTTTCAAGTAGTTACAGACTTATGGCAACCTTAAGGAGACCTTATCATGGGATTTATTTTTGGCAGGATTTATTCGGTGGGGATTCACCTTTGCCTTCCTGAGACTGAGAAAATAGGTTTCCATACCTGAGCAGGGATAGGAACACCGGTCTCCAGAGCCATACTTCACAGCTCAAAGCACTACACCAGCTCAATATTGCCGTTTGACACAACCCCCATATCTGCAGGATGTATATCTATAATTTCACTTGCCCAGATCTGAAAACACATGATCTATAGCAGGGATGGGCAAACTTAGCCCCTCCAGGTGTTTGGACTTCAACTTCCACAATTCCTAACAGCCTACCAGCTGTTAGGAATTATGGGAGTTGAGGTCCAAAACATCTGGAGGGGCCAAGTTTGCCTATGCCTGATCTATAGTATGGTTCTGCCAAAACTGACCATACAGTTACACTGGAAAGACCTAGAAATGCCTGAAAGGAGTCCTCTCTAGGCATTTTCTAAGTCCCGCTGTGCAATATTATGGTATGTTTCTACTAGAAGTTGTTTAATAGGGCATGCTAATATTTGCAGTTTCATGCTTTCATGTCAATTCCAGGAATATATTCACCAAGATATGGGAGTCATATGTAGTAATGTAAAAATAGTAAGAAGGTGCAGAATGATGATTGGTTCACTTGCATGATGGCTTGGCAATATTGCTTTTTTTGGACTGCAGCACACAGTATCCTGAAGCACTATGTGGCATAGGGATTCCAAACTGTGGTCCCCAAAAAAATCCCTCCCTCCAGGTTGTGGGCTACGTAACACTTTAGAAATTATACTACTAGTCAAAAACAGTAAGGTGGATTTTTTTTCAGTTTGAAAAGGACAGAAAATCCAAAAGCTAGAAGTCAGGAATATAGTGCTGTAAAGCTGCCTCACTGAATGCTTCAATATGATTGCCCACTTACTTGAGAATAAGTACTATTGCATTCACTGAATTTCTTTTGGAATCAACGTATATAAGATTGCACTGCCTGGAGTTTCACTCTAAATGGCTAATCTGAGTACAACCCCCCTTGAAGCCTGCCACATCTAGAAGTTTACATGTAGCTTTCCTTACCGCCACTCCATTCACAAAAGCTGCGTACAGAGCAGGAAGCTTAAGATACGGGTGACCCCAGACAGAACTGGATGTGTCGGAGCTGTAGATCTGAAATCACATGGCAACAGTTTAGTATACAGTAAGGGAATAATACATTTTAATTCTCCTAAGAGTCAGAAATACCGCAATGTAAGGCAGCCAGGATTTTTTTTACAAAGTAAGTAAATCCCAAGTAAAAAAATCTGACTTGAAAAGAACAAACCAAGCTATTAATGCTCTCACTTCCATTGTATTTTAGGCAAAATGTCTCCCTTTTCTTTCATCTAGACCAGTGGTTCCCAACCTGTGGGTCCCTGGGTGTTTTGGCCCACAACTCCCAGGAATTCCAGCCAGTTTAGCAGCTGTTAGACTTTCTGGGAGTTGATGGCCAAAACATCCAGGGACCCACAGGTTGGGAACCACTGGTCTAGATGAAAGAAAAGGGAGACATTTTGCCTAAAATACAATGGAAGTGAGAGCATTAATAGCTTGGTTTGTTCTTTTCAAGTCAGATTTTTTACTTGGGATGCCATAGGAAGCCTGTAGCCACTGCCCTTTTTGATGAATTGTCTAGTTGGTCCCTTGAAATCCACCACTTTCTACCCCAATGCTACTCAAAGTGTGCAGAAAACTATGCAAATATGATCATAACATGGCATCAATACAAGATTTGCCCTTGGCATTTAGGGCAACAGTTGCGGGGGTGGGATTGCTGATCCACCACATCAGAAGGTTTATGTGGCACATGTTGAAAAGTACAGCTTCCAGAGTTTTTGTAGGGACAGGATCCTTTCCTTCTCAACTCCTTGGAGGTCCCTGGAACCATTTGCATGTACCGTATTCTACAGCCATGCTTTGGCTCCTTTCTTCTCAAATTCATGAACAATATGCCATGAAGGCTACAATGTCACAGTGTGTGAATGTGGGGGGAGGGGAGTGCTTCTGTGCCACATATATTTTCTATCAAAATATAATACATTATGAAAACATCAGCAATGCTTATAGGAAAGTGTATGTATTTGCATAGTATATTATGTACACTGTTTTTTAAATATATATATATATATATATATATATATCCAGTTTTGTGTGCTTGAACAGCTTAAAAACACATGCTAATTATAGTTCCAAATTTATAATTAGTTACAGTGTATATCTTCAGTTGTGAATAACTTTCCACCTTTTTTTCATCAACTCTAACTTTTTAGTTCTTGTTCTTGTTCTGAGTATATGGGATCACTAAATGGTAGAGGCAGAGTGTTCCACGATTTAGTATTTTTTCCTAATGTGCCTCATATTTATTTATTTTTTCACATAAGGAGTTACGGTACTTTCTTCTATATTTTTGAAAGTAACATTTTGCTTTCCTTTTATTCAAAAATATAGAAGAAAAGAACACCTCGTAAAAAAAGAAATAAACATGAGGCACATCAGGAAAAAATACTGTATCGTGGACCACTCTGCCTCTACTATTTAGTGATCTCATATACTCAGAACAAGACCAGTAACTAAAAAGTTACAGTTGATGAAAAAAGGTGAAAAGTTATTCACAACTGAAGATATACACTTACTTTTAAGAATAGTTATTCATGTTACGTACATCTTGAGCATCATACCTTACTGTATTGTACCATTTTCTGAAAAACATCTGTCCTGGTGCCGAGCAGCCCAACTCCTAGCGTATCCAGAATCATCCGTTTGCTCCTCTGAATAACCACATCTGTCAAGTGGTTTGTGGTCAACCCATGGATTACATTAGCAAAATTTCCGGTAATATTCTAGCAAAAAAAACCACCCAAAAACCAAAACAAACAAAAACAAGCAATTAATATTTCATAGTTACCAGTGTTTTTTATTTCATTCCTTCTAACATATTTTCTTAACTTTCCACAGTTCAAAGCTGGGTAAACATGGTTTGTTCAAATGACATTTCTCAGAATGCTTGCAAGATTATGCTGTTGGTCTAAAATAGGAACATTTCCTAGCTTTGTTGGGGGGTCATAATACATTCAGTTTCATATTCACTTCCCACTGCTGTTCAGCATTCACCATTCCCGGTCTAGTCCAACAATGTGGGCTGCAAACAGTGGCTGAAATACCACTTTAATCCTGATTGCAGCAGACACATTCAATCAATTAGAATTCTCTAACTATTGACTCATCATTCAATAATGGACTGAATGAGTCTGATCCAATTGGCACTAACCAATAGGACAAAATCGACATAAGCAGAAAAACCTTGTTGGTGGAGACACCCAGCTCTCGTCCCCTTTAGTAGGCTGTTTTCCTCCATCACAAAATCTGCAAAATATGTTTGGCCATAAAAAGAAAGTCTGTGGACCAGACTTACTCAATGAAAACCAATGAACCTCATTCCAAACATCCTAGACCAGCAACACCAAACACATGGGAAGATAATCCAGTCCCTAGTACACTCTGTCCAGAGATCTGTATGGCAACCTGCTTGGCAGATTTCTATTTGTGCAAAGTTTTTCACACTAATCCCAAACACTTAAAAAGCACACAACTACAAAACATATATTACAAATCAATGTAATTACACAAGCACAGCTATGGAAAAAATGGCTCCTTTCTATAATCACGCTTTTGCAATTGTATTGATTTATGTTGCATGTTTTGCAGGCCTGTTTTTCAGTATTTGGATTTGGTTGGATTCTGAATGCTTCCTCTTCATGTGATTTGGGTCAGACCTTCTTCACACCAAGCGAATCGATACCTGAAGCAGCCTTCAGTTCCTTTAAAATCTTTTGCCTCTTCTATCCAAATGCAATAAGTTTTCTAGTTTTTCTACTCTCAGGAACACAGAGGAAGCTGCCTTGTGTTCAGCCAGGTTCCTTGTACATCTAGAGAGTGGACCTTTACTTTGGCTAATTCCATGAGTTGGCTGCATAGGCAACTGTAAGCAGACATCATTAAAGGGCAGCAGATAATTATTTCATATTATATTACATATTTTCATTACCAGACAGCAATTGTATGATTTCCCGTTTCTTGTTTCAAAGTAACTTGGCAGGATTTGTGCACAGCTTAGTAATGTTATTCTTTGGGATTCAAATCCCAAAATATGTTATTCTGGGAGTTGTCCAAAAATTAAGATTTCTAACATCTGGATTGAGGTGCCCTATCTCTTCACCTGGGTGGGTGAGTGGCACAAATTATTGGACTGACTCTGTATGCTGAGCCCAGTATCTTTTGTGTTCTGGCAGTGCCTCACCTGCAGTTTCTCAGACAGAAATTCATTACTACCACCTGCTAACTGTTCTTGTCAATCTCTGGTGATGCCAGGGGACCTGAGACAAAGCAGAACACACAATGGCCAAGGCAAAACATGGCACGTGAAACTGGCTATGCAACACCATACAAGCTTAGCATCTACAACAGGCATGGACAAACTTCAGCCCTCCAGGTGTTTTGGACTTCAACTCCCGCTACACCTATCAGCCGGTAACCTGGCTGGGATTTCTGGGAGTTGAAGTCCAAAACACTTGGAGGACCAAAGTGTGCCCATGACCAATCTAGCATCTACTGCCCACCCTGGCAGCCAAGCAGAGAGATTGGACAAGTGTCTTGACTATTCCCCTGGAGCCAGATGTAGAATGCTTGCATCATCCATTAGGGTATTTTGGAAGTTTCTGCAGATCATATACCATCTGCATTTGACCACAAGGCCATGGCCAGATGTTTCACCAATCCTCCACCTTCCATATCCATGGAATAACCATGGCGGGAAGAACTTGAGGGGCTCAAGAGTTCAGTGAGATGCACGTGACCATTAAGAGGATAGAAGATAATGCAAACCAAGATAGTAAAAAGATATACACAATGTAAGTTGGACTTATGGCATTGCCAGTAACCGGATACCAGTAATTTTATCACTTCACCAAAATCTCTGTTAGCAGAAAGTACCTGGACCTCTCTTCCTCCAGCTGTTCAATTCCACAAGAATTATAGAGCTTCTATATGAATTGCTATCCCCTCTTCAGAGTAATAAATGAAAAGAGTACCTTTGCCCACATCTTGCAATGAGTAGCACGTTCCCGTTTCCTCTGAGATCAGGCACCAGGAGCAATGGTGGAAGTGACCAGCTTTTCTGAGAATCTTTTGGTAAGGTAAAGAGACCCTGCCTTTTATATGCCATGAAGAATTGCTCTGGGGAATGGGAGGTGCCAGCTTGGCCCTTCCTCTGCCCAGAAGTTCCTCCTTTTCATCATTTCTAACTTTCCCCTGAACACATTCACAGAGATTGTAGACTACGGCAGGCTCTGGATTGTAGCAGTGGATGAGTCAAATTTGTGTCATGTGCAAAAGGGATGAAAAACACAAGGAAATATAGGGAAGTAGTAATCCCCAGGCTGTATGCCCCAGATAGAGCACACTAATGTCCTATGTAAAGTCTGCTATCATCTTATAGGGCTCTCTGCTCTCAGGTCCCCCCCCCCCCCCGGATCCTCATACTAAGGAACGTCAGGGTGACAACACTGTCTTTGAAAGTGTGTATATGTGTGTTTTCCATGTTCTTGATATTTTTATGTGAATGCCATACTTTATGTAACTATGGTTGATGCTAATTTCTCAACATCACCAGGATCTGCCTCTTGTAACATCACCAGGGCTCATCTCATCTGAAATCATGATGGATCATCCCTAGGTCCCAGGTTTTGGTCCTGAAATATCAGGGCATAGGATAGTCCTGAACCAGGGTCTTAAACCCTAGGTGAGGTCTGTACGTTGCACTTATACATGAACTTTCCTCCAATGAGTTCATGGCTCTTCTTCTCAATCATAACTATTTTTTCAAAACACTCATATTACCACTTTGTCACAATGAACCAGGCCAAGTGTTTGGTAGAGTAGTAATAACTGATTCTCATTTGTCTGTATGATGAACAAAAATTGTGGCATAGTTCTTGTTTACTTTATCACTTCACTCCTTGGTGGGATTTCAAATTTCAAATACAGTTTGCCACCTCCCCTTGCCTCCTTGGTCCTAGCCAAGCTCTTATCTTGACTTTGGAGGGGTTTTTTTTACATTAATGGAGAGGGAAAATAGAACAGATGATAACCTACATTTAAAAACAGTCCAGCAAAGAATGGACTGAATAATATAATACAGTTTACCATATAGCCTGACTGTCTAAATCAGTGATTCCCAACCTGTGGTCCATGGACCACCAGTGGTCCCCAAGAACTAAAATACAGTCCACAACCTCACCGTTACTACACTGTTGCAATGAGAGCGGCTGGTCTTGCATAACCCTCTTATAATGCTGAGGTAACAGGGATGTCCGGGAGGGGAGAGGCTGACTACAAAAGGAACGACAACAAGCCTCCTGACTGCTGCTTCTCTTCCTCCTCCCTCCCATGAGTGGAGCTGTTCAATGTGGTACCTGGAAGTGTGAGCACCTTGGTGTCTTCATTTTTAGGCCTGTTGCAGGGGTTATTTGGGGTTTCTGATTCAGAAAATTGTATTGGATAGACCACATCAGTTCTAGATTATTAAATATGGTTTTTTTTGTGGGGTAGCAGATGGTGACTACTGGGTGGAATATGTTCTGTATCTGAAACTAGAGCTAAGGTTGTCTATCCAATGTAATTTTCTGAATCAGCACCCCAAATAACCAAACTGAATCTGGAGTTATTCAAAAACTGATTTGTAACCCTTTTGGTACTAATGTTAGAGAGTAGTCCCTGGACAAAGTGGTCCCTGGTCAAAAAAGGTTGGGAACCACTGGTCTAGATCTTCTAATGTGGGAATAGTGGCAATTCTACCCATGATTTAACTATTATGTGAACTAGTACATCTTTTGTATAACCTGACTGATCTGAGTATTGGTGTTTTAAGATTTGGAGGCATCCTGATTTTTATTGGGCTCGATACATTTTCCATCATAAACCTCCTATTTTGTGTTTCTCTGTTTTCAATCTCCTTTTTCAAACTTGCTGCACAAAAAGCAGCTGGCTCGAAAGGAGAAGTCCTGACTAGTGACTTCTGTGAATGTTTAAATTTTGGGAAACCCTAATCAATGATCAAAAGCAAAAATTCCATTGCATGTGTTTTGTGACTCTGCTTTGTGGTGCGTCACTCTGTAATTGTGCAATTTTAAGAAAACTGGCTGGACTTACACCATCTGAGCTTCCCCTTTCATTTTCAATGTCTTCAAAATGAAAGTTGGACATGACCCAGAAAGGCTAAACAGGCAGTTTGTAGGAGATGGTGTTGCCTTAATCCTGCAAATTTTCTCAGCCAACTAGCTCACCCCACATCCATGGGAACACAGATATTAAGTGCTGACATATACTTTTGTGAATTTATGCCAATGCTGTGTGTGGTAAGAACTCCAGGGTGTGTTTTTAGTTAGGATATGGTTAGATTGGAAAGAGATTCTTTGAACCTGACTGACATTTGATGAGTTGATTTTTGTTTTACACATATACACAGATTGAGCATACATCGAGGCTCCCAGCATTGCTCCAACAAGGTTTGGCTTCTCCCACTTGTTTTCTAGTAGAGTTGCCAGAATGATATGACTCTTTGAAACAATGCCTCAATTCTTCATTTTTCTTTCTAAAAAGGAATTGCCCGCTTCTTCACAGAGACATGGCTTGATTAATAATATGTCATTTTGTTCTATTATTTGTGCCTTAATTTAGCTCTCACTGATTCTCATTAGCAAAATATTATGAGCTGTTATATCCTTCTCTCCCACCAATATCTCAAAAGCATTGTCTCTGGGCAAACCATACAGATAGCTGTGAAGACAGAAATAGCAGAATGGGAAGAGATCCATGGGAGGTGCTTTTGACCTACTCCAAATTGTAATATCTCATTTTATTTATAGAGCTCTAACATGTAACATCTAAAGGAAATGGGTCAAACTCAAGACAGAATCCAGGCCTTTTGTTTTCTACCAGTCTACCAATCCTGTTTACCAAGCCTTTTTCCTACTCATACAATGAGGCACGTGCCCGTCTTCCAGGGAGTGTGGAGAAGTAAACTAAGGGCACACCTACATTGCAGAATTAATGCAGTTTGACACCACTTTAATCGCCATGGTTCAATGTTATGCAATCATAGTCATGCTCATTCTGAGGAAGATTGTGGGAATGGATATTTCTATTTATTTATTTATTTAATTCGACTTGTACACATCCACTCCCAGAGGCTCAGGCCAGTTTACAGACAGACAGGGCGTTTATTTCTCCCCTAAAACACACATATTTGTAAGCCAGAAAAGCACCATTTGTTGACCACATAGAGTACAACCTGAATCAGCAGGCT
The DNA here is from genome assembly GCA_030556195.1 of Anolis apletophallus. NCBI lineage: Eukaryota > Metazoa > Chordata > Lepidosauria > Squamata > Anolidae > Anolis > Anolis apletophallus. The sequence goes on from JARBWK010000004.1 coordinate 110,322,938, forward strand.
CACCAATATTGAATTAGATATCAGCTAAAAACTGTAAGTAATCTCTATCTTAACATTCTTTCCTGTTACAGTAAGTGGCACACTTGTTGTTTCCTCTTTCCCTTTTTCAGTAAATGTGGGTGCTAGAAGAAGGGAGGAACCAGACACTGTTCTCCAAGACCCATTCCAGCGAGGCGTCCCAGAAGGATACCATGGTCAACGGTATTGAAGGCCACTGAGAGGTCCAGCAGAACCAACAGGGACACACTCCCCCTGTCAAGCTCCCAGTGTAGATAATCCATTAAGGCAACCAAGGCTGTCTCAGTACCATGTCCCAGCCTAAAGCCAGACTGTGCCGGATCTAGATAATCAGTGTCTACCAAGAATTCCTGGAGTTGCAAGGCAACCACACGTTCAAAGACTTTGCTCAAATAGGGGAGATTGGACACTGGCCGATAGATAACAAATTGAATGGGGTCCAGTGATGGTTTTTTCAACAGTGGTTTTATCACAGCTTGTTTTAAGCTGGCTGGAATGTTGCCTTCCCGAAGGGAGGCATTAACCACCACCTTTACCCACTCTGCCAAACCCCCTTTGGCTTCCTTTACAAGCCAGGATGGGCAGAAGTCTAGGATGCATGTCGTCTCTCTCACCTCTCCAAGAATCTTGTCCACATCCTCGAGCTGAACAGATTGAAACAAATCCATCAAAACAGGACAAGCAGATGTCCGTGTTACATCTTCAGAGACTGCTGTTAACATGGGGTCAAAGCCAGAGCGGATCAAAGCGACTTTGTCCTCAAAGAACTGAGCAAATGCTTCACAGCGGGCTGCCGAGTGGTCAGGGGATCCGTCCGGAATGGCGGGATTCAACAACCCTCTGACTACTCAAAACAACTCCGCCGGACGGTTCCTTGAGGATGCAATATTAGCCGAGTAGGAGTTTTTTGCGGCTTCTATTGCCGTGGCATACAGCCTTAAGTAAAGGCATAGCCGTGTTCGGTTTGACTCACTAGGCCCCTTTCGCCACACGCTCTTTAGCAACCTCTTTGTTCACTTCATCGCTGCCAACTCCTCGTTGAACCAAGGAGGTAGTTTAGCTCAGCTACTTAAAAGGGGGCGCTCCGGATTGATCGTCAACTCATTATTCCAACGAGAGATCAGAGCATCGACAGAATCACCAACTGAGGAGACGGGGAATTCCCCAAGAGCCGTCAGGAATCCCTCCATAAGTCTCCTGGGGCAGACCATCTTAATGGATCCCCCACCCCTGCTGAGGTTAGGGGGAGCAGAAAGTCTAAACCTAATCAGGTGATGGTCGGTCCATGGCAACGAAGCGATGGACAACTCCTCCACACCGCCACCATTCTCCCATCCCTGGCAGAAATCCAAATCTAATGTGTGTCCAGCACAGTGGGTAGGGCCAGCTACTGATTGGGACAGCACCATGATTGACATGGAAGACATGAAGTCCTGAGCCACTCCAGAAAGAGTAGACTCGGCATAGACATTGAAGTCCCCCAGCACTAAAAGCACTAAAACACAGAATCTTCTCTGTTCTTCCTCCTGCACACTTTCCTTCAAAATCACCAAGACTCCTCCTGTACCAAAATTTAAAATTCATTTAGATCTCTTTTTCTACATATCAAGGGTGAAAAAACTGCATTTTGCCCTAAATTTCAACTCCTGCTACTTGTTTTACCTCTGACCTTTGACATAGAGGCACCCTCTTCTGTCAATTTACTCTAAAAACAACACATTAAATGCTATATTCCCACATTGGAAAGATTTTCTTCTAAATTCCCTTTTTTAAAAAGCCTTAACCATATTTAGCCTTTCTGTATCTTAAAACAACAACCAAAACCAAGTCTCCAAGCAAGCTTCTACACCAAGGATCCCCCCCCCCCCCCATCAATCTAGGGATTATGGAATTCCAATCCATTGAAACCACTCCAGTGCATTTACTTTTCAGAGAATTTGGACTCTCCCTTGTCCCCTCATCCTCTGCTATCTTTCATGTAAAATAAAATGATCTAAAAAACCACTTCATTTCTCTAAAGCAAGAAAGTCCTTCTCACTACACTATTTTTTTTGTTTCCATGAAAAGTATTATATCCTATTCTTGAAATCAAAAGTGTTATTTTGTTGTCTCATACTGGAAAAGAATAATCCTGTTTGTGACGGCAAAATTTTTTATAACTAACTTTCCCCACTGGAAAAGAATACCTCACTTCTGAGACTAATTTGTCATTAATAACTTTATGCGGTGAATTACAGCCCACATGATATACACCACTTTTCCTTTAGATACTTACACTGCCAACTTCTGTCATAAATAACTTTTCAGTAACTTTAAAGCATGGGTTCTTTTTATTGCAATTTCCAGTGTGAGAGGGTAGAACAGAACTTTTGCAGAACTTTTACACAAAGAATGACATACAGATTCTATGCAACTACATCGGTTTTACAATTACATTGGCTAACTAACAAACAAAGGAGAATTACATTTTTCAATCATCATGCACACATATGTACAATACATGCATTCATCCTCATGCATCAAAATATTACCATATCATTTACTCCCTCCTTGGAGAAGCACCTGTTAGGCCAGACCCGGCTTTCCTGCAGCCTGCCAATGCGCAGTTCCAAAACTTCCATAACGCCAAAACTTTAAAACACCAAAATGCATCCTTTCCCTAAGCAGTATTCCAAGGACTTGATCTCTGTTTTTCATACAGCAAAACCTGACACCCTGCACAAAATCTAAGACTCCAAAGCACACTTCTTCCTCTTCCCTTGAGAAAGAAGCCCCAAAGTGTACAGAATCATGCTTTGCCATAGCATATCTGCCACTCTCCGATTACACCATCTCTCTCCATCCCATGGAGCAGAGCACAGCAGGTAAACCAGACTCCTCAGGTCTGTCACAATTTGAGAATTATTAGATTGAGCCGTCTATACTAATATTCTGCTGATGTAGAATTGAAGACACATAACAGCTGACATTTCAAAGAGATCAGATTTCCCCCCTCAAATAACATGCAGGGGGTGGGGAATGCCTAGCAATTACAGTGTGATGGCAACTCAACTGAAAGAATGCTGAGTACAACTGAGTAACATGGATACATGTAGCAGTGTGATCAGGCCTGTAGCCAGGGGAGGGGGGCTTGAGGGGTTTCAGCCCCCCCCCCCCCAATTCTCAGGGTGGTCCACGAGAAGGCCTTACTGGTACATTATTTAAACTATTATGTTTATTGATATCATGATCTGATCACCATGCTCAATATATCCCATATGCATGGGGGTATTGGGATAACAATACAAAAGGTTTGCTAGGGTGGATCCTCTCTCACTCAGACTCAGCCCCCCCCCCAAAAAAAAAAATCAAATTCAGCCTCCCCGAATCAAAATCCTGGCTATGGGCCTGAGTGTGATGAAGGCAGGGAAGTCATCTGTTTCATTTAAAAACTGAGCTTGGCTGAGTTCTATTCTACCAAACACTTCCCTGCTTCAATGTGATGAAGTCCCAGATTTGTAGTGCCACCAAAAAAGAATGTTGCTTTTACGTAAGCTTTGAAATGTGGCTTCATACTGACTGGGGCAGGAGTGGAAGGGGGCTACGAATTAACATTATTTAACCCTAGTTATTTAAACGTTCAATCGAATTGAGTTTTCACTAACTTCTTCACAACCTTTCATGCTACTAGCATGAGTCTGAGTTCATATATTGAAAATGTGACTCTGGAGTGCCAGCAAATGATCAGCCCGGCACTCAGCCTCTCTAAATAGAAAGGGGAAAAAAATCAGGAAACAGACTGATGTGTTTTCTAACCCTGTTACTGAATCTACTTCTCTTTCTCTTTCAGCAGTGGAAAGAAGGAAGATATCTCTGAGCTCTTTAAACCTCAAGAGCTCTCTAGAATTAAATCATGATTATGCTAGGACCATTTTCCATAGCTAAATGCATGATAAATATTTTGCTTCAAAATCATCTCAAGTGCACTTACAGGTGTTTGGAACTGATTAAAATAATTTGGAGCAGAGGTATAACTACCTCAATTTATCCTTGCCTCTGAGGTGTAGTATTCCACTCTGAGTTAAAAGGAACTACAAATGAAGTTCTGTGTACACAATGTATCTCGCTTCTTCACTATGAAATAAAGGCGCCAAGAGAATTGGGGGGGGGGGGGGTGCCATGGTTCTAGCTTTCTCAACAGCTGGAAACATGGTATCTCAATTATCTCAGATATTGTATCTTTCCCCCTGCTATTTTTCTTTTTTTTTTAAAAAAAGGTTTTATTACATTTTCGGTGATTTAAAAAAACCAACACATAAGAAAATTCCATACAAAGAAAACATATCCAAACATAAAAGAATATGAACAAACAGAATATTAAGGAAAAAAGACATAAAAAAGAGAACAAATATTTATTTTCCTTTAAGCACAGGAGGCATTTCTCTGCCCACACACACACAGAGACACAAAGCTGCAAGCTGTTTTGTCCATATGAGGAAGAACGAAGGCTCTTCTCGGAGGTAAATAACTTGTAGGCAACAGATTCCTGCCATTTTTGCCTAGTATCAAATTTTAATCATGTGGTCATATTTCAGGGGAATAAATGTTTTGTATGGTCATAGCTGTTTTGGAAAAGGCTGGTCCTTTCTTGAGCCAGAGAGAAAGCATAATTTTGATGGCACATTCTGAGGCTAGGAGAAGTGTCACGTAAGTATCATTGCAGATTTGATAAATGTGGATTTACTATATGTGGGAATGAATGGAAGAATGGAAGGATGTACGGATGGAGTTAATAATTTTGGAAACACCAGTAAAAGACCAAGGCCTGCAATGACTAACTGCCTGCTTGCTGGACTGTAATTAAAAGTTGCTAATAAGAACTGAAAAGTAAACTGTGATAAGAACTGGTCAGTGATAATATAAATGTTTACAATGTTAAGAAGGAAGTCAACACAAGGCTAACACCAATCAAGAAGAATCAACATCTGGCCAGGAAATTGAGATGTAACCAGGATGGAAGATGTCTATCATTAATTTACAACTTTCGGACTACATCAGCAGAATATTCCTATAAAACACTCAATCTAATAATTCTCAAAGTGTGACAGACCTGAGGAGCCTGGTTCACCTGCTATGCTCTGCTCCATGGGAAGGAGAGAGATGGTGTATTCGGAGAGTGGCAGATATGCTATGGGAAAGCATGATTCTGTACACTTTGGGCCTTCTTTCTCAGGGGAAAATGAAGAAGTGTGTTTTTGGAGTCTTAGATTTTGTGCAAGAAGTCAGGTTTTGCTGTATGGAAAACAGAGATCTAGTCATTGGCATTGTTCATAGGAAAAGAAGTTTTGGCTTTTCGGCATTTTGAAATTTTGGCATTATGGAAGTTTTGGAACAGCGAATTGGCAGGCTGCAGGAAAGCAGGGTCTGGCCTAACAGGTGCTTCTCCAAGGAGGGAAGAAAAGGATATGGTAATATTTTGATGCATGAGGATGAATGCATGTACATGTGTGTAAATGATTGAAAATCTAATTCTCCTTTATCTGATTGTTAACCAATGTAATTGTGAATCCAATGTAATTACATAGAATCTGTATGCTGTAAGTCCAATGTCATTCTTTGACTACATGTTAATTTTGTAATCTGATGTATCCTCTAACACTAGAAATTGCAATAAAAAGAACCTATGCTTTAAAGTTATTGAAAAGTTATTCATGACAGAAGTTGGCAGTGTAAGTATCTAAAGGAAAAGTGGCGTATATCATGTCGGCTGTAATTTACCCTATAAGCTGCCTATTGCCCTCAGGTGCAATGGAGGAATACTACCAGATTAGCCTCCCTGTTTTGTTCCTCTGTGGAACCACCATCTGTCTTTCACATTAGGCACAAAAATGTTTGGGTTTTTCTCATATGAGCTCATCACTACTAGGTAATACTATCTTAATATTGAAGAGTGACTACCAGCCATGAATGGCTTGGGTTCTGTGGTCAAACAAACATGCAAGACTCCAGAGTGCAGGTCCATTTTAAATGTCCCATGGAGAACCATCTTTTTGGAAATTCTAGCAGTTACCGTTTTCAAGTAAAATAAGGTGCCTCTTATCTCTCCTACACACACACCTCTCTCTGGCTGTATCACATTGCAGAATTATAGCAGTTTGACACATTAACTGTCATGGCTTGATGCTATGAAATCCTGTAATTTGCAATTTTGCAAGCTGTTTATCCTTTCCTAGCAAAGAGCTCTGGTGTCACAACAAACTACAAATCCCAGAACTCTATAGGATGGAGACTTGGCAGTCAAAATTGTGCTAAACAGCTGTAATCTTGCTGTGTGGATGGTTTATACCTTTAATTGTGACCTCTTCTGGGCTAGAGATCAGTGGGAAAGACGACAAGTATGGGGCTTGGATTTTGTAGAGCTTTCTATCCCTAGTATCCAAAGGCCTGCTGCCTTTGCTCCAGACTGTGGACACTTCCTACTATAATGTATTTAACGAATGAAAAAAAAACTTCCTGAATTTGGGGTATCTCTTTTGTCACTTTTCCTCAATGAAGGAAGTTTGCCAAGTTGATTTGATATAGTTTAAACACTGTTTTATGTATTGCTGTATTAATTGTGTTATAATTGACTGCAACATGCTATTATGTTTTAATCTGTTTTTCCTTTCTTTTTTCTTTCTTGTTTTGGGCTTGGTCCCGCTTGTAAGCCAACTAAGTCCCTTTTGGGAGATGGTGGTGGGGTATAAAGTAAGTTATTATTACTACTACTATTATTATTATTAAATTGGATTAAAGTTAATCTTTTAGCACTCCCAAAACATGTAACAGTTATGCTCGGTTTTTGCTTTAGCATCCCTTAAGGCCTGCAAGTTAGAATTCAGTCCACTAGGTGCTCCCCTTTCCTCATAAATACCCATCTTCTTCCTAAACCAAGTGATTTCAGATAGTTTTAAAAAGTAATTTTGCCTGCTTTAGATTTATAATTGCTCTAACAGATTTTAAACAACAACAAAACAGACCATATGATGGGAGACAGATATACACTGGTTCTTGTGTGCCTTCAAGCAATTTCCATTTTAGAGCAAACCTAAGACAATTCCATCATGTTGTTTTGTTTTTTGCAAGATTTGCTCGAAAGGAAGGTTGCCATTGCCTTCCTCTATGACTGAGAGAATGTGACTTACTTTTGTTAGAAATAGCAACCTTCTACAAGCCTCCTATATTAGTTATATGTATATAATTCAGATTGCTTACTATATTGTATATGTGTATATTTGGTATGCAGTTTTCACTTAACTCTATGTTGTTTGAGGTTGTGGGAGGAACTACAGACCATGTGATCAGATCTGGGACTATTCGGACTGAGACTATTTTAGAAGACAGTATCAGTGTTCAGTATTGTATTGTATAGTCAGTGTTTGTTATGCATTAGACATAACACGGAGAAGAGACTGAAACAGAATGCCTTAGAGAACTTACTGTTTAGACTTCCAACTTATAAGCAATGTATCTGTATGCTGAATACATGAAGTCTGTGAGTAAACCAACTATGTTATTGGGTTGCCATGATTTTTCCAGGCTATATGGCCATGTTCCAGAAGCATTCCCTTCTAGGAGAGAATGCTTCTGGAACATGCTCATACAGCCCAGAAAACACCCAGCAACCCAGTGATTCCAGTTATGAAAGCCTTCGATAACACATGAAACTGTTATTTTTAACAAAGACTACTTATTTTTGTCTCATGAGAGCATGATTTCAAACCAAATATATTTTATGCGAGAGTACATGTTTTTGGGCAACTGAAATAACACTTCTGAGGATCTGCTATATATTTTGTGCATTGGCATAATCTTTGTTCCTAACAGTTCAAAGAGATAATCATTAACCAGTTATATCAGTCCTATAGCTGAGAAACCTAATTTGCCTTGCATGAATATTAGTGGCCATATACCACTAAAGAGAAGATTCACTCAAGCAAGTTTTTAGCTCTTCTCAGGACGATCATACTTAACAAAAAGGTTATGTTTTTCCAAATGGTAGTGAATGCCAATTAATCTCCAAAAGGTCATTCTTCCAAAAAGTTTTGGAGATTCTGGTTTTCCAAAAGCTTTTTTAGGTCACCCAATGAGTTTCTACAGCAGAGCAGGCATTCAAATCCTATTGTCAAGAGTCCTACTCCAGTCCCTAAACTAGTACAACACATTGGCTGTCATAACCATAGGTTAGCAGTGTTTTTCAACCTTTTTTGAGCTGCGGCACATTTTTTACATTTACAAAATCCTGGGGCACACCACCAACCAAAATGACACAAAATTAGGGCGCTTGTGCCCGCTTTGTGCTGGTCTGTGACCGTAATAAAGTTTTGATTGATTGACACAAAATGACACTCTAACACAGTAATACATATAGTTGACCTTGAGTTTTGGAGTTGTAGTTCACCTATATCCAGAGAACACTGTGGGCTCAAACAATGTTGGATCAGGACCAAACTTGGCATGAATACTCAATATGCACAAATGTGAACACAGATGGAGTTTGGGGAAAATAGACCTTGACATTTGGGAGTTACAGTTTCTGGGATTTATAGTTAACATACAATCAAAGAGCATCCTGAACTCTTGCAACAATGGAATTGAACCAAACTTGGCATATTGAACTCTCATTAGCAACAGAAAGTACTGAAAGGGTTTGATTGGGAATTGACCTTGAGTTTGGAAGTTGTAGTTCACCTACACCCAGAGAGCACTGTGGACTCAAACAATGTTATGTTGTGTTGTTATTTGTTTTCTATCCAGAATCACAATGTTGGAAGGAGGCTCATCACTTTCAGGTCCCTAAAACAGGCATGGGAAAACTTTGGCCCTCTGGGTGCTTTGGACTTCAACTCCCACCATTCCTAACGGCCTGAGGCCCTTTCCTGCTTAAGTGGCTGAGGGGGGAAAAGGGCCTGAGGCTGCCAGGAATTGTGGGAGTTGGAGTCCAAAACACCTGGAAGGTCCAAGTTTGCCCATGCCAGCTTTCGACAGAGACCTCTTCCTCCCCCTTCCCCTTTGCACCCTTTCTTCCCCCTCCTGCCGAACACTAACTTTTTCTTCTCAACTCGGGCTCCCTTCTTCCCAGCCTCGCTCTGCTCGCTTTGCCTCGCTTTGCTCACACTGCCGCTTCTGCCACCATTGTGATCCGAGGGGGCAGCATGAGCGCGTTCAGGAGGGGAGGGGAGGGGAGGAAGACGTGGGGCGAATCTGCACAGTAGCGCCCGCACGGGTCACATCTTCCTCCCTCCCCGCCTGAGCAAAGCGAGGCAAAGTGAGCAGAGCGAGGCTGGGAAGAAGGGAGCCCAAGTGGAGAAGAAAAAGTGTTCGGCAGGAGGGAAAAGAAAGGGTATTGGAGGTTCCAATTTCCCACGGCACACCTGATGATCACTCACGGCACACTAGTGTACCCCGGCACACTGATTGGGAAACACTGGGTTAGCATCTCTACAGAAAACAACCTTATAAAAAGGAGTGTGTGATGAGAGTAGATGGAGTAATCCTGATGCCTTTCAAGGCAATCCAGTCGGTTGATTCTGTAAAAATAAGTGCGCAAAATATTGGCTGATTTCAGTTATTTGTCTTTTATCCTGAAATGGCAAACTGGAAGTTCACAGCAGTGTTTGTATGAATCTCCAAGCTGTCAGCTTGCACCATAAATAGGTTTTCACACAGGGAACAGGCGGGGAGGGGTTGCAGCAAAGGCTCTATTTTTGATTAAACCATTTCGTTCCAGTGGCAGCATCTCTGCACAGTGAATGTTCTTCTACTTAATAATCTCCTATGTCAATCGAGATGACAGCAAAAGATGCCAGGGAGATTACGACAGCTTTATGTAACCGAATTACATGGAGAATAGGCCCCCTATTTATATATTATTATAATAATCATACTGCTTTTGAGGGGGAAACTGAACCTCCATGTTGTTCATGCAGAACTTTTTTGGCAAATGTTCTTTCAATTTTTAAAAAGTTTCAACACAACTATCCAGCAAGCTGTAACTACAAAAGCATATATAACAAACTTTTTTTTGGAAATGTCAAAACTTTTCTAATCTGTAGGAAATCATACCCATTTTTGAAGGAAAAATGCTGGCAAATATCATTTTCCAAATTACCAGTAGTTTCTTATTCCCTTTCTCCACTATCTGTTTTTCAAAGCCAGGCAATGGCAAACATAAACGGTTCTATTTTTCAGAAGGATGGAAATGATACCTGCCCTCACTCAAGGAATGCCTGGGAAGAAAATGGCAGATGTTGAGACATTGCTGCTTGCTTTAAATTCACTACAATATTTATTTATTGAAGTATACATGTTGTTGTTATTGTGTGCCTTCAAGAAATTATTGGCCTACGAGCCCCTCTTGGAGGTGGACCATTAAACACACTGACATTTCAAATGCTCCAATGAAATTTTTATTGAATTTTCTGCCACCACAAAGCGCCAACCAGCAATGATGCCGAATTGAATCCTTTGTCACTCAGGACACGGATCCTAGCTGTTTATTTCAACCAGTTAGGTGCTGGCATGGGTTTCTTTGTAACAACTGTCAAATGAAAAAAACCTCTTTGTTCATAATTGCTGGATGCCGGTACTTTGGAGTGCTTTCTCTGCTGACATCCTCTTTGGCCATTGGAAAAAAGAACCCTTGTTTTGCCTTCTACCTGCCTATATCTGATTTGGCCTTATGGAATAGCTATACATACCTGGTTTTCAAAACCACAGTTCATGCTGTAGCTGAAATCACTCAACATCCTTGTGTTTGCCCTTTCCACTAACACACTCACAGGATATCCAAATGACACCTCCAGTAAAATCAAATTAATTTGAGAGAAAACAGGAAAACCTTGCTTTGTCCTGAATTAATTTGATACCTGGTAGGACCTGGATCATAGATAAGATCCAGGTCTTTCCAGGTATGGGCCCAGCCTGGAGTGGGCCCAGGGACCACGTCATGTGATTTCTGGGCCCAGACTACACAGTTCTCTCCGATATTCTCAGGCCTGGAAAACCTACACCCCAACTCCCAACCCCCCAAAAAAGCCTGTAAAAAGTAAAATAACTTACCCAACCACCCTTAAAGTACTTCTGGAGTCCTCCTGGTGAGTAGAAATGATGTGCCAGGAGACTGGGGGAGGAAGGAGGAAAATCACTCCTTGTCTCTCCCCCCCCCCCCCCCGGGTCTTCCGGTGCATCATTTCCATGAGTTAGGATTCCAGAAGTACTTTAAGGGTGGTCGGGTAAGTTTTAAAAATTTTTACAGGCTTCTTTTGGGGGGTTTAGGTGTCTGTGTGCCCTCCTGGAAGGTACCGGGAGGGCACCTAGACACCCCTCTGGGAAGGCATGGGTTTTGAGAGCATGTTTCTTAAATCTGCTTTGGCGTGCATTTAAGTGACATCTGGAAGCAGCCCTAGAGTTCTCATTATGTGTATATATGCAAATATGGTATTTCAAAATCTAAAAGAATTGAAATCCCAAACATTTCAGCATTTTGGAAAATGGATATTCAACCTGTCTGTGTCTGTATATCAGTAGCTGGGAAATATGAGCACAAGGGAGCTATGTCCTGATGAGGAGCTCCTCGTGAATTGTCAACCCCTATGGAAACAGACAAGTCTTTGATCTATTCAAGCAGAGATCTTTCCATGTTCCTATTATAACAAAAGCAAAAAAGATCATCAGTGCCTCGTATACTGAATTTCCAACATAATATACTCAGGCCACCAATGAGTTTTAGCATCACAGTTACTTCAGGAAAACCTTTAAAATATTTCATAGTAGCAGAAACTGAGGCTAAGAGATTAATTAGGTTTCCATCTGAATGACGGTGGAGAGTTGAATTCTCTTCACAGAATAACAGAGCTGGGTATATATTTGCAAAATCCACCAATTTATTTATTTATTTATTTCGGGATTTTACCCCGCTCTTCTCAACCCCCAAGGGGGGACTCAGAGCGGCTTACAGTACGGCACAATTCGATGCCCACATAATAACAATATACACCCCAAAACACTTCAACAATTAAAATACATTAAAAATACATTAAAATACAACTACATTAGCACCATACACATTCACTCTGGATTAAAACAATGTTCAGTCCATAACAACATTGGCCATAATCACCCACTTTCATTAAAAACCAATCTAAAATGCTGCCTTGCGCTGGTGTACGAATGCCTGGTCCCACAGCCAGGATTTTACTTTTTTCCTGAAGGCCAGGATGGATGTGGTGGATCGTACATCAATAGGAAGCGCATTCCACAGGCGGGGAGCCACCACCGAGAAGGCCCTATCCCTCGTCCCCACCAGCCTCATCTGAAACGTAGGCGGGAGCGAGAGCAGGGCCTCCCCGAATGATCTTAGATTACGAGGTGGGACATAGCGGCTGATGCGTTCGGACAAGTGGTTGCAGACAGCCTGAAATGACAAGGCACAGGAAATTGAGCTTAGCCATAGATGAGAGGACCAAATTGACATTTTTTGAGTAACACGGAGGCACATGAGTATATACATTTAATAAAGGTGCATTTGGTGTTAAACCGCTGAGCTGCTGAACTTGCTATCCAAAAGATCGCAGGTTCATATTCAGGGAGTGGGGTGAGCTCCTGCTGTTAGTCCCAGCTTCTGCCAACCTTGCATTCTGAAAATATGCAAATGTGATCAGATTAATCGGTACTGCTCCAGGGGGAAGATAACGGCACTCCATGCAGTCATGCCAGCCACATGACCTTGGAGGTGTCTACGGACATCGTCGGTTCTTCAGTTTAGAAATGGAGATGAGCACCAATCCCCAGAATCAGACACGACTAGATTTAATGTCAGGGGAAAACCTTTAATTTTTTTTACACTTTAGATACAATATTGCCCACATATCTGCAGGGGATATGTTCCCAGACTTTTCATGGATAATGGCAAATCCAATTGAAATGAAGGACTTCTGAGCCAAGAATACGACAAAGACACATTAGAGAGAGCATATTTTATGGGACATGGATAAATGAAATCATGGTCACTGTTCCGATGGATATGGGGTAGGAGAGGTCACATTACAGTTGCTCATTTTTCTTGCTAATAAAATATAGGGAATATGCATCATGTTCTAGGATGAGAACAGACTTGTACCTGCATATTAATGATCTGGGTCAGTCCTAAGCATTCTGAGGCAAAGGACAAGATAGGATGCTCCATTCTATGAACCTGGCAATGGAATCTTAATGGAGATAGAACAGTGTCCCCATTCCTCCAACCCCAAGGGGTGGAAGGGAAATGGAAGAGGTGTGGAATTGACTGTACAGCGCACAGAACATTGTCATCCAACAGGAGACTCAGAAGTTGTTGGAGGACTACCACTTTCACAAACACAACACACATACACATATCTGCCACCAGATGTGCTTGCTTCACTCTGTCTTGTAGTAAGTTCAGCCCTAGACAGCTAAATATAATATTAAGAGCCTCTTCACAGATCACATTTATAGCATTACGATTTCACTTGTTAAAAAAATAAATAATAATTCATTTTCAATTTTATTGAGTTGCAGTAAGTCTGTACTTTAGGAAGAGAGGAGGTCAGATTACCTAAATCAAGATAAAGGCAACTTGTATCCTCCAGATGCTGCTTCTCATTGGTATACTTAGATATGTGGAAATTGCAATCAAAATATCTGGAAGACCACAAGATGCCCAGCCCTTTTCAATGCATTTAAGGGCTCACACATTTGTAACATTTGGCATGCTAAATTGGGAATTATAATCAATATTCTACTGGAAAGTGATTCATTCATTCATTCATTCATTCATGCATTTTATTATTTAAATAGTCACCCTTCACCGAAGTGCTCTGAATAAACAGGATAAACTACACAAGTGGCAATTTAAAATAGATTACAGGTTTTATTTATTTATTTATTTATTTATTTATTATTGAGGCTTCTCAACCGCCGACTCCCGGGGGCTCGCGGCGGCTCACAAGAGCCAATGGCACAGCGCCAAAGGTTAAAACATAACACTTAAAAGCACAATTAAAAACGCAGCAACAGTTAAAACAGTTAAAACATTAAGCAGTGGCAAATATAGCAGCGGAGTAGATATACACACGGGCCTACTCACCGAAGGCCTGCCTAAACAAATAAGTTTTGCAGGCCCGTCTGAATGGGAGTAGATCCATCAGGGCCCTGGCTTCAGCCGGGAGGGCGTTCCATAGCGTTGGAGCTATCACCGAGAACGCCCTCCGGCGGGTGGATGTTAAATGGGCCAACCTTACCGATGGTATTACTAAAAGGTTGGCCTCCTCGGACCGTAGTGATCTCGCTGGGCAATATGGGGAGAGACGGTCCCTCAGGTACGCTGGCCCCAGGCCGTGGATGGCCTTGAAGGTAAGAACCAGCACTTTGAAGGCGACCCGGTGCTCGATAGGCAGCCAGTGCAGATCCTGCAAGATTGGAGTTATTCGGCAACCTGCTGGAGCCCCAGACAGGAGCCGGGCGGCAGTGTTCTGCACCAGCTTGAGCTTCCGGATCGACGACATAGGCAGGCCAACGTAAAGCGCGTTACAGTAATCTAGCCTCGAGATGACCGTGGCTTGGATCACCGTGGCTAGGTCGCTCCGGGAGAGATAGGGGGCCAGCCTCCTTGCCTGGCGGAGGTGGAAAAAAGCAGCCTTGCTAACCATGGAGACCTGGGCCTCCATGGTCAGCTGGGAGTCAGATGGACACCCAGGCTCTTCACTGACGGCGCTGGGTGCAGCGCCGCACCGTCCAGGGTCGGAAGCCGGTCACCCACCCCGCCCGGGCGGCCCAGCCACAAGATCTCCGTCTTCGCCGGATTCACCCTCAACCTACTGGCTCGCAGCCATCCAGTAACGGCTTCAAGGCAATGTTGGAAATTATCGGGGACGGACTCCGGCCTGCCCTCCATCCTCAGAATGAGCTGGGTGTCATCAGCGTACTGGTGGCAGACCAGCCCATAACTCCCGCACCAGCTGTGCAGCGGCTGCATGTAGATGTTAAATAATAAAGGGAAAGGATGGCCCCCTGAGGGACTCCACACCCTAGAGAGGAGCCCTCGGAGACCACCCCGCCCCTCCTCACACGCTGAGACCGCTGGCGGAGGAAGGAGGTCAGCCATTTAAGGACAGTCCCCCTCACTCCAGCCATGGCCAGGCGGTGGATCAAAAGATTGTGGTCGACCGTGTCAAACGCTGCCGTGAGGTCCAATAACACGAGCAGCGCAGACCCGCCTTGGTCGAGCTGGCAGCGGAGTTGGTCTGTGATGGAGACCAGGACCGTCTCCGTCCCGTGCCCGAACGGAAGCCGGACTGGAAGGGGTCTAACCATGTTGTATCATCTAAGAAGGACTGCAGCTGCTCCATTACTGCCCTCTCAACCACCTTGCCCAGGTACGAAAGATTCGACACTGGGCGGTAGTTGGAGGAACCGCAGGGTCAATGATGGTTTCTTCAGTAATGGAGCTACCACCGCCTCTTTTAAGCACTCTGGAAAGACTCCTTGCTCAAGGGAGCTGTTAATGATATTCAACAGAGGCCCACGTAACCCCTCTAGGCAAGATCTAACTAGCCAAGAGGGGCACGGGTCGAGGAGCAGGTGGTAGGGCGGGCTGCGGTCACTATCTTATCAACAGCATCTGCGTCCAGTGGCGAAACCGGTCGAGGTGGGCCCGGCGGAGGGCCACGGAGTCTCTAGCTCTCTTACTGTATCAACTGTGGCCGGAAGGTCCGGCGGAGGCACAGTATCTTGTCTGTGAAAAGCTCTGGAAAACACCGGCTGAGGGCCTGATCGCTATTTTTGGGGACGGTAGGGACCGTCGTCAGAGATCGAATTACCTTAAACAATTGAGCCGGGCGTGAGCTTGCAGACGCTATCAAGGCAGAGAAGTATACATTTTTGGCTGCCT
The DNA here is from genome assembly GCA_030556195.1 of Anolis apletophallus. Taxonomy (NCBI): domain Eukaryota; kingdom Metazoa; phylum Chordata; class Lepidosauria; order Squamata; family Anolidae; genus Anolis; species Anolis apletophallus. The sequence goes on from JARBWK010000004.1 coordinate 110,338,884, forward strand.
TGACCGCATGCTCATAAGTCTCTTTAATTAGCTTATAAGCTGATATTGAGGCTCCGTCACGGAGTTTCCGCCACTCGCTCTAGCCGTCTCCTTTCCCGCTTCATGATCCTAAGGTCCCCTGTATACCAGGGGACCGATGATTGAGGTTGGAGAGGACGCCTGGGAGCAATCTCGTCGAGAGCTCTTGCCAGAGAGGAGTTCCAGGTCTGGACTAGCTCCTCGACTGAGACGCTGATAGACTCCAGATCCCTCAGAGCATTCAGGAACCTTTCGGGTTCCATAAGTCTCCTTGGGCGAACAAAAATCTGTTCGGCGCCCTTGCATGGGGAAGGCGGTTGCTCTACCCGGATACTTAGAGCACAGTGGTCCGACCATGGTACCTCTATTACAGAGGTTAGGTCCACTTGAACCCCCGCGCTGAACATCAAATCGAGGATGTGTCCGGCCGAGTGTGTGGGTCCCGAGTTACATAAGGAGAGGCCCAATGTCGCCATGGTCGAGATTAGGTCCGCGGCTGCAGATGGAACAGAGGCTGCGTCGGCGTGGACATTGAAGTCACCCAGAACAATGAGTCTGGGAAACCTCAATGCCCACTCCGACACAGTCTCCAGCAGCCGCGCCAGGCTCTCCGCCGGTGCGCTAGGCGCACGGTACACCAGCAGGATCGCCAGGCTCTCCGGGGACTCCCACACCAGGCCAACACTCTCCAACCCCGAGGTGACAAGCGCAGGGATCGCTCTAAGGTGTAATCCATCACGGGAGAGTATTGCCACCCCCCCCCGTCCCTCATTCCTATTCTGGTGCGTGGCCACATAGTCCGGGGGGACCACTTCCTGGAGACAGGTGGAATCGCTCTCCTGGAGCCAGGTCTCAGTGATACAGAACAGGTCCGCTTTGAGGTCTTCGCAAAATTCCCTGACAGTGGCCGTCTTGTTCCGAACGGAACGCGCATTGACCAGCACCAGAGTGGAAGGGGGGTTGTGATGTCCTGCTCTTGAAATTGATAACTTTCTGTAAACTTTCTAAAACAGGATAGATAGATAGATAGATAGATGATAGATAGACAGACAGATAGATAAATAGACACCCCACCAGAACAGGTAATTGTTTAAAAGATGAGAAGCTAGCTCTGGGGGGGGAAATAGATGACTTATAAATTAACTGCTCCTCTTGCCTCTATAATGAAGAATTATGAATTTTACATTAATACAAAGAAGAGTAGCTATGTGATTATTTATCTCTTTATTTTCAACATTGGTTTTCAGTGGTAACTCAGGGCCCATCTACACAGGCCTGAATACCTGGAAGAAAGTGGGATAAAAGGTGGGAGGGTTTGCTACAAAACATATACCCATAATGCATGCTTTACCATGGAACAGCATAGAAAACATGTGATAAAAAGGTTTGAATAAAATCCGATATTGGGTGAAAAATGACCTGCTATGGAGCACTGTATATCCCAGCACTCCCTGCAAAAATGAGAGTTCATTGCGGTATGCTGGTGTAGATTGGTCGAGAACATGTAAACAGTTGGAGCCATGGATACACAGGTGGCTAGCATGAGATGAAAGCAATTCCCGTAGTAACTTTCTCCAACAACCCATTTCTTCTGATTTCCTGTGTATTACTGAAAGGAAATTGAGCTTGAAATTACAGTGAGTATCAGCATGCCACAGGCAAGTGGCCCTAAAGGGAAAAAGAACTCAAGAGGGCAAATGTGGAGGCACCAGGAGTGAGGGCTTGGAGGGACAATGACAGAAAATCTGCTTGTGCGCATTTTGTTATATACTCATCAGTGCTACAGCACTGGCAAAATGTTTATGAGGTGCAGTGCACCCTGGAGCATCATTAGGGGGGGAAGTTAAGGAAAAATTCTGGTGGATGTCCTGCTGCAGCTTTTGTGGTTCCATTTAATCTGCATTAGCCAGACCTTTGTGGATGCTGAGGGACAATTTACCAGAACTAATGAGTGAGTGTTCAAAACTTTATTACGGTCACTGACCAGCACAACGCGGGCACAAGTGCCCTAAGAGGAGAAGGACAACTCCCCAGTAAACAGTTATTTAAAATTAGATTAGAAATCAGTATAAAAATATATTTTAAAAGACAGGATACTGTAACAGGTATGGAACCGAAGGGGGAGGGGAGTGGTTGATGAGAGAGGTTGAAAACACTGGTGGGGGGCACTAAAGGGGAAGGAGGGGCACACTGCGAGTCTAGTAGCATTTCAGCTGTAACATGTTGCTCTAACTGCATTCCCAGCAGGGGGTTGCCTTACTGAGTGAGTGTATGGACACTCCTTCGGGTAGAAAGATTTTTAAACCCACTTTGCTACTGCTGACTAACTGGCTGTGTGGAAGGGTCCAGAGTCGAAAGACTAGTTGAAATCAGAAAAAGTCCTAATCACAATTTAATTATTATTTGAAGAGCCATTGAGGTGTTGTACTGAGGATGTCTATCTGATCTTTTTATTTCAGTTACAGATTTAAGGAAACTATCCTGGAATCTTCTGTGCATAAGACATACACTTCACTACTATTGTTAAACAAGAGCAGTGGTTCTCAAAGTGTGCTCCGCGGAGACCTTGAGGCTCCACGAAACATACTGATGGGCTCTGTGGTTCCCTCCTCCTCCCCACTCCAAGCTTTGCCTCATCTTTCTTGTTTCTATTCTTCTCTCTGCCTCCCTCGCCACCAAAAGCCTTTCCCCTCATTTCCCTTGCCACCAAAAGTGTTTTTTTCCTTGCCTTCCTTGCCACCTCTCACCTTGCTTGCTTATAAAACCCTATTTCCCTCCCACCACTCAGGGGGTGCTTTGATTGTGCTTTTCCTGCATGGCAGAAGAGAGTTGAACTGAACAGCCTCTGGACTTTCTGCTATAATTGTTGTTGTTTTTGTTGTTATTTTTACAAAGTCTGGATGGCCATCTGTTGGAGGTGCTTTGATTGTGTTTTTCCTGGATGGCAAAAAGGAGTTGAACTGGATGGCCCCAGTTTCTGCTATTATTATTATTATTATTTACTACTATTACAAAAGATGGGTGGCCACCTGTTTGAGACCTGCTTTGGTTGCCCTTTTCCTGCATGGCAGAAGGGGGTTGGATTGGAGTTTTCCACTGAAATGCTGTTAAGTTTATAGCAAAAATGTTTGTATGGAACATGGAAATTAGTCTGTTCTGAGAAGTATGGTGAGTCATCTCTATAAAAATGTTCTGAATCTCAAACTATTATTTTTATTCACGCTTAAAATTTTTGAGATTAAATAAAAATGAAAAGCATCACATTTGGAACTGCATTTCTTCTGACATATATTAATATGCTACTGGTATGCTGAACTTTACAACCAATGTCAAGATAAGAGCTAGGAAATATAATGATGCAATTCATTACTTTTTTTATTAAGGAGGAGCAAAGATGTTACTTTTAAGCATCAGAAATATTAACTTTGCATTACTAGAATAACAAACCAGATTCACTAATTAATTCAAAATGTGATTAAGGGGGTTATCACATTGTGGCATTTTTGGCCATCCATTAACATGTTACTAATGACTATCATAGCATATTACATAATACATAACATAACATGTTACCTTCTGTCAGTGTCAAATATGTAATGAATTACTTCTTAACATGCCCAAATTCTGGTTGGACATATCTGAACTAAACAAAGTTTCAAAATTCAAATTTACTTTGATCTTCCACATTTGCACAGTGGGCATAGTCTGCTGGGTTTCATATAAATCTAAATTTGGGGGGGGGGTCCAATTTCTCAATGACAGAACCCTCAGAGATGTAGTTTGGTGAGGCACTCCTTGGCAGGGAAGGCTAAAGTTCTTGTGAAACTCCCACAGCATTGAGCCTTGGCAAATAAAGTGGTATGCTTATTTATAAAGTGCTGTAAATCCTATACACAGTCCCAACAGCTGTATAAGAGTTGCAATCGCTTCCATTTTCCCCACATTAAACTGTAGCAAATTATAGACCAAAACTCCCAAACACATTTCCTCTAGTTCTTTAGAAAGCACACCAGAACACCCTACTTAAAAACATTTCATGTCCTTTGTCATGCACCAGAGTGAAGTATGGATTGCTTTGTTAGAACATTGATGTGATTTTTTAAAAAAATATTTCCAACTATAGCACAAAAGTTGACTTGAGAGCTCCCTTTCTAAATGGCAAGTTCTTTGTTATCTTTATATATTTCCTCCTTCCATTTTTGTATCCATTACGGTTGCTTCTGTCTGTTGCTAACATTTTCTTTTTGTCACTGAGCACCTCCCCTGATTGTGGCAATTGGCCTCACTAACAGCTCAATGTCTGTATGGAAGCAAATCCCACTGAGGGCGCTCCCTGACAGCATCAACATTCGGACAACATAAGTTGGCTTAAAAATCGCAGGACCCGACAGCAAATTTAGGCACAGACCTATCAGTTCCGGGAAATGGTCCCCCGCCATTTTGTACAAGTCTGCAAAATGGACAGGGGATATCCAGCTAAATTTTTTAAAAAAATCTCCTGGAGGCATATATATATCTTATAAATATCTTAATGTACACACAAGCAGATTTCTTATCTCTTTCCTCACCCAACAAAAAATTCAAGCTCTGTAATATCATAAAGATCAGAACAAAGGAATTGTTGCAGAGTTCTCATTGTAGCTGCTTTCCAATTGTGCTTCCATTAATTTTTTTCTCACAGCCCAGATCCACTGTTTTGGGCTTTTGAAATGCAAACATGTGCTGGAGCAATCCACACAAAGGTATAGGAAGGAAGTCAAGGTTTAAAGCACACAGTTTAAACGTGTGATTTTCAGCTGTTAATCCGATTAAGCCCGCACTTTCTTGAAACATCACTTAGCCGCCACCCCCTTTATCCTGGCTTCTTCTGGGTTTTAGTGCATATGTAGAAGGGCCTTGATTTCAATGAGGCTCACTCCAAATTAGTTGAGTATAGGAACATGGCCTTGGTTCCTCTTTTTTAAAAAATGTACAATGGGTTCTCAGTATCCAGTGGAGTTTGTTTTCAGAGTGTCGAAAGCATTCGTTTTTCCCAGAAGCATCGTCTGGACAACCCAAGGGGAAACGCTGGAGAGTGTCTGGATGCACCCTCAGTGGCTGCTCCCAAACTCTGGAAGCACCTCTTTAAAAAGCATGGTACACTTTCAGACTGAAGCAAAAACATTTTAATAATCTTAGGTTTTGCCCATTAATAGCAACGGATGGGTGTGTCACGAGGAGGTGGCACACTGGCAACAGGTTGCACACAGCATCATTCCGATGGGGGCATTATCCAAGATGGCAATTCTTTTTCTGTGCCAGTTTGCCATCTCCACACAACAAAGTCCTCAATGAACAGAGCATTAGACTGCTTCAAGAGGCCTGGAATCCATTTCTGACCTTTGGGGAAAATGCTGATGAATAGAATCAAATCTGACAATAACAACAGGGAGTAAGTTTCATTGAACCTAATTTACAAGTGCCAAGAGCTGCATAGTAAGGACTCTATATGAACATGCCACAGGAGGCAGGCGGAAGAAAAGAGATCAGTTATCATCAGACTCCAACTTGCAGCGTGACTTCTTATCAAACAAGTGGCCTCTAGTTGGTTAATGAGTCCCATAACCCTCAAGTAGCATGATCACTGAATGGGAATTATAGAAATGATAGGCTAACACAGCTGGAGGACACCCAAGCTAGCTCAGCAGCGCTCTTGGCTCTTTAAAAACATTTTCCCCATGACAAAATTTCACATTATCTTACAAATATAATAGGATATGCCAATCTTCCACCCCCTACCTCCCACATCCAAAGTGTATTTATGGACCTAAATATATACCACTGTCAATTACAATGGGTATAGCCTATCTTTGAAGTATTGATTGATGGGTTGTGTTCTATCCATTTCCCCCCAAAATGTACACTTCTAAAATGTTTGATCAAGAGGTGATTTAAGTCTAGATTTTACACAAAAAAGCAGAAATGATGAAGGGACTCCAGGTTTCTTCACTTATATTTTCTTTAATTTCTGCCCTTGGTGATCTGACTGTATGTGTTCATTTTTCCTCATAATACTAATGCCCATAATGCCCATTAGATATATTTCTATTGAAGAATATTGTCTGGAGGACTCAGCCTGGCAAGTGAAAGAGCGATTGAGAAGTGATTGCAAGAGTAAGATTCCTGATCTATCCCCTCATCCTTGATCTCATGCCTGGGCTTGGCTTGGGAGTGGGTGGTGACCTCAGTGACCTTTATGATTAATAAAATGATAAATGAGCTCCACTAATTCACTGTTACTTGCTTTGATATACATATTGTATACACACACACACACACACATACAGTATATCCAAGCAAGTAACACTGAATTTTTTAAAATGGCAGTGCTTGCCACCCACCAATTTGTCATGCACTCTTCTCCCTATGCCATGCTGATCTAGAGGTAGCAAAATAATATATTTTCCCCCTGAAAACTACAGAGTAAGAAGTGAGTTTTTGAAAACTGTATTAAAGCCTAAAAGAAGTGCTTTCAGTATCAAAATAGTCATACAAAGTTCCTACAACTCTGAAATAGAAGTGAGAATAGATTCTTTTACAAGAGTTTACAACTTGGTAAAGATCCTGTAATTTGTATGTTCACCAAAGTCAACCACAGGTAGCAATACGGAAAAGTGTGTGTGCCTATCTGCATCAATTTCCTTCATCACCGTGGGAAGAAGGACATTCAAAGAGACTCAGGGAAAGCCCGTCTTAATTACGCAGATGAATTAAATGGATTAGAGTACTATGATGTTTTGTACCAGGGGATCTCTTTGAAGCCTAGTCAGAAATCTCGATTGATACAGAATGTTTTTGGCACTGGCTGGCAGAAACATATCTTCCCAGCATTGCAATAGTCCTGGAGGCTCTTCAAAGGGCTGATCTTAACATTTGAAAATCTTAGGGGGTGTGGGACTGCCTTCCATACATATCCACTCAGGATCTCCATCAAAGCACAGACAGGTTAAACCAAGATCTTTGACCAAATTGTGCACTTTGAATTAAAAGCATTCAACTTAGTATAGACATGCAATGATCAGTTTAAAACATTTCCAGACATAGATTCCACCCTCTCATATAAACTCTCTTAAAGTAAATGAGCTATAATGGTTACACTCTCATGTATCTATATCTACATATAATAAAAGTCAACTTTTTTGCAGGTATCCATCTATGGACTTCATCACAAGTAAGGTGGATCTGTAATTGGTTAAGTGGGCGAACCCAGAGGGTGCTTCTCCCCAATACTTCCTCTCCATCCTCGAAAGAAGTGATGAGTGGAGTCCTGGGCCCGGTCCTGTTCGTCTTTATTAATGACTTAGACGAAGGGTTGGTAGGCATGATCATCAAGTTTGCAGATGACAACAAATTGGGAGGGATAGCCAATACTCCAGAAGACAGGAGCAGAATTCAAAAAAATCTTAACAGATTAGAGAGATGGGTCAAAACTAACAAAATGAAGTTCACAGTGACAAATGCAAGTTACTCCACTTAGGCAGAAAAAAATGAAATGCAAAGATACAGAATGAAGGATGCCTGGCTTGGGAGCAGTATGTGTGAAAAAGATCTTGGAATCCTCGTGGACAACAAGTTAAACATGAGCCAATAATGTGATGCGGCGGCAAAAAAAGCCAATGGGTTTTTGGCCTGCATCAACAGGAGTATAGTGTCTAGATCCAGGGAAGTCATGCTCCCCCTCTATTCTGCCTTGGTCAGACCACAGCTGGATTATTGTGTCCAGTTCTGGGCACCACAGCTGAAGAGAGATATTGACAAGCTGGAATGTGTCCAGAGGAGGGCGACTAAAATCATCAAGGGTCTGGAGAACAAGCCCTATGAGGAGCGGCTTAAAGAGCTGGGCATGTTTAGCCTGAAGAAGAGAAGGCTGAGAGGAGATAGGATAGCCATGTATCAATATGTGAGAGGAAGTCATAGGGAGGAGGGAGCAAGCTTGTTTTCTGCTGCCCTGGAGACTAGGACACGGAACAATGGCTTCAAACTACAAGAAAGGAGAGTCCATCTGAACATTAGGAAGAACATCCTGACTGTGAGAGCCGTTCAGCAGTGGAACTCTCTGCCCCGGAGTGTGGTGGAGGCTCCTTCTTTGGAGGCTTTAAAACAGAGGCTGGATGGCCATCTGTCGGGGTGCTTTGAATGCAATTTTCCTGCTTCTTGGCGGGGGTTGGACTGGATGGCTCATGAGGTCTCTTCCAACTCTATGATTCTGTGATTCTATTCTATGATTCTATAAGTCATCCCCAATTTCCATGTACTGCTATTGGTGGTATAATGAGCTGGGTGCCTGCTATCAAACAGATGGCTTTGGGAGCCCTTGTTAGCCCCTTGGCCAAACATTAACCGTTATTCACAGGTGTGAAAGATTTGTCCTCTTGAGGTCGATTTATTTGATACTTTTTGCATTACCTTTGCAGTCTGAGACAGCAGTGCCTCAAATCCAAATTAAACAATGGGCCATACAGAACCAAAATCTTCTTGTGGACATTTCCCTAAAGCTATGGTTTGGGGATTTTAAAAACCTATTATGTGGTGTCCTGTGTTTAATGGGTTCACAAGATGTAATTACACAAGATGGCAGCCTTAGTTGTTGTGCTCTGATTTTGTTTTTGAATAATCTTTGTTCATTAACATGTTTTCCCCCCTCTAATCTGTTTTGACAGATCATTTCAAATTCACTAGCAATCTAAAAATACCAGAATAAATACATTGTGTGAAGTAAAGAAGCAGGGAAGAGAGCACAGAAAAGCAGCTCCAACACTCCTAATAAAACCTATGAAGTGTTAATTAACAAAGAGTCTCTTCTTTTCCTTTCCCAACTTGTGACATTAAGTGCTTTAATATCCGTACTATTTTCTCTTTGATTGCCAGCCAAGGTTAAACTATCTCTCTAGTCTTTCACTTCCTAATTGACTGAATGCAGTCTTTTTGTTGATGCTTTTATTTTTATTTCTCTGCAAAATATTTCTTAGATGGATTGCACAATCCTAAAAGTAAAATTACCGTATACTGTTTTATAGATACACTAAATCTATTCACTCACAGATATTTACTCTCAGCTCCGTATCCAAATAATTGCATCTCCATCCGAGGCGTGTAAATTTCACTGCCTTCCAGAAGAATTATTCCCAAGTACTGGTAAGTAAGGAGAGGTGAATTTTTGCTCACCCAACTCACATTACAACAAGGGAAAGTGTGGCTTCCTTTTCTGAGTATCTGCTGTTGGAAAAAACAGGAACAAGACAGAACTTGAGCAAAAAAATAGATACTTCGTTTGGATGTCAGTTCCCAAGCAACATAGTTTCTGACATGGACATGCTTTGGCAGCGGTACCTGGAATCCTCCTTAGACAGTGGCAGATTTAGTATATATCAGGTGTGTCAAACTAATATTCACAGAGGACCACATCAGCCTTATTCAAAGGCTGTTGAATCCATCCATGGATACAGGCCAACAATAACTTTTTTAAATAGTCATCAGCGCTCTTTAGTTTTTACTCAATTTGCATCCCCAGATGGTATTGACTGACAACTCCCATCACTTTTGGTTATCCTCCATGCGGACTGGGAATAATGGAGATTGCAACCCAACAGCACTTGCGGCTCTGAGATTGGGAAAGGTTAACTGGCATGCTAATGTCAGATATATGCACATGCCTTGGATCTAAATTCAAACCCCATTATCCTGACTAAACAGAACACACTGCAGCCCTCAAGATGTCATCATATCCCAACCCTCATCAGCTCTAGTCATGATGCTTAATGATGAGCAATGCAGAAATTGTAGGCCAGCATCTGGAGGGACACATTAAATGACACAAAGGTCCGGATTTGGCCTGCAAGCCTTGAGTTTGACACATGTAGTATACAGATTAAACACATAATGCACATACCTTATCATTAAACCATGCAAAGTAGACTCTTTCAAGACAACTGTCCGCCTCTTCCTAGAGCAAAATGAACAGACATATAGCGATGGCTCATTCTGATGAGCTTTTACCTTTTTCACTTGTGGTTCACAGCTCCCTTATGCCCAGCTTGTCCTTGCTTCTGTCCCAAAATTTGCAACCACCTTGCCATACATAGATAAGAGATGAGTGCAAACATAGGAAGGAAGAACAGTTAGGAAGAACTTTGTAACTGCAAAGCTGTTCAGCAGTGGAACTCTCTGCCCCAGACTGTGGAGGAGATTCCTTCTTTGGAGACTTTTAAATGGAGGCTGGATGGCCATCTGTTGGGGATGCTTTGAACGCAATTTTCCTGCTTCTTGACAGGGGGTTGAACTGGATGGCTCACAAGGTCTCTTCCAGCTCTATGATTCTGTAAGCCAGTTCTGTTGCAGGGAAGAGGCTTGAACAAATCTTTTAATTGCTTATATAAAAAAACAGCTTTTGTATCTGCAAGTCAGACTATGCCACCACTTATTGCATAGTGCAGTTGAACTTTTCATGCCTATTAAGGCAGCAGTTCAAAGCATGTTTATTAGGGTTGCTAAAACCCACTGGACTTCATGGGATTTACTTCTGTGTAAACATATTTAGGATTGGCCTCACAGGAATCTTGTTTGCAAGACTCCATAATACCTAAGGAATTGCTGTTGGTGGAAATCAGGTCACCCGTTTGTGAAACTTTTGAAGTCTGAAACCTGCCAGAAAAGGTCAGGTTTTTAAAAAATGCATTTTGCAATTGCACAAATAGGAGTGCAGCTACACTGTAGAATTAATGCAGTTTGACGCCACTTTAACTGCCACAGCTTAATTCTATGGAATTGTAGCAAGGCATCCGTGCTATCTGGCATTGAAGGCTAAAGGTCTTGTAAAACTAAAACTCCCAGGATTCCACAGTACTTATTTATTTATTGTTCACTTTTATATACCGCTCCTCCCTGCAGGCTCAGGGCAGTTTACATAAAACAACCAATTGAATGCAGATAAAACATTTAAAAACATTTGTTATATCCAATACAAGGACATAGTCAGAAGTCATCCAGGAGAATTTAGGTTGAAGGCCAACTTGAACAAGGTCGTCTTGCAGGCCCTCTGGAAGGGGGCTAACTCCGTGATGGCTCGAACATCGTCTGGCAACGCATTCCATAGTGTCGGTGCCACCACGGAGAAAGCTCGTCGTCTAGTCACTGAGAGGTGACAGGAACAAACTGGTGGAATTATCAGAAGGTTCTGTTCTTCTGAGCGCAGCAATCTCGGGGGAACATATGGGGTGAGACGGTCCTCAGGTACACTGGCCCAAGACCATTCAAGGCCTTAAAGGTCAAAACAAGCACCTTGAAGACAATCCGGTACTCTACTGGCAGCCAGTGCAATTGCTGTAAGATTGGAGTGATATGCTCTCTCACAGGTGCTCCCACCAGTAATCGAGCAGCAGCATTTTGCACCAGCTTGAGTTTCCGGGTTGTCGACAAGGGAAGGCCAATGTAGAGGGCATTACAGTAGTCTAGCCTCGAGATGACCATGGCAATTCAAGTAGTGTGAAACTGCATTAATTCTGCAGTGTAGATACACCCTTGGAGTTTAAAATAGTTTTGTCATGGACCACAAAGGAAACAGAAGTTTAGATTTTAGAAATCTGTGATGGGTTATGTATGTTGGGATTTTCCTTTCCGCCAGTAAAGCTATTTTATTTACATTGTTCTTTGTGTCCGGAAAAGAGAAGACTGGTGCAAAAAAGGGGGGAGATGTATGCAAGATTAATTTCTGCAAGGCCAGCATTCTTAAAACTAAACTACAAAAAAAGAGGAAACTTACCCAGAGGTCAGGAAAACACCCAAGTCTGTATCCTTTGCTTTCACAAACCGACAATGGTTGCAAAATACTTTTTTGTGCAAGAACACCAGTCCTGTCAAGGGAAATTCTCCACTGTGAATCTGAAGGTGAGGTGGAGTTTTCTAAATCCAGGGTTATAACTTGCATAGAGATCTTGTGAGACCTGGTCCACTTATTCATGAGAGGCAGATAACCGTGTTTGTGCCTTCCGGTGGCCTTTCCAATTCTGTTGACCCCATGCTGGGTGAATTTATGCAAGACACCTGCAGCGTGCATGTATAGTGTGGGATTAATGCATCTTGCCACCACGTTGACTGATGTGACTCAATGCTATGGAAATCTGGGAGTTGTAGTTTTACAAGGTCTGGCAAAGAGTGGTGGCATCTTTCCAAACAATGATTCCCAGGATTCTGTACCCTTGAGCCACAGCAGTTAAAAGTGGTGTCAAGCTGCTTCAATTTGACAGTGTGTGTTACTTCTGCTTATGACGATCACATAATCAGCCAACAGCCCTTGGTATTAATTGGCGGTCACTCATCCAATTACTAAGCAGGACTGACCCTGCTTAGCTTCACAAGATCAGACATGCCCCATTGCCTTTAGGGTGTTTGCAATATCAGTCTCAAAAGGTACTTCATACTTGGGGAGGGAGAGCTAACAAGCCAGAGCTGGTTTTTGGAAGACTTCTTCAGCTTTATCCTTTCCCCTTCTCCTTCTAACCCGGGAAGGGATGCAACTGAGGCTGCCAACATGCAACAGTCTGGGAAAGGGCAGTCTTTCTTGGGGTGCATTTACACTGTACAAGCAATGCAGTTTATCACCACTCGAACTATGGTGGCTCAAAGCTATAGAATCATGGAGGTTGCATTTTTACAAAGTCTTCAGCCCTTTCTGTCAAAGAGTGTTGGTACCTCTCCAAACTACCAACCCCAGGATTCCATAGCCTTGTGCCATGGCAGTGTAAGCGGTGTCAAATTCCAGGAAAGGAGATTCCACCTGAACACGATGAAGAACTTCCTAACTGTTCAACAGTGGAACTCTCTGCCTTGGAATGTGATGGAGGGCCCTTCCTTGGAAGCAGGGGCAGGATGGCCTTCAAGACTTGTGGATTTCAGTAGTTTCTCTGTGTAGTGTGACATGGTGCTTGTTAGAGTGGTTCAGCATTTCCGTGTTCTCAAATAAGGAAATGTGTCAATGCTATCTCAGTGCTGATTTTATATCTACACACACACACAAACAAACATAGGCAGTCTCTGAGTTACAAACATCTGATGTACAAACGACTCATAATTAAGAACAGACTGAGACAACAGAAAGTGAGAGAAATTTCCTAGGGAGGGAAATTCACTCCTGAAAGAGTTATTATCATGGGGGAAAGGGGTCTCCACTGAAGCTTCCTCACCAATCCTTCTTCCCACAACCAGCCACATTTTTCAAAATCCAATTCTCACAGGGACAAAAAGTGAGGTGCAATCTCCTGAAGAGGGGCACAGACAGCAAAACAAACTCCACAGGGGTGTTATGTCTTCCCTATGCTGTTCAAAGCTAAATAATGTATATTTTGACTGTTGTTAGTTAAAAAACCGTACCTGTTCCGACTTACATACACATTCAACTTAAGAACAAACTTCCAGAACCGATCTTGTTCTTAACTTTGGGACTGCCTGTGTTTATATTTCCATTTCAACCCCCTTCCATGCAGGAATGAAAATATAATATTGCATAGGTTTGTGAAAATATAATGGGTAGGGGAGATCTTTTTCTTTCTATCCTCAGCTGCGAGACTTGAATTTGCAAGGAAATGGAAAAATAAAGAGCCTCCGGGAGTTGAAGAATGGCTGTTAAAGCTTAGAGAGATTGTGGACTATGATATAATAAGAAACATAATCCAAGACAACAACCCAAGGAAAAGAATAGATTGGCAAGGTGTCAAGGAATATATAAAGGACTTAAAAATTAAAGAAGAAACAAAAAGAAGGAAAGACTACAACAAATAGAACTAAATCAAGCTAAAATGAAGAAGCCGGCATAAAAAATCTGGAAAAAGAAGAGAAATCAGCAATATCAAGACATAATTCTCCCTGTGGAATGGACTGGAAGCAAGTGCTAAGAATATGGACTCTACTCTTTACCTCAACTCTACTCTACTATAAACTTACTTTCTATCATACCCTATCTTCTATCCTGATCTTGACCCACATCTACTCACACCCAACCTCTCCCTTTCTTCCCCTTTTCTTACCCTTCCCCCCCTCTTTTTCTCTCACAGACTTTGCTATTTTATCATATGTAAAAGCTGAATAAAAATATTTAAAAAAAGAAAAGAAAATATAATGGGTAGGTTTATGAAAATGTATAGTGTGTGTGTGTGTAGACACACACACACACACACACACACACATATACTGTATAGAGAGAGAGAGAGAAGGGGGGAAGAAACTCCATGCCATGCAGGAATATTTTAATTCCTGAATAGTAGGGTGTGTATATGTATGTGTTTGTGTTGTGTATGAGTACATTTATAAAAGTATAGTTTCTATACACACACACACACATGCACACGCACATATAGAAACTATACTTTCATAAACCCATCCTTTATATTTTCATTCCTGCATGGCAGGGGGGTTTCTATATATATGGAATACACACACACACACATGCACATATATATGGAAACAGGCAGTAGGTGGGTAGGTTTATGAAAATATAGAAACCTTGAAATAGGCATACACACACACACACACACACACACACAATATTTTCATAAACCTACTGACCTACTGCCTGTTTCCACACTTCTATATATACATTGTCATATATTATAATACACACACACACTATATTTTCATAAACCTGCCCTTTATATTTTCATTCCTGCATGGCAGGGGGAGTTCTCTCTCTCTCTCTCTCTCTCTCTCTCTCTCTCTCTCTCTCTATATATATATATATGTATATGTGAACACACACACACATATGAAAACAGGCAGTAGGTGGGTAGGTTTATGAAAATATAGTGTGTGTGTGTATGCCTATTTCAAGGTTTCTATATATACATTGTCATATATTATAATACAAGAAAACACACATAGAATATAGAACTCTCAATATAATCAATATTCAATATATTAGAATCCTTGTTGAGTTAATGGACAATTCTTTTCACATGTTGATTATATTGAGAGTTCTATAGTCTGTGTGTGCTTACTAGCATGCTCTCTGCTACAATTCAGTGTAGACATAATATATTATAATACAGACACGCACACATACTCATTTGCATAAACCTACTGACCTACTGCCTGATTCCAGGTTTCTATATATACAATTTCACATATAGAGAATATATATATACACACACACATACACACACACACACACACTATTTTCATAAACCTATCCACCTACTGCCTGTTTCCAGGGCCTCCTTCCTGCCTGGCAGAGGGCTGGGCTGGACTGCCCTTGTGCTTCTTCCCGGCTCTTAACCCTAGAAGGCACAGGTTCCCAGGCTCTGCTTGGAAGGCAGGCAGGTGTCTCATCCAGGAGGCGCCTGGCAAACTTCTCTCTCGCGGCGGCGCGGACCGGTAGGGGGCAGCGGGGAGGATGGTGAGACTTCTGGCCAATCACAGGGAGCCGCGAAGGGGGAAGCGAGGCGCCTCAACGTTCTGGCTGAGCGCAGCCTCGGCGGGAGACGCGGAGTTGAAGGCGAGAGGGGAGCGCCTCTCTTTCAGGGTCTGGCTGCCGCGCGCGAGAGGCTCCAAGCGGAGAGGGCTGAAGGGGCGGGCGCGCGCGCGCTGCCAGTGGCAAAGGAGGGCGCGCGGGCGGGGGAAGGCGCCTCCTCCTCCTCCTCCGTTGCTCCCTCCCTGCAGCGCGGCGGCTCTACATAAGCGCCCGTCGGCGGCAGCGGCGGGAGTGCGGCGTGGAGGAGCGGCGTGGCTCGGGGGCCATGGCCTTGGCGGACAGCGCCCGCGGGCTACCCAACGGCGGCGGAGGCGGCGGGCGGTCGCAGCCGGAGCCGTCGGTGGTTGCGGCACCCGCGACGGCGGCGGCGGGGAGCGAGGCGGCCGGAGAGATCGTGGAGCTGAACGTGGGCGGGCAGGTGTACGTGACCCGGCGGGGGACGGTGCTGTCGGTGCGGGGCTCGCTGCTGTGGCGCCTCTTCTCGCCGGAGCCCGGCGCGGCGCTGCCCCGAGACTCCAAGGGCCGTGTCTTCCTCGACCGCGACGGCTTCCTCTTCCGCTACGTGCTGGACTACCTCCGCGACCAGGAGCTGGTGCTGCCCGAGCGCTTCCCCGAGCGCAGCCGGCTCCAGCGGGAGGCCGAGTACTTCCAGCTGCCGGACCTGGTCCGCCGCCTCCAGCGAGGAGGAAGCGGAGGAGGAGGAGGAGGAGGAGGGGGCCTTCCGCGCGACGCCTCCTCTGCGCCGACGAAGGGGGCTCGTGGGAGGCTGATCCCGAAGGAGGAGGAGGCGGCCCCTCGCCCCCGGCCCGCCGCAGCCCGCTCCTGGCGCCCTCGCTCTCGCTGGACGCCTCCTCGGCCTCGGCCTCGCCGTCCTCCCGCCGCGCGGGCTACATCACGGTGGGCTACCGGGGCTCGTACACGCTGGGCCGCGAGGCGCAGGCCGACGCCAAGTTCCGCCGCGTGGCGCGCATCACCGTCTGCGGCAAGACGGCCCTGGCCAAGGAGGTCTTCGGAGAGACGCTCAACGAGAGCCGCGACCCGGACCGGCCCCCCGAGCGCTACACCGCCCGCTACTACCTCAAGTTCA
Source organism: Anolis apletophallus (assembly GCA_030556195.1). NCBI lineage: Eukaryota > Metazoa > Chordata > Lepidosauria > Squamata > Anolidae > Anolis > Anolis apletophallus. The sequence continues at coordinate 110,355,485 of JARBWK010000004.1, forward strand.
ACTTCCTGGAGCAGGCCTTCGACCGGCTCAGCGAGGCCGGCTTCCGCATGGCCGCCTGCTCCTCCACCGGCACCTGCGCCTTCGGGCCCGAGCAGGGCGGGCCCGCCGACGACCGCGTCTGGACCAGCTACACCGAGTACGTCTTCTGCCGGGAGTGAGCCGCCACGACGAGGACGAGGACGAGGGGCCGCAGCCCAGGAGGAGCCCCCAAACATTGGCCCCCACCCAGCCAGCCCCTCATTGCCTTCAGGGCAGGCAGCCCCACACACCCAGCCAGGCCTCTCCGGCTCTGCACCTCCATTCACACCCCCACACGCCTCAGTTCTGCCCCCTCATTGCTTTCACTCCTGGACATGGAAGGAGCAGAGGCTGGAATAGCCAGGGAGGCGGCCCTTTTCTGTCCAGGAAGGATTTCACTGCCTCTTCACAAGGAGGGCGCTTCTGTATCTCTTTCATTTCCCTCAGAGGCCCCCCCCCCTGTAAAGGGTTAAACCCTTGTGCCAGCTGAACTGCTGACCAAAAGGTTGGCAGTTTGGATCTTGGGAGCAGGGTGAGCTCCCTCTCTGAGCCCCAGCTTCTTATGCAGGAACATGAGAGCAGCCTCCCACAAGGATGGCAACTCATCCAAGCGCCCCCTGGGCAACGTCCTTGCAGAACGCCAATTCTCTCGCACCAGAAGCGACTTGAAGTTTCTCAAGTCGCTCCTGACACACTCATTAGTCGAGCATCTATCCACTTTAAACGCTGTGACTGCCTCCTGCAGAAATCTGGGGTTTGTAGTGTAAGGAGGGGCCTTTAAGCTTCTCACTCAGAGAAGTCCTCGGCCTCCCTGAACTACAAACCCAGAATTCTGCATAAGGCAGGCACAGCCTTTAAAGTGGATAGATGTGGTAGTGTGAAGAGGCTGACTTTATGGCAGCATGAGTTTGGTGAGACCCTTTGACTCGGGGATCCTTCAATACCTCCCCAAACTCTTCATCCCCGGATTCAAATTCTCTGGCACTTCGCCAAACTCTAAATGCTTCTGCAGTTCCAGCATTGCAGAAACCTGTAGTCTGGAGAGGACATCCTGAGGAAGAGAGCCCACCCTCACCATTCTCTGCAAGGATGTTGCCCAGGGGACGCCCAGATGTTTGATGTTCACCATCCTTGTGGAAGGCTTCTCTCATGTCCCCACGTAGGAAGCTGGAGCTGACCGGTAGGAGCTCAACCCACTCTCCCCAGATTCAAACCCCTCACCTGTCTGTCAGCGGTCTTGCCAGCACAAGGGTTTAACCCATTGCACCACTGGGCACTCTGGTCTGTGCTGTAGAGTTAATGCAGTTTGGCACCACCATAGCTGCCATGGATTTGTAGTTTAGTGAGAAACCAGCACTCTTTGGCAGAGAAGGCTGGAAGCCTCACAAAGCAACAGCTGTTATGATTCTATCAGAGTGGGCCACGTGGCCTCAAGCTGCACTAGCTTGGCAGTGGAGATGAGGTGACTCTTCCATGCTTCACTGTTTTCTCAGTTTTGGTACTTTAGGCTGGATTTACACTGCCATACTCCAGAACACAGATTGACAGCATTAAGGTGGATGATATGAGTCTACGCTGCCCTCTCCAGTTCAGTGAAGTTCATCTCCATTTAGAAATTGCATTATATGGCAGTGTAGATCTGGCTGTATGTTATTGAACTTTGGGACACAGAGTTTGATGAGGCACTCGGAAGTTTTAAATACCTCACAAAACTATGCATCCAATCTCTAGGATGCCCAGGTCAATCCTTGTACCTTGAGCTGTATAGTTTTGTGAAGTATTTAGGATTTTTTTTAGTATTTTACTAATCTTTGTAAAATACAAAGGACACATCCCATCAGGACACAGTGTTTTGAAAAGGGCATCTTGAGGAATAGGGCCCTCCCTCACCACCCACAAGACTGCTTAGTCTGACGCTCTCTTCCCCTTTTGCCTATGCAGGAGTGCCTCTCCTCCTACCATGTCCACACTCTTGGCCTTTCCTAGCTGTGTGCGGAGGTGGCCCACCTGCCTTCCGCTGCTATCCAGAGAATGCCTTCTGTACCTGGGCTCCTTACTGAAAAGGGCACTCTGCTCGCTCTCTCTCTCTCTCACCACCACCAGGGGGAATGAGTCTCCCTGTTTTGAAGAGGGTGGTTTTCTATCCAGGAAGATAATACACTTCCTTTGACCGTCCAAGCAGTCCTTCTCAGCCTTTGGTCCTTTGGATACTTAGAACTTCAGCTCCCAGAATGTGTCATCTCTGGCCAAGCTGGCAGAAGCTTCTGGGAGTGGAAGTATGAAACAGTTGGAGGATGAATTGTTGCCTTTGTTAGGCCGCTCTGAGTCCCCCTTCAGGGGTTGAGAAGAGCGGGGTAGAAATGTTGGAAATAAATAAATGAGAGATCGAGACCCCTTGCCTACAGCTGCTTCTTTGGTCATTTGTATTATGGGCACCCTTGCTCAATATCCTCTCAGATCCCACCCCCCTTTTGCATATTCAGCCCTTAACCCCCCTTCTTCCTGATACAGTGCCTCCAATGTCTGAAAGAGAGAAAAGCACTTTCTCTTCCATATTTGCTGTGGTCTCACGCTAGCTTCATAAAAGCCCCCTTAAACATCTTGAGGACCCTTTGTGCTGCCCTGAGGATTTTAGTGGTGGCATCCAGCAAGGGTGACAAATGTGTGGCCCTCCAGATGTTTTTGAATGGCAACTCCTATTGTCCTCACTCTTCGCTATATTGTCTTAGGCCAGTGGTTCTCAACCTGTGGGTCCCCAGGTGTTTAGGACTACAACTCCCAGAACTCACAGCCAGTTTACCAGCTGTTAGGATTTCTGGGATTTGAAGGCCAAAACATCTGGGGACCCACAGGTTGAGAAACACTGTCTTAGGCAAATAGGAGTTGTCGGCACAATAAAAACAGTAACCTGAAGGATGACAGTTATGTGAAAATTCGGGTAGAGTTGACTTTAAAATGTCTTACTCTGCCATAAAGTCCTGGCCAAGGATGATGGGAGTTGCTATTCAGCATCTCCTGTAGAGCCATTTGTTCCTCGCTCTTGCTGTAAATGGACTCTCCATTGACCCTGCTTCCACCATTCTCATTTTTCAGCACATCACTGGGAAATCTGTTTCGTGAGTCATCCTTCCCCTATTTTCCCCAAAGCCCTATTTCTTCAGAGGAGACTAAAGCATCTTGGCGTTCACAGCCATATTGGTTGGGGAGAGATACTTCTTTCTGGTATTGCCTAAGCTTGATCCTAAATTTGAATGGGATTGGTGAAATTGGGTACTTGTTTTATAATAAGGTCATTTGTTACTATGTTAATCCATTCCACCACACACATGGTTTGGAAAATACCAGAGGCCATGTTTTAGGAGGAACCTTGTGTTTCATTTTGCTCCCGCTTTCCGCTACCCATTTCCTAAATCCTCCCTCTCTGTCAACTCTTTTAAACTTCATGAACGCAAACGGGGTGGCTCAAGAAGGCTGGTGTCAAAGGACAGCCAGCAGAGCAATGCTTTTGGTACTTTTAAAGCCACGTGAACCCTTGGGCCCTACTTACTGGAGCAGAACTCTTTCAATTTGCCAAGTAGCAATATTTGGAAACGAAGAGTGCTTGTGAACCGAGTTCTTGTGGAATATGACAAGGAAGAAGAGTCCTTGATGAAAATACCCATATTATTGATACTTATGTGTGTTTATAATATATATATATATATCTATATTTTTTAAAAAATCAATTGCACATTGTTTATTCTGAAACTAGATTTGCCAGATTTCCGCAACGTGGAGGTAAGGTGTTTGCTTCCTTGAACCATATTCCTGTGTTCTTTGTGTAAACAGCGTGTCTGTCTTGAAAGGGGACTGGGGTGTGTGTATATTTTTGACCCTTTTTCAAAGTTATGTTGCCCTGTTGTTGCTATCAGAAACACTTCTGCAGTGGATGGAGTGCCCCTTGCATCTGGGAAGAGTTTGGAGAAGTTGCAACTCCCAGAATCTCAGAGAGCCTGGCCATAAGTCCTGCTGGCTGGGGGATTCTGGGAGTAGTAGTTCCATGGGTGTAGGCACTGTGCGGTGGCAGCTTGTGTGGTTTAGAACTTCACTCACGGGAGTATAGAAAGTGCTCCTACTTCACAAGTTATGGAAAATGTTATGCCCCTTTTGGTAGGGCAACTTGTGGATCTGACTCCCCTTCTACTGAGGACACCCTCTTTACACAAATAAGGCATGAATTGGCCAGCGGAGATCCCGGATTATGAGTACAATTACAGGTGGAAAGGTGCCATTAATGTTGCCTGCAACTGTTTTAATGTTTTCTGGTTTGATGTCCTCAAGGCTAAGTCTAATGCTTGTTCGAAGACTCTGTTGCTGCCAGTTCCCCTCTCCCTCTTGAGTTTTTAAAAAAAGTGTTGGTCATCAGTTTTGTTAGCTATGCTACGCTGCTAAATAAGAAGTCCAGACTTTCTGAGTGGAGGTTTGGCTTTCTCTCTTAAAGAGCAAAAGTGAATTTAGATCTGTTATAGCAGGAGCTCCTGTTTACTATGGGGAGGGTTTCTTTTAAAATAGCAAAGAGCCTTGAGCTCTCATGTATTTTGGAATATTGGCCAATGCCTTCTCTCTGGGAAGATACCACAGCACAGAAGCACAAAGTATTATTTCCCCCCTCTGGGTAAAGGGACCGACATTTAAGTTTTCCCCATTGAGCAGTTTGAGAGCTCAACACAGCAGCACATTGTTCCTCTTGACCTCGTCACACTAGGGAATGAATCCACTTAAAATCCGGTTTCTGCTTCCTGCAGAATTCTGGAGTTTGTAGTTTAGGGAGGAGCCTTGAACAGCCTCACTAAACTACAAACCCCATAACTCTGCAGGAGGAAGAAACCGGATTTAAAGTGGATTCATTCTCTAGTGTGATTCTGTTGCTATCTCTGTAGGGTCCAGTCATTCGATTATTTTTCAAACAATGTATATTGAAACATGACATTTTATGTACTCAAAGATAATTTCTTAAAAGCCATGTTTGGATGTTGAGCTTCAGAGTTATAGGTGTTTGTATTCTAACCAAAGATTTTTTTAATTGTATTTTTAATTTTAATCACACACACTGCCAAGCTTCAAAAGATGGGAGTTTTCTTTTTTGAGTACAAGAAGTCAGCATTTGCCTGTTGGATTGTTAAGAACACACGAGGGTTTATATATAATGGTAGACTCTGACTTAGCACAATAGTTTGGCACTAGTTGTGTGGGCAAAACATGAAAGTGAATACAGCCTCAGGTTTATGAGCTTCCATCTTCTTCTCCATGGTGATATAAAGGAGGTATAAACCAGGATTTCTTTTCATTTTGTTTGATTCCTGGCTTGTTGTTAGGTGTTTGGCTAATTGATAAACAAGCCAAGTGCAAATTTGGAATAGTTTAGGTGGATTTTTTTAAATAAACCAGTGCATGTTAAATCATGCACTTTATTGGTTCACATATAAATGACAAGTTAGGAATTGGGCAAAATGAAACTGAATTGTGGTTTATTTCTTCTCCAGGCTCTGCAGAAGGAAGTGGGGGAGTGTCAAGACCAGTGGTTTGTGTTGGCCCCATTCTCTTCACGCATTTAGCCATGATCTATAGGTCTAGCACATGCCACTGAACTGCAGATCTCATCAACCTTAGCCAGCATGGTCAGTGTTGAGAAATACCTTTGCCTACTCTGGTTTAGCATCACATGTGAATACAACAATGAGACATTTCCCCTTCTTAACTGAATGTGTGGCTGCCACTTAGATTGTTAATCTGACATTCCCCTGAAGCTTTGTAGCAATCAATTTCATGGAAACCTTGAAATTCCACACTTCCTTAGAAGAGCATCATATATTTTTGCTCTAAGGGAGATAATTTTGAAGAGACACATTATTTTTCCCAAAAGAAGCAGGGGATGCAGAGTGTGAGAGAAAGAAGAGAGTGTGAGCAAGAATGCATTCAAATAAGGACAAGCAATAAGATAGCATTGGAAAGCTGGGATTCCAGGAGAAAGATTGTACCCAGGTTGTCCTATGCCTTACTCTATAATAATTCCATTTGTGCATATTTTAGCTATACTGCAAGTCTCTTGATTGCAATTAAATATTTACGATGTCTTTCCTTATAGTCATATAGTCTTTTTCTAGTTTTTGTTGAGTGACTCTCTCTGAAGTATGTTTTCTAAAGTTTTGTATACAAACCAGTTTCCAGTAAGTGCTTAAATTAGCTTTCAGTTGGTTTTTCTTCCCTTTTTCTTTTTCTAAATGAATCTTGTACTGTAGCTTACTAAGTCTGTCATCAGAGTTATGAATGGAGGTGAATTACAATTTGAATTTGTGACTTAGTGTGTACATAAAGTGTATAAACATTTTACACGGATCATTTAGTTTTTTATTCATTTCCTAGCGCTATACAGATTTTCATATGCTGTACCTGGACACGCAGAGTTCTTTCATATTAATCTGTGTTCCTGTACCTCTTTGTACAGAGGTGGACCCGAGTACAAACATTGGCAAAATTGTAGAAATATGTTTGTCTACACTTCTTAGCTGGAATGTGACTTAACAGCTAAACTTCTGATGGTTAAAATGCAACCTCGAATGAAGGCTCATGTATTTTGATTAGTGAATGTTGATTTGCTAGCAGGCTTACCCTCAAGCTCCCATTATTTTTTAAATACAAATAGGTACAATAAAATGAACTAACTACCAAATTTGTCATGGCTGTGTTCTATGTTAACTCAAGTTACATTATGGGAAGTTGGAGTAGCTGAATTAATTATGAGTGGCTGAATTAATAATAATAGTCAAACATATTAGCCAGACTTCCACAACAGTTCCTTAATAAATCTACTTGCTTAACATATGAAAGAGCAGGTTCTTGTAGGCTTCTGTAGTTTGTATACTTATTGATTGGTTTATTTTTATCATGGTTTTCAGAAACAACATCTTGAAGAGCAGCTTACAAAAATTAGTAATTGGACTTTACCCCCAGGCTTACAATTTAAAAGACACAAAGTGTGAAAGGAAAGGAATTGAGAGGGATAAGGGGAAGCCATGGTGGTAGCTGTTTCAGAGCTTTGGACTAAAAAGAAATCATACTCCCCTCACAGGTGCTGCAATCCTGACACGTGGTGTTCTTGACAATTTGCTGGTAGTACTTTGGGCTTTCAGCCAATTCAAAAACCCATTTTTACCCCACAGTTTTAAAGAAAATAAAGGTTTTTATATGTGTTACCATCCCTCCAGAGGGCATTGCTTTGCTGTGAAGTTTGGGAGAAGAGGAAGAGTTAGTGGTAGGTGAAATAGGTCAGTGGGAGGTGATTCCCGCAGGGATGTAAGTTAATTTTTTAAAAAGAAGTTGTGTGCGCGTAGGTACTGGCATATCAATACATGAGTTCATCTCAGAAAATATTTATATTTGCATGCCTGGCAGAAAAAACTGACATACAAAAAATGGAGCTGCCATGTGTTGCTAAAAATCATGAGATGGATTGCAAATGTGGAGTGCCCTTTTAACAGTGAGTTCAGTTAGTGGGAGAAATGTGTGGCCAGTTGTGATGATCTCTCACTAACACTGTCATTGCAGGGACAACGTGTGCCATGAAAATACAGCGAATACAGAATTCTTTCTGCAAGTGTAAAGGAGCCATCTGGACAAATTAGTCTAGATCTGTCTACATTTCACATGTCACAAGGTCTCTGTCACTGCATTCAGCTATATGAAAATAATGAGATGGTTGGCTGATGCTGCATTGTCAGAACCTCTATCATCAAAGAACTTAGCAGTGCTTGCTCTTGGCTAGATGTGCCGGGTTTGGTATGCCACAGGTTGAAGTGGAGAGACAACATTCATATATGGGACACCTCCTTTTGCCCCCCCCCCCCAATGCAGTCTGAAATAAGGTAGTCCAAGTATGATTTCATCATGCAATTTTACCATGTTTTAAAACTAATCCCCAAAACATATCTTTAACATCTAGTCACAGATAGGACACAGACTAGCAATGGGATGCATACCAAAGGTGAAGGTCCTGCTTCAATGCTGGTTTGTCTTGCTTCACATGACAAATTCCTGATAAGACAACGTTTCTCAACCTGGGGGTCGGGACCCCTGGGGAGGCTGTGAGGAGGTGTTAGAGGGGTTGCCAAAGAAGCTCAGAAAACAGTATTTTCTGTTGGTCATGAGGGTTGTATGTGGGAAATTTGGCCCAATTCTATCGTTGGTGGGGTTCAGAATGCTATTTGATTGTAGGTCAACTATAAATCCCAGCAACTACAACTCCCAAATGTCAAGGTATATTTTTCCCAAACTCCACCAGTGTTCACATTTGGGCATATTGAGTATTCGTGCCAAGTTTGGTCCAGATTCATCATTGTTTCAGTCCACGGTGCTCTCTGGATGTAGGTGAACGACAACTCCAAAACTCAAGGTCAGTGCCCACCAAATCCTTCCAGTATTTTCTGTTGGCCATGGGAATTCTGTGTGCCAAGTTTGGTTCAATCCTATCTTTGGTGGAGTTCAGAATGCTCTTTGATTGTAGGTGAACTATAAATCCCATCAACTACAACTCCCAAATGACAAAATCACCATCCACCCCCCGCCAACCCCACCAATATTCAAATTTTGCTATATTGGGTATTTTTGGTTCAGTGAATGAGAATACATCCTGCATATCAGATATTTACATTACGACTCATAACTAGCAAAATTACAGTTATGAAGTAGCAACGAAAATAATGTTATGGTTGGATGTCACCACAACATGAGGAACTGTATTAAGGGGCGGTGACAATAGGAAGGTTGAGAACCATTGTGATAAGATAACACCACAGGATTGGTAAAACCTCAAGCTAATTTTTAAAATTCAATACGAATTTATTAAAGTTACCATGAAATGTTGAAAGCTCAATTGAGGTACACAAGTAAATAGACCCATTTTCCTTCTCACAATCATTTTAATGAAGTAGTCTGCTTACTTCCCAGGAAGATTTCTCTTTATAAATTCCAAACAAATAAAAAGGGAGAAGAGCAAAAAAAAGAAGACATTTGCCATTATGCAGACACTGTGTACCAGTGGAAGGTTGAGCTGGTAATAAACTACTGCTGAGATCTCTTTCTAAGCTTTATAATGGAGTAAAAATACTGTTCTGATCTATGGAAGGTTACTCATTAATTGCAAGTCAATTGGGGGGGGGGGGGGGTTCCCAGCAGAGCAAAGCATTTACCTATTTAATAGATTTTCTTCCTAGTCTCTTAGATAATAAAGCAGCTTTTTCCTGGAAAGACATTTGATTAATATCATAGTAAGCTTTGAGTTTTGTCGCTTGACAGCATTTGGAAATCTATAACACGGATGAGAAAAATCAATTGTATTCAATCTATGACATTTTTTTCTGACAGGTAAGAAAGGCAATTTATGACAGCAAATATATTATTGGTAGATTATTTGTATTTATGCAAAATGCTGCGAAAATAGATGTATCATGCTTTGCTTTATAGGATTGACAAGTCCAGGGGCAAGGGCAAGGAAGGATCTTGCATCTTTTATAGGCAATCACAATTATTCAAGTTGCAGTTTTCTCTGCCAAAGACCAGCTATAATGGAAGAAGCACCAGGCAGAAATTTCCCTTCTGCCGATGAAATTAATAAAAGAACATTGGTCCATTCAGTGCCTTTTGGCAACCTTGGCAGTGCTGTATACAGACTGATTCAAAACGTTGAATGCTTTATGGCAAATACCTCACACTCTCCAGCTGTTCAGATTTTGCAGGGACAGTTTTGATTAATTCACTGTTCTCATTATATATATATATATATATATATATATAGAGAGAGAGAGAGAGAGAGAGAGAGAGAGAGAGAGAGAGAGAGAGAGAGACACATATGTGTGTGTGTTGTGTGTGTGCTTTGGAAGTGTTCCACGGTCTCTCATCTACCACTTTCCCCTTTTGTCCTCCGATTACTAAAACTGTGTTCAAAGTGGAAAACTAAGGCAGGATTATCCGCATTGAATTGGATTATGTGAGGCTACACTGCCATATAATCTGGGATAAGCGGATAATCTGGGATCACATCCTGGGATATAGGACAGTGTAGAAGGGCCCTAAGAAAGCAAACCAATTGTTGAGCTGTAGATTTTTAAAAAAATGTCAGGATGTTCCTGAGACCTGGAAATTATTTGAAGGGTTCCTCTGGATAAAAAGGTAACAAAAGCTGTGTTTAAGTAATGAGCAAAGTAAAAGGCGACAGATTAAAACTAGTTAAAATAGTTGAAAACAATTCCAAACACGAGTGGATGTGGATAAAACCATTTGCGTGCCAACGAATGGCCCTTCTTTCTTGCTCCCACATTATAAAAGTGTTGCCGCTTTTAGCATTGTTTTTAATAAGCTTCCTGTCCTCACACTGAATTGGTTTTTCCGTAACAACCTCTTAGCCAATTCTGGCTGGCTCCTTATGAGATTTTATTTTTTAAATTTTATTTACTTTGTTTAATACCCCACCCTCTCTCCCTCATTGAGGGACTCAGATTGGCTAACAGTTAACAGCAATTCGATGCCATTCAAACCTAGGACAATACCAACTCAAATACATGTAAATCAAGCAACACAAAACATTTCTAGCAACTCATAAAAACAACAATACACGATAAAACAATATTAAAACCAGCTATATATTTAAAAACCTGCTCTATCTAGTTGTAATAGATATGTGGTTCCCAACCTTTTTTTGACCAGGGCCAACTTTGACCAGGGCCCACTTGAACAAGGACCACTTTGACCAGGGACCACTCCTTTAGTACCAAAAGGAGCACGGCTGGTTAGCTCCGTGGAAAGGAGTGGAAATAAAATTTTTTTTTAAAAAAAAGGAGGTTTGTGGACCAAATTTTCATTCTCTCGGCCCACTACTGGGCCATGGCCCAGAGGTTGAGAACCACTGCCATAGATCAATACATAGGCAGAATAGGAAGGATCTTAGATATGTAAATAAACTTTATTTATAACCCATCCTATCTCCCCAAGGGGACTCAGGTTGGTTCCCAACAAAAAGTGGCAAACATTCAGTGCCATAATATAACAAACAAACAAACCATATCTAAACAATGAGTAAAACAACATCAATATAAACTTATAATGACTCGGTAAAAAGTAAATAGCTAAATAAACATATAATGATTTCTGAAAGGCTTGGGGGACATTGTCATGTCATAGGAGCCATCAGCTTAGAGTGGTGACTAGGATCATGCTGTGAATAACTGACTACTAAAATGAGGGAGTAGCATGAGCAAACCTTGTGGGTGGTGGTGGCTTTGGAGAGTAAATTTTGCCTTTGCTCATGTACAGAAATATGAACATTTCTCCTAGGTCCAATAAATACTACGATTGAGATGATATTCAGTATATCCAACAGTGTAGTTACGGTAAGCTGCAGCAATCACTGTTGTGCAATACTATTTGCTGTTACAGTCCAAATCTCCTCTGCTAATTTGGCTCATTAACTGAGAAAGGAGAAGCTATATATGGCAGCAAATCAATGAGGCATTTCCTTTACACAAGCAAGCTGTCCCTGGCTGGGGAAACACAGCAGTATGCTAAGGCCACTGTCTTTGAGATGCTAGTGCATAGAATATGCATGCCCCTACCCATTCAGGCCCGCTGTTGGAGCACAACAGGGTGTCCCAGCTGCTGCATGGCATGAGGAGGTCCTTCATTTTACTGGTTGCTTGAAAGGGTGGGAAGGAATGTGACAAGGGCAGGAATGGACTGTCCATCTACTCTTCTTGAAGGCCAACACGATTTGCTCTGTTTCTCTCTGACCGTGCTAAATTACTCTTTTGGTTTTCACAAACCACAACTTTCCTGAAAGATTTAAATAAACTAATGTATATGGGTTAAGGGGGAACAGGAGGCAGAAGAGTGGGGCCCTGGCAGACAGATAAGGTGGATTTTAGCTCACAACATGGAGTACATCAGGGGTGCTCACACTTTTTCAGCATGCGAGCTACTTATAAAACAACCAAGTCAAAATGATCTACCTACCCACTACAAAAATGTGAAACATATAACACAATATCTGCTTTGAACTGGGTTTTCTGAGTCCACACGGCCATATAATCTGATTCAAAGCAGATAACATGGGATTTTATTCAACTGTGTGGAAAGGACCTCAGATAACCCAGGGCCGGCAGCACTTGGCCAGCGTTGGGAGCCTGCGGGGCAGAACTGAGCCTTTCTCCCGCCCTGCCTGCAATCTACCAGGAAGCCCTACGCGATCTACCAGTAGATCGTGATCTACCTAATGAGCACCCCTGGACTAGATAATGGGTTTGTTGCAAGTACACTTGTAAGTTGTACCTCTGAAGCACCTTGTCCTATGGACTTCTTGAGGTTATGCCCGTTCACTGTGCCTGTCTGATGGCTTCCATAAAACACAAGCCACAACGGGTTATACAATAGCCTGCAGAGTTAGCTAGGACATTGTTCCTTTGCTCAGCACAGAGCCAAGCAGTGCAAACTAATTTGTGCAATTATGCCCAGGGAATCACTAATGGGAACATTCAAAATTACTATAATCGTGAGTTTACTTTTTTAGTAATGGGCAAGTTGCATTATCCATAAAGAATCCAAATGCATTGTCTTTTGGAGCATAATGAAGCTGAGAGCATCTGCTGCAACTGACTTGCTATGTGATTTTTTAAAATTTAGCTGCTATGGAATCACATTGTTATTCTTGATTTTTTCCTGGTTAACTGAATTGATGAGTTGTATGTTGTATCAGATGTTTGCTGTGCATCATTTGAAAGAAGTGTTGGGTCTTGCTCACATACAAATAAACAACGCTATCTGTGATCTGGTGCTGAAACGGAATACAAAGTGACATCTGTGTAAACCAAGTTCTTTCAGATTCCTCCATAGTAAAATAATTATTTAAAACTCAATTGTCTATTGAGAAAGCCCATGATATTCATTGTAATTACGCCTGTATGAGTGGATTGTGGCTTAATATATAGCGGTTGAATTAACGTTTTGATGTGATGTTAGCTAAGAAGAGAGAAAGAGAGAGAATAGCAAGGAAGAAAAGGATATTGTGGCGGTGAATGCAGAGTGGGAAAGAAAAAGCAGAAGAAAAGGTATCAGTAAGGGATGATGTGTGTATGTATACCTTCAAGTCACCTATCACCTTATGGCAACTCTATGAATTCTACAGGACTTTCTTAGGCAAGGCATACTCAGAGATAGTTCTTTCCCTGTTTCTTGCCTCTGAAATATAGCTCACAGCACCAGGTATTCATCTTTATTTATTTAGTATCAAAAGCATTGCATAAATTAGTATAAAACTGATAAAAATAGAAGGCACGCAGGCGGCTAAATATCTTTTGATCAAAAACGGGCAATAGCAACGTTGGTCTGTCTGTAGCCTCCAACAATTCCTCCTCTGTACATGAGGCAGGGCACAGTGGACAAGCATACAGATGCCGAGTTGTCTGTTCTGCTCTACAGTCACACAAGGTATGGGATTCTTTTAGGTAGTCCCACTGATGGCCTCCTATTCTAGTACTAACCAAGGCTCTGCTTCCAACGTGAGCCAGGAACTGGAACCTTTAATGCATTCAGGCCCCGAACAAAACAACAAATCCCAGGATTCCATAGCACGTAGTTGAGCTACTGTCAAAATGCAAGAGACCAAACACCGAGAGCAGGGAAGAGAAATGGAGTGGGCCTGTGTTTTGATACCATATGAAGTGTTTGTTTCATATACAGAACACATCATCATCACTGGCAACTAGACATACAGCTAAAGGCTTCATGATAATTTAGAGCAGGGATGATTATTTTCTACCCAAAAGTCAAAATCAATTTTAGACATGTTTTCAGAATCTTACTTTGGAAGTCAGCCCTGGTTAGTACCTGAATGGAAGACCTCCAAGTAATGCCAAGTACCATAGGCTGGAGGCAGTGGTACCTCTGAGTATTACCTCTGAGTATTACCTGCCTAAAAGCATCACTATTGACATCCATGTGGTCTTCATAAGTAAACAGGCAATTTGAAGACACATAGAACAGTTCGTTTTGTTGATTATCCCATTGGCCGTATCAAAACACTTGACAAACACACTTGACACATACTCATACAACCCACATTATAGCCGAAGTTAAAATAAACAAGCTGTTAGCAAGGGGATCCATAGATTTAGAGTGGAAGAGCAAATAAGTAATAGCATAAATAGCCTAAAACACTGATTATCCCAGGAGCATTCGCATTTTAAAAATGCAAATGTTCCTGGGCTGCTAGACATAAACACCCCAGAAAGAGTGTGCTTTCTGGGGTGGGTGTCAAGATGTTCTCCTGGAACTTACAGCAAAATACTCTTTATGCAGTAAAGGTACCATTGTTTGTTTCTGCATTGGAAATGACCAGTGAATATAAATGAATGCGGTCACCATTTCATTTCATCCTCACACTTCAACAGCTATTAATCAAAGTCAGTCATGTTTTAAATTATTCTTTAGAATTTGCTTGCTGGAATCCTTGTTTTCTTTCAGCACCAAAGTTTGTGGGTTAATAACAGCTGGTTTCCCCTTAATTGTCATTTACAGAGGGTAACAGCTGAAGGTTAGACCACGGCTGCTCTGGGAGCTATATAAATTTAGCATCGTTGACAAAATTTCTGCTCTGAAGAACTGTGATGACAAGCTGTCTTTCTTTTTAAACCATTTGCATACACCTAGCGCTTGTTATCTTGCCACAGAGTTTATTGCTAAAGCATTTGAAGAAAGAATTTAGTCCAAGTCATTTTGCAAATCAAACATTCTTCTGCATGTAAACCACGTGTCTAGAAGACCCCATTGGTAGGACTATTTTGGTGCCAGGGGCATAGGGGAAGATGGCGTCTTTGTCCACCAGTTTCCCAGACACAAGATCCCTGGAGTTAACAGTTGAGTCTTTCTTTATTAAGGTTGACAGGACAGCATCTTCCACCACACTCGAGGGCAACAGCATGGTTTATGGGTTGTAGTAAATCTGTTTATGCAACACACCATTCTCCCCTCTGGCATTTTGTCATTAGCCTACATGCATTTGCCATCTGCCCAGCATTTCCCATCTGAAGTTTTTGTCTGGATCTGCCTAATGATGGGGCTGTGCTGAACCTAATTGTTATGTCATGACAACTTTAAGAGGAAATAACTTCCTCCTCACACTGATGGGGCAAATGGATTATTTCATCGAGATACAGTGTAATGTTGAAGGGATTTAGAGGATTTGATGCTATCATGATCAGCTTTACCATTAGGCAGAGTGGGGAATGGTCACAGGTAGCAGATGGAAACATTTTGATACTTTTTCCTAAGTCCACTAGCCATTTTTGGATAGAGTTGTGTGCTGCACACAATTTGTTCTGGGGCCCTTAAACTAACTTGCTGCCTCCAGGATATGGTAAAAAAATATAGTAAGGTCAAATGTGCAAATGTGGAGATGAGACTACAATTCCATCACCAATATTCAAATAAGATCCACATTCAGTTTATTCTATATATTGAATTTTCCTGGCCTGGACAACCCTATCTAGTAGGCTTGTTTGATCAAGGAAAAAATGGTTCAAAATTCGTTTCGGATGCCGGGGGCACTGGCGATTTGAATCTTAAATGATATCCGAAATTTTCCGAAAAAGCCTTCCGAAATTTCCAAATTGCTTTGTTAATGAAGACCGTGATTGCGCAATGTGCAAAAACCTGCACCCGGGATAGGCAAAACTTGGGGGATTCCCTTTCCCTCATTTTTAGACCGCTACTGACAAAACTTGCCACAGTGGTAGAAAAGATTATCCTCTGTCAGCATACTAACTTTCAACGTGTTTAGAAGATCCCTGGGTCCTTGACAATTTTTAAAGTATTTTCAGTAATCTAATAAGGAATAATACAAGAAGAAGAAATGTGCTGCCTTCAGGATTCTTTGGAAAACTTAAATTTATCTCTCTGTTTTGCATATTTGTCTAGGGCACACCTCTCTGAATATGAGAACATGGAATTTATCTCATAACATTAAAGTAATTTATTACATTTGCTTGTTTCCACTGTTGGGCAGCGTAACACCTCACTGCCCTAACCCTCAAAGACCAGGAGGGAAGAATCGCTTGAGGACTGACTGTTTCCCTGCCCTCTGAAAAGCTGTAGTCCTCCCGACCACCCCCTCTAACATCAGAAAGAGAGACAAATGTCCCTGGGGACTGACAGCTTGCCTGCCCTGTGGATGCCAGCGGTCCTCCCCGTCCACCCACTCTTGCAAGTGTAAGCCCAAGGAAAGGAAAGTGTCAAGCCCCAAGTCCCACAAGCCTCTGCTTCCTATGAACAATGCTACAGCCATGATGGCTCTAAAATCCTTTCCAGGCCTGCCTGCATTTCCCATGTGAACCTGGTTGCAGGCAGGCAGGCAGGCAGGGTGAATCGTTCAAGGTTACCAAAGCGAGCCTAACCGATAAGCAGAGAGGCCCGGGCCTGACAAGAGCCTGACTCCCCGTTGCAGCTGGGAATCCTAATTGGGTTTACATTCTTAAGGAGCGGAGGTAGCTTAAACAACAGCTGCCATCCATCATGCCCACTTTGACACTCGACGCAAAGTTACATGGTTTAGATCAAAGGGTTTGGACAGTATATCCGTGTGGAGTTGGCCCGGATCTCTATCTCTTGCCAACGACGCTTCCAGGACTATGGATCTCTGAAGGAGGCCGCTGGGCCTTACCAAAAACACTGCCTGCCTATACTGGATCTGGCCCGCTCGGGCAAAAGCCTTGCTCCCTTGCTACGTTCCTGGTTGTTCCTGATGAGACTTTCTTTGCTTTTAAACCCAGCTTTGTTCCTGTTTGCCTCCGGCTGAATCCTGATTGATACGGGACTATTTACTCATTGCTTTGCTCCTGAGATTTGCTGCTATTGGAAGCACTATAAGACTGCTCCCAACCTTTTCATCTTTCCTATAAACCATATTCTAAATAAACTTGTTGTACCTCAGCTGATTGCGTGGTTTATCAAGGGAGGTCTTGGACAAGGGCCTAGAGGGCGACAGAAAGGGCCCTTCCACAGTTTTATAGTGTTGATTCCCAAGAAAAGGATTGGATTATTAGATTTGTATGTGCACATGCGAATCTGCTTATATTTATTTTAAGATATTCACATGTGCTCATATATGGTCCAGTGCATTATTGAGCGATTTTTAACAAACCAAACCTTCCATCAGATGTCCATTTTCTGTTCTCCATTTTGTTCCAATACAGAGAAAGCCTGTAAGGATGTCAGGGGAAGAAATTCCAGGACTTACAGGTCTGTGTGGGGACATGTTCTCAGGTCCTGGGTTTTTTCCCTCTATTAAAAACCTGCATTTCTTGCTGTCTGGAAGCACTCTTACTCTACACTGCCATATATTCCAATTCAAAGCAAATAATCTGGATTTTATATGACACTATAGATGTGGCCTACAACTTCCAGGATTCCATAGCATTGAGTGATGGCAGTTAAAGTGGAGTTAGACCACTTTAACTCTACAGTGTAGATTATGGGCACGACATCGGTTGCAGCAGCTTCCAAGTTAAAGAGGCAAGGGTCTTTTCAGGTTAATGTTTTTCCACGAAGTGTGGCTTACCTTTCTAGTACAATCACTACACTTCAAAACCTTGTGCTGGATAGGACTGTGAGGTGTTTTAACTCTATTTTCCAGACCACCTGAAAGCACCCTGGTGAACCCTACACCATACATGAAGAGCCATGGCTATAAGGGATAAAAATCATGCATAACAGAATGAGGGAAGCAAACATTTTACTTTTGCAAACCACACAAGCAATCCTTTGGGCCCTTGCTTTTTGTCTGGTGAGTAAGCAGAGATTTGAGGAAAGTTTTGCATCTCTTTCTTCCTTTTTTCCTCTAAAGGTGCAGTGGCATGTGGCTGTGTGACAAGCAAAAACATCTTCTGTTGGTATCATCCACCTTCTTAACCACCTACTCATAAAATGTCAAGAAAATGTTTGATAAGCTACTCTTCTCCTTCATCCATAATTATCGTTGATTAAAATTTTCCAAATCCGTGTTCCTGCCTTTTGCTTCTCAGCACATTTTAAGAGCTGTTTTTGTGTTATTACAGATTGCAGGCTACAGCTGTCATGCTGCGATGAGTGCTGGCATTCTGTGCCATGCGGGTTTCTTGTCTTTGGAGCAATTATAAAACAAAAACCCTGTAAACCGAAAGGGTTAGGGCAGTGGCATTGCTCATTGCCCATGGATAGTCTCATGTTTCCTTTATCCTACTGCTCTCTTTGGTCAAACAATTTTGGTTGGATTATAAACTCTGAAAAAGGCATGTTCAATCAGAGGTGACAGTGCAGGAAAACAAAAGAATTTGCACACAATGGATTATGGAAACTCTAATGCCACGGTAGCTGGATGGTTCCTCATGAACTTCTGAAAGCCTTGAATATTATGTCTGATCTTATAAGGGCCCTTACAGACATCCCCTTTAACGTGGGGATTCCCGCAATTAAAAGGAGGCTGCTCAGATTATGTCTTGAACAAACCTGAATTAATTTGCCACAAACCAGGTAAACTCTGGTTTGTGGTGAATTAATTTGTTAGTGGGTTTATTTCGTGCCTTCTTGAAAGGCGCAGGATAAAGCCATTAATTCTGGTGTCTGGACTGCAGTCCAGACGGTAGTTCCATGGTTTTCCGGGCTAAATTAGCCCAGAAAACCATGAGAACACCAACCCTTTTCCCAAAAGCCCCCAAAGCCCTTTTAAAAACAAAAGAACTTACCCAACCTCCATTAGAGAGCTGCTGGAGTTCTCCTGACATGTAGAAATGACGTGGCAGAAGAAAAGGGGGGGGGGGAGGAAATCAGTATCCGGGGTTTTCCCCAGAAAGTTCGCGGAGAACATCTGGACACCCACCCCACAAAGCACACTTTCTGGGTGTGTGTGGATAGGGTGCTAGGAACATTTGCATTTTTAAACGCAAATGCTCCAGGGATAATGGGCTGTGTGGAAGCTTCCTAAGGCACACAGAGCGGATCCAGTGTAACACAGTCTTGACCTGTGTTATCTGAAGTTCCTAGATAATCTGGGGCCTGTTCATGCCATTTCTGGGGTGGGTGTTCAGACGTTCTCCTGGGACTAACCCTCCCCCCTCCCCGAGGAATCCCCCCCTCGCTCTTTTGGCACGTCATTTCTACATACCGGGATTGCTGCTTGAAGCCGGTAATGGATGCCAGGTAAGGTTTCATTACTTTTCAAAGGGATTTGGGGCTTCGGGGAGGGGAGTCGGTATTCCACAATTTATTGGGCTTATTTAGCCCAGTAAACTGTGGGAATGGTGTCTGGACTGTAATCCTGACACCAGAAGTAGTGGGTTTCTCCTGCACCTTCCAAGAAGGTGTGGAATAAATCCACTATCTAATTAATTCACCACAAACTAGGGTTTTCCTGTTTTGTGGTGAATTAATTTGAGACTGTCCAGAACATTGTCTGGACTGCCCCTCCTTTATTGCGGTAAAGGTATTGTCTGGACGGGCCCCAGATTATCCAGGAACTTCAAACCTGTTTAGTCAGTAATGATTATATGCCATCCGGCTTTCCCTGGGCTCAGGCAGCCTAAGGAAAGGGAATGACACTTGCCTGGCATCTCTCTAATTTACCTTAGTGGTAATGACCTGTGGTGAACTAGTTTTGAGCTGCGTGCAGCTGCCATGCAGTCACCAGGTCAACTCAGAAGCTGATAGTGGAACTTCCATGCAGTTCTTGATTTCACTCTAGATCAGCATTGGGGTAACTGCACTGTGAACATATGCCATGAGTTTCCTGATTCTTCCACCAAACTGACCTCCAGCTACCCATTCTTCATCAAGACTCCTGTCTATTCTCCATCACCCCATCCACCAAAGGTCACCACTTTAACCTAACCTTTACAGAGCCTTTTTTTGGTCTCAGTTTGTGTCTCTTAACTCCTACCTTTCCACGCACCTGCAGCCAATTAGAAAGCTGGTAGAAACCGAGGAGTGATAAAATTGTCCTTGACTTGGCAGGAGGGAATGGCAAGATGGGCTTACCAGGTGGTCAATTGTGATCTGTATTTTATGCATCGTATGCCTCTGTGTAGAAAATTGGCAGGATGGAGGCAGCCACCTCACGGGGAATGAAACACCCCATGGCTTGTCACAGTTACCCATCCTCATGCTGACACTTCGCTTATCTGGTATTGAATAAAATGTCAATTAGCATCACTAAATTATGCCTCGTCCTTTCCAACAGGTGATTGCTTAACCCCTATTCTTTCCAAGAAGCCAGCTATAACAAGGGACAGCAGAACGGAAAACCCTTCCCGATTGCCAATTTGCACCTGACATCATGGCACAGACAGCCCCAATAATGAATGTACAGCCAGATCTTGAGAAGTCCTTTTTATGAAACCAGAGCTTTCAGAATTCCACAACCAGTATGGCTACTGGCCATGCTGACTAAAAGGTTTAGGGAACAGGAATCTAAAAAAGCAGTTTGCCCTGGCTCTGTAAATGATTGCATTACAAATTGTTTCAGCCCTAACACAAACTGAAGTACTCAAGATGGTCTCCTTACCAGCTTACTCCAAGGTCTCTGTTAAACCCACAGCATAAAATTTACTACAGTATTTGGCCCAGAACTTTTAGAATCAACCAGTGTGTATGGCTACTGGCCAGACCGTTTGTGACATTTTGTGAATTGTAGTAGAAAAAAATGTTTTCAGGCTCTGCTTATGCCCTTTGGTGAGCTTCAATTTCATGTACTCCTTCTGACCTGACCTGGCAGGGATAATCCAAACAATCCACTTTTTTGGTATTTTGAAAGACAAGAACTGTTCCATTTCAACAGAGAACGGCAGTCATGATAACACAGTAACATTACATGTGATGTGTTGTTGAACATTTTGTTCCATTGCTCATCTACACTGAAATAAAAATATATACTCACCTTGTAACTTCCTTGATACTGACAAACGACATCTGGACCCTTTAGCAGTGAACATGAACACACTTCTTTTAGGCTTTAATGTGATAGGATATAACAAAACACTCTTGTTTTTTTACAGTTTTCAGGAAAATCCATTCAACAAATCACCACCTTGAAACGTTTCACACCACAATTTGAGGTGGTGGAGCCGTGTTCTCTTCTATCCCTGGTCACCCTATTGCTGAGGATTGCTGAGAAGTATCTGAAAAGATGGCCTGGGGGGGATTTCAAGAGAGAATGGCAGGCATGATAGCACACCTTTACTCACAGTAATGTTACATTTTGTTGTCAGCACATTCTGCTTCGAATTCAACAGGAAGCTTCTTGGGTCAAATACAAGATGTGGAAAAGGAAAGGTAAACAAGTTTGGGTTGTACCAGAGTCTAGTTTATTTCCAGATCACTTAACAAGAAGTATTCCTGCTGGTCCAAAATAAAATAAATATATCCCCTTTCTTCTTTTTAACCTTCTAAGGTTAAAATCGTAAGTACTGCTATATGAAGATATGGAAATAAATTACCAGAAAACCTCAAAAGGGACAAATGTCTTATGATCAACATCAGTGCAGTCTGAGGGGTTTGCTCATAACCAAGCCACATCTAGTTTTATTATTTTATTAAGTAAATATTATTTACTTCAAAAATTATCAAGGTTGCTATAAATTGACAGGTGAATTGAAGGCACACACTCACATAAATTCTCATACCATTAACTGAGGATTAGTTCAACAGCAGCTGATACTGAAGCCTTGGTCAGAGGAAATAATTATATGATCCTCTGACTTCTTCACATGGCTTAAAATTTGGTGGTGATGGGTGTTTTTCAATTCTGCCATGGAGCTCAATGGCTCCAATCACACCCTGGGAAAAGTACTTCCAGGGTAGCTCTGTGGCAGAAATATCACCAAAACCTTTCTGCCATTACCAGTGGTGGTCGACAGGAGGCTTCCTGTCTTTCAATGACAATCAATGAAGACAGACAACTTCTTCATGCTTCCTCCCATGTGATGAGATTTGGGGTGGGGGTGGGGAATCAGGACAGTGAGAGGCCTGGGGCAACAGGTCCCCAGACCCCCGGGGTGGGCATTGCCAGGATCACCACAATCTGTGATTCACGGTGATTCTGGTGGCACGTGTGATAAGGTCCTAGATGTTGCTGAATGATAATTTCTAAGAGTTTTAATTCCTGGTAATGCCAGCTAGGGATGATGGGAGCCATAGTTGTCATAGGGTTGTCATGTAAAAAATGTAGAGGGGACCACTTGCTTTAAGGGAAACAAGTGGTAGGTAGAGTGTTTGTGACAGACAATTCCTGCTGAAATTCCCTCTTCTACATAACTATTAAAAGTCTGGGAGGATGGTTCTGTTTTTTTTTTACTTGGAAACCCTAGACAACTTCTAAAGGATTTCATGATTACCACCCCTGCTGTTAATGCCAAAATCCTATGTATCCACTTGGAAGTAGCTTCTAAACCCAGTGTGACTTACTTCTGAGTAGACATGTCTAGGCTTACATTTTAGAAGATCGAGGCTAAACACAGAGTTGACTGTTCAAATCTAGGAATGGAGCATTAAGCACAGGGTATTTTCTACTTGTGTGTCAAACTGTAGGTCTGGTATTCTGAGTCAGAGGTGCAATTTGAAGTGGTCACTATTTCCCAGCTAATTTATTTCTCCACAGTGCTCTGCCTGCTTCCACATATATGTCCCTGGTTAATCTTCTGTTCTTCAATCTAAATAAACCTGAAGATATTTTATTGCATTCTACTGTTGCAATTACAGAATTATCTTGCAAGGAAGGAAGCTATTTTCAATAGACAAAGGTCTCTGTACAATAGTGTGAGTTCAATGCTAAAACAGGTTATATAGAGACTTACTTCCAATTACACAGGATGTGGCTGATTAAAGAAAACTATTTCAATGTCTGAGATAAAATTCACAAAGCTAATATTATGAAGATCCATTCTAAGGCCTTTTTGTAACAGCTGATGTGGAAGAGAGAAGAACTTAATAAACTAACCTTTTCTTTAGGTTTCTCTGAAGATAAGCATACAGATGAGCATTTGGTGACTCTAGGAAATGTTCCTAATAAAAACCGTGTGCATGGTATTTTCTTTCTTTCTTTCTTTCTTTCTTTCTTTCTTTCTTTCTTTCTTTCTTTCTTGTATTCAAGAGAGCAGTGAGTGGTTAACTATCTTGTTTATTTCTATTAAATGGGACATATTGCCAAACTGGTTCAGAATGCTACACTTTATACTTAATTGGCATTGTCTCATTTGTTGAAATGTATTGTTTCCATCAGAGCAGGGCCGTAGCAAGGATTTTGATTCGGGGCTGAGACAGGGTGGAAGAGGGTCTACCCTAGCAAACCTTTTGTATTGTTATCCCAATAACCCCATTAATGTGGGATATAATGAGCATGGTGATCAGATCATGATATGAATAAACATAACAGTTTAAATAATGTACCAGTAAGGCCTTTTCGCAGACCACCCTGAGAATTTCGGGGGGGGGGGGTGCTGAAGCTCCCTTAGCCCCCCGGCTACATGCCTGCATCAGAGCAATATTGAGAAGTTGGATCCCAAATTATGAAATGTATAAAAAATATGAATTACGAGACACGACTACATTTGGACTCATAGCAAACACACACGCCCTTGCCTTACAGTAGCTTTTTGTTATAAATTGTCTCTGGAATGCTGTCTGAATGACCCGAACCCCTTCCTTCAATTTCTATAATCTCACAATGACCTGGGAGACTTGAGAGGAACACACAATGCATTGATATCAGATTTCCTGGGCCTGTTTCCTCCTTCCCTTGATAAAATTGGGGCTATCTGCAGGAATGGTCCAGCCCCCATTCCTCAAGCCTGCCTCATCCATGGAAATAGTCACCTTCTTCAAGCACCCATTATGTACTTTTGACTATCTCTATTGTTTCCACAAAGTCCTGTCATTAAGCTCATCATGGGCCCATTACTCAATGCCCACACACCACATTTCTTTCTGATTATTTCCTTCTCAGAAGCAGATTAATAAAATGGTCTGACACTTCTAATACTCCAATGACAGTTTTTAAAATTTATTGCCACCAAGGAAGAAACAACCAGTGATGATGTTGTACAGTCCTGAGCCAATCAAGGTGTGGATTCTAGCTTCTGGGCTAGTCAGGAGCAAGGTTTCTTGAAGAGCTATCAAATAAAATAAAAATGGTCTATATTTGCAATTGCAGTATGTCAGAAATTTGGACGGTGTTCTCTGCTGACATCCTCTTTGACCGTTAAGAATAAACCTCTGCTTTTGCCTTCAACCCATCTATATCCCATTAGACCTCCTGGAAAGCTTGACACACCAGGCCTCAGAACCTGTGGTTTTAGCAGAGCTGAACTCATTTGACATGAGTACTAAATAAGAGTCATTAGGCACCATTAACAGAGGCTGACAGGCAGAGATCGTGTTCATATCTCCTTTTTGCAAACAGACCTTTTTCTACACAGGAGCCCAAGCTCTGCACACATCACCTTCAGCATATGGAGCCTTTTTCAAAAAGCAACTTCTCATAAGGTAAGGTTTTGCCCGACCCAGAGGGTTTTCCATTTTTCCAGGTGGCAGCCCCTAATTTAGAAAAAGGTTAAATATAGGTAAAGGGGGAGATTTTCCACAGACTTCAGAGAGATCTTCCACTAGATTCCAGAAGATTCTCCAGCATATATTTCCACAGGATCAAGGCAGGGAATCTTCTCTGAAAGAAAAAGAGGCAGATCCCTCAAGCAAGAACAGCAGAACAGCCCACAGTTTGAGAAGAAGGCTCCACAAAAGATCTTCACAGGATCCTCTTCATCTAGAACATGCTCCCCTACTGTATGTGTCTATTGGTATGAAGCCCATTTAAGCATAGGCCCACTACCCATAGTTTCTTAGTCTGGAATAGGGTTTTTAGCACCTGTTATTACTTTGTATTCAGTCAGTCAGTCAGTAGCCTTTATTTTGGTCAACAAACCATCGGCTAAGAAGAGCTTGTATTGAACATTCTTCTTTTCTGTCTTCTTAATTGTTTTGGCTTTAAACTTAGCTTGTTATTGACCTGGTGTGTGTGTGTGTGTGTTTTTTTAAAAAATGGAGTCATTTGGATTAATTGTCCATTTTAATAACTTCAGTCTGTAAATCCTGCAGAGAGTTAGTGCATGGGAGGGCTATCCTCCCAAACAAGTAAACCCAGGCACTGCTCTTATCACTCTCTGTCAGAAAGCACAAGCTTGTCAAACTTCCATTTTGTGTTATTTTTATACCAAAGAGGGGCATTAAAGTCTGTAATGCTAAGATATTCTATTTAGATTGAGGGAAACAACAATTAGAGAATTTTGACATGAAATTTTAATAACTCCTTCCCCAAATTCCCATGTGCATTCTTAATATTACATGGCTATTTGTGCAGATGTTATACAAGTGAGATCTTCAACTTTTCCTTCCTAACCTTAACCTTCTCTCCATCCAAATTTCTGAAGATCTGTGGCACTTCTGAGATGGATGTGGTATTAAAATATTATGGACTAAAAAAATTGGTAATACCACACTTGCCGGCTCTGGGTTAAACCCCTTTAAGACCCCATGAGCATTACCCACCCACCAAGTTCAATTTGTAAGTGTGTGCTCTGTAAAGGGGCTGAAGATTATGATGCCTACAGGTTAAGAAGTTTGTGGATATGATTCCTGATTGTAGTCCGAGCTGTTGCAGTGCATGGAGAGGAGAAAACTGAAAAGAGACCAGAAGTGCCCTCCAGCTTCTGATTTCCCCTGTTTCCTCTCTTCCTCCCTAACCACCACAACACTAGTCTTGTCTTTCTTGTCCCTCACACACCACTCCATTCTCTGACCTCCTTCTACTCCTTTCTGTTTTGTTCTTTGTGGGACATCAGCAACAAAAAATGATGTCATGTTTGCTGGACCTAGGAAACCACTTATCAACAAAGCCCATTTTCCAGTCACCCACCTGATCATGATTCAGGACACAGGGCACATTTATTAAAAAGTTATTTTTCCTTAAAAACTGTTGGGTAACAAGAAATTATTTTAAAAAATTAATTAATGTCCCTCCGCATCTAAGGGCGGTTCTAGACATGCAGTTATACCAGGAGCATCCATGTTTTAAAAATGCGGATGTTCCTGGGCCCCCATCTACACCCCCCCCCCCAGAAAGCATGCACTTTCTGGGGTGGGTGTCCAGATGGTCTCCTAGAACCTCCCAAAAGAACACCTGGACACTCTAAACCCATCCCCAAAAGCCCCCAAAAGCCCTTTAAAAAACAAATGTACTTACCCAGCTTCCATTCAAGAGCTGCCACAGCTCTCCTAGCATGTAAAAATTATGCACCAGGAGAAAGGGGGGCAGCAATGATTCCCCCCCCCCCCCCCGGCACATCATTTCTACGCACCGGGAGAGCTCCGGCAGCTCTCTAATGGAGGTCAGGTAAGTACTTTTGTTTTTTAAAGGGTTTTTTTGAGGTCTTTTGGGGAGGGGGTTGGTATTTTTACAATTGTCCAGGATAATTTAGCACGGAAAACTGTTGGAATACTGTCTAGACTGCAGTCCAGACACTGGTAGTAGTGGGTTTATCCCACGCCTTCCAAGAAGGTGCAAAATAAACCCGCTATCAAATTAATTTGCCACAAACCAGGGTTTTCTTCGTTTGTAGCAGATTGATTTGGATTTGTCCACAACATCATCTGGACAGCCCCCCTTTTATTGTGGTAACTCCCACATTAAAGGGGCTGTCTAATACATGCACACTCTGTGAAGTGCTTTTACTCCAAAACATAGGAACACTGTGTGTTACAGGATTCAGATCAAAGTAAAGACAATTTTAAGAGATGTGGATTCAGCCTGTGACAGGGCCATAGCCAGGATTTTGATTCGGGAGGGGCTGAGTTTGATTCGCGGGGGCTGAATCTGAGTGAGAGAGGGTCTACCCTAGCAAACCTTTTGTATTGTTATCCCAATACCCCCATGCATATGGGATATACTGAGCATGGTGATCAGATCATGATATAAATACACATAGCAGTTTAAATAATGTACCAGTAAGGCCTTATCGCGGACCACCCTGAGAATTTGGGGGGGGGGGCTGAAGCCCCCAAGCCCCCCCCCCCGTGGCTACATGCCTGGCCTGTGATATCTGTGATTTTCAGAGCCATCCTATTCACTGAGTTCATTTAAGGTAGAATATGTTGGGGGTTTTTTAAAACCAAAATTGAGTGCTTACAAAATTTGACTGTACTTGTCCCCCCGTCCTATTCCCCCCCCCCCACGCCCCCAAGGCCAGATTTAATGTTTTTCCTTCTGAAATACTGAGGTACCTTTGCTGATGTTCTTTCACTGCAAGGTTATGTCCCGGCAACAGCCAAGAAGTAGGATTCGTTTGCCCAGTCCAGGTTTAACAATCCACAATTAATCCATTTTTGATTAATCTACCAGGACCATAGCCCAATTTTATGTCGAATTCTTATTACAAGATAAGAACCCCAATGTGACCTTGGTCGTTGCAAGGAAAAATGTCTGGAATGAGTTCTGCCTGTGTGATTTGACCCAATTGTTCCTTGAGCTCTTATCTTACATGTTGCTAATTGTTACCCGTTGGGTTTATGGACTGTAATAGATAATTGTTGTTGAAATTACTGTGATTTTTGTACTAGATATGAAATAGTGGCCCACTGTATCAACCTCCAATCTGCCCTGCTGTATGCAGCAAAACATAGTGCCTGATATGCTGATACTATGCTGAGAGATTGTTTCTATGTCTCCACAAGGTAAGCCAATGAAGTGTTTCGAGACAAAAGAAACTCAGAGTGATTGACACACATCACAAGCTGCATCTTACTTATACATAACATTGGGCCACTGTGACTCAAATGTATCTCCAATAACATATAGCCCTGTAACATTCAGAACTAATGCAGTTTTCCGAATTGATTTAAGCACCCTATGACGATAAAGCTACATAAGCTAAGGGAATGCCCACCCATCAAGTTTTCCTTTGTCTAATGCAGGGGTCCTCAAACTTTTTAAACAGAACACCAGGTCACAGTCCCTCAAACTGTTGGAGGGTCAGATTATAATTTAAAAAAAACATGAATGTATTCCTATGCACACTGCACATAACTTATTTGTAGTGCAAAAAAACACTTTAAAACAATACAATAATTAAAATGAACAATTTTAACAAATATAAACTTATTAGTATTTCAATGGGGAGTGTGGGCCTGCTTTTGGCTGATGAGATAGGATTGTTGTTGTTGTGTTATTTCAAGTTGTTTCAGACTTAGGTTGACCCTGAGCGAGGGCCGGGTAAATGACCTTGAAGGGCCGTATCCAGCCCCAGGCCTTCATTTGAGGACCCCTGGTCTAATGAGTTGATGTGTTTTCTTAGCATGATGGACTGAAATGAAGCACAACAAAGGATCTATGGATTCTGTATTCATGGATTCATCTATCTACCTTAATTTTGCCATTTTATGTAAGAGATACCATTTTACTGTGCCACTGTATATTCATGGATTTTGGTATCCACTAGAAGTGTCCTAGAACCAAACCCTTGTGGACACTAATGGCCCTTCCACACAGCCATATAACCCAGAATATCTGCTTTGAACTGGGTTATCTGAGTCCACACTGCCATATATTCCAGCTCAAAGCAGATAAACTGAGAGTTTATTCAGCTGTGTGGAAGGGGCCAACAAGACCGCTGTATTTCCTTGGAATGATTTTTGAGAGATTACAAAGGTGAAGTCAGGTTGAAAGAAGTCTCGCATTCTCTGTGTGTATATGTGTCTACAATTGACTTTTACTTATGACTCATAGGGTTTTCTGAGGGCCCTTCCACACAGTCCTATATCCCAGAATATCAAGGCAGAAAAAAATCACTTTATCTGAGAGTGGACTCAGATAACCCAGTTCAAAGCAGATATTGTGGGATTTTCTGCCTTGATATTGTGGGATATAGGACTGTGTGGAAGGGGTCTTAGAGAGATATATTTTGGATGACTTTGCCAGATTCTTCTTCTGAAATACAGACTACAACACCTGTTATGCATTGGTGATCCCCTATCCACTGCTTAGTTTTCAACGACCTGAGGCCTTCATAGTACTTAGGCCTCCAGAGTCTCACTTTATTCAAATCCAAATGACTTTTAATTCTTGAGTGTGGGCTCTGGGGAAAACAAACCACACACATACCCCCATACAGTCAGTTGTGCACCAAACAGACTAGGCTGTTCCAAGAG
Organism: Anolis apletophallus; assembly: GCA_030556195.1. Classification (NCBI taxonomy): domain Eukaryota; kingdom Metazoa; phylum Chordata; class Lepidosauria; order Squamata; family Anolidae; genus Anolis; species Anolis apletophallus. The sequence continues at coordinate 110,384,801 of JARBWK010000004.1, forward strand.
AAAATAAAAAAAATGTGGACAACTCATCTAATCAATGGGAGGGGAGGGAGAAAAGAGAATTGACAGCTGTGTTATCAGCTATGTTTAAAGCCAGGCTGTTGAATCAAACTGCTAGATTCCCTCAGATCTATTTTGCAACCTCAGTATTCTGTGATCTTACTTTGTCCTCTGTCCCACAATTTTTGAAGCCTTTTTTGAACTTATTTAAACTTGATATGAAGTAGTTCCTATAATATTAACTTTCAGCTTGTAGCTCCTACAATATTAATTTCCAGCTTGCAGTAATTTTCTGTAAAGGTCAATGGATGTTTTGGTACACGAATAACATCTAAATCAGATGTAGCAATATTACTTCTTACAGTCCAATTTAATGCATTTTCATTCAGAGATAACTCCAAGTTTAATGGGATCTGCAAGGCATAAAATGTTTACCTTTTTTTGGTACAGAACCTTAATTTTTTTAAAAAGCATCCCAAAAAGTTACCAACTTAGGATGTCACCTCACACAGTCCCTCCCGTTTCTAAACACTCAAAATACAGAAAAGATACCATGTATAATGGAGCCCATCAAACGACACAGGAGGACTTCTTCCTTGCGTCTCTCATGTCTCATCCGGGAAGTGTTTCTGAAGTGTCTGGAAATGAGGGCGGGGTAAGGAAATGGGCAGATATCATATTCTGAACTCAGGAATCACTATACAACTGGGAAAAACACATGGGATGGGATTTATCAAATTTGCCAGTGTTGAATTGCTTCAGTGACATGGAGTAAGGAGCATTCCTATGGTCAGTCTGCTACCAAGCATTGACATTTCTCTCCCAAAATCTTGCATTGTGAACCTGGCATGATTCTTTTAATTAATTTAATCATTTAAATACCAATTTTTTAAAAATGTCACCACTATTTTAAAAGTAATTTCTCCTTCATAGTAATATTGTATTTCAAAATTGCGCTTCTCAACTTTTCTTTCAGACTTCCATGACTGAGAGCAACAAAACTTAAGAGGAAGGAGAGGAGCCCAGAGAAGTGGAGAATGCAGATCAATGTCTCCTGTCTCTGGGAGTAGCAGGACTGGAAGAGAAAACCTTAATTCCCAAAGAGATGTCTCCTCAGAACAGTGCCTCAGGTCTACTTAAGAGTACCAGGATTGGAAGGGAACATCTATATCCCCAAATGTGATGTCTCTCTTCCTATATCAATGCCTCCTGTCTCTGCAGGAGTAACAGAATTAGAAGGGAAGTATCCCCAAAGTTGATTCCCCAAGTGGATTGTTGTAAGTTTTCTGGGCTCTATGACCATGTTCCAGAAGCATTCTCTCCTGATGTTTCACCTGCCTATGGCAGGCATCCTCAGAGGTTGGGGGGGTGTTGGAAACTAGGAAAATGGGGTATATATGTCTGTGGAATGTCCAGGGTGGGAGAAAGAACTCTTGTCTGTTAGAAGTAGGTGTGAACGCTTCAATTGGCCACCTTGATCAGCATTGAATGGCCTAGCAATTTCATGGTCTGGCTTCTTACTGCCTGGGGGACCCATTTGCTGAGAGGTGAATGGCTGGCTCCGAATGCTTCTTGTCTGGAATTCCCCTGTTTTTGAACATTGTTCTTTCTTTACTGTTATGATTTTAGAGCTTTTAATACTGGTGACCAGATTTTGATCATTTTCATGGTTTCTTCTTTTCTGTTGAAATTATCCACATGCCTGTGGATTTCAATGGCTTCTCTGTGTAGTCTGACATGGTAAGTTGTTGGAATGGTCCGGCATTTCTGTGTTCTCAAGTTATATGGTGTGTCCAGGTTCGTCCATCAAGTGCTCTGCTATGGCTGACTTCTCTGGTTGAGTTAGCCTGCAGTGCCTTTCATGTCCCCCCTCCCCAAGGTTTCTTTTTTAAAATGAGTGGGTGGGAACTGCACTTGCTGATGTGATAAATCTGAAAATGGGTGATTTTGAAGGAGAAGGCAATAAAAAGCAATGTGTGATTGAATCTGAGAAACACTACAATTTGCTTTCTAATACAAAAGGACATAATGTCACAGAGATATGACAGTACTCCCTTCCCATGGGATAATGCTCTTACTTACTCTTGAATAAGAAGGAAAGCTTTCCTTTAAAAACTATGAAGCTTCAACCAATAATTTTTTCAGCCCTTAGAATGGCAATGGCAATGGCAATTAATGTCTTTTGAAAAGCACCTTCCTGACATTTTATGATTGTGCTTGTTTATGACTGAAATAGAAAAAAAATGACTTGCAGAACTTAAAACCCTTAAATTGTATTGTGCACTGTTCCATGAAGTACACACACACACACACACACACACACACACACACTTTCTTGAAAAATGTCAAAGTCCACTCTTCAGTCCTTAACTTGCACAAAAATTCCAGGATGTCAACCTAAGTTGATAGAACAAATTTGGTTAGTTCCTAACTTTGCATTCTAGAGCAAAACAGACGGCCAATGCAAACATCCAAGGAAATGTCACAGTAAAAGACCAGAATTCTACTGATGCCCTACAAAAGTGTGTCAATGTAAATATGTTGACATACCATTGGAAAAAGGGCATTGGAGCAAAATGTTCCCATCCCTTGCTATGGATCCCAAATCTAGTAAAAAGTACAGCTGCTAGGGTAGTGCATAAACACGGCTATGACCCAGTCTGGTGACTCCGGATCCTTCCAGACAGGCCCTATATCCCAGGATCTGATTCCAGGTTTTCCGCTTTAAATTGGATTATATGAGTCTGCAATGCCAGAAAATCTGGGATAAACAGAAAACCTGGGATCAGATCCTGGGATATAGGGCCCGTATTGAAGGGCCATCTGGCCCCTTCCATACCGCTGAATAAAATCCCACATTATCTGCTTTGAACTGGGATATATGGCAGTGTGGACTCAGATATTCCAGTTCTCCCAAGTGTGTGCATTCTTTTGTGTTAACAACGTATGTCACTATGATGTTATTTGGTAACATATGTACCTGTTTCCATTTGTGAAAATTTGAAGAGTATGGTTTTCCTCAGAGCTCACCTAAGTGGCAACCTGATCTTACACAGGTTACTTGGAAAGAAGTATTATTGACTGCAGTGGAATCCACTCCCACGTCATATGTTTAGAACAAGGGCACAAATCCAGGAATACTAATCTGGCTGCCAAATCTCGAACCTAGTTTTCATTTGAAAATTTGAGTAGAAATCTTTCCCTGACACTGTTTGTTTAACCAAGATGAATTGACAGGAATTTCGGCCAAGCTGGATTTCCTTTCTGCATTAAACAGGCAAATTTAGAAAGGAATATGTGCTAAATAACCAAACACAGATTGATTAGATACTTGAAATTCATTTTGTTTAATTTTTTTAAACTATCAAGGAACATTTAAAGAAGTTTTTGTCCTTAAATGAACTCGCATAGACAAAAAAGACATTTTTAATTTTTTCCTGTTTCTTTTAATGGGATAGGAAAACGCATTGTGGATGACATAGGGACTCTGTGATAGCCCTATATGGAGATATCACCAGCCATTCTTTGCAGGTTAAGTTTAGGATCTCTTAAAACTATCATGATATCATCACATTATCCAATGCCTTGCTTATCTTTGTTTAGAGGAATGGCAGCAGTCATTTCTTGAAAGTTGACATGTATAAAATATTTTGCCTACTAGGACTAAATGGCATGCCGTTCTGCAGGCAGTTGCACAGAGTGCCACATGGCACCCCACATAACTTCCCTCTTTCCCCCATCATATGGTGGAGATGAGAAAAGTTGTGTTGGTGCTGTGTCCCTGTTCCCATCAGATAGGCAAAAGAGTGGCAACGTACATTGCTCCACTGCAAAGTAGAGGAAAGTGCGGGTAGCTCTGGTGGAGAAGGAAGCGTCTTGCAACACTTCTTCTCCACTTTGGGAGGAATGTGGACAGGGCCAAGCCAACATCATTTGATGATGCTTGGCAGGCCCCGGTGACAAATGGAAAAAGGGCCAAAAAAAACCCCTTGTGAAGAGGTCCCTAGTGTATCACCATAGTATAGAGGTTTGAGTGTTGCATCACAACTCTGGAGACTTGAGATCAAATCCCTGCTTAGCCATGGAAATCAACTGGGTGACCTTGAGCAATTCAGAATATCTCAGCCTCAGAGGAAAGTAAATACAACCCTCTTTTGAACAAATCTTACCAAGAAAACTCTATGATAGACTTGTCTTAAAGTCACAATAAGTTGCAAGTGACTTGAAGTCACACAACAGTAATGAACCCAATATAGACTTGCTCTATTCCTGGTCTCCACAGACTTGCTATATTCCTTGCCTAATTTATGTATGATGCATATTGGTATAATATGCAATTAAGTGCATGATGCAAATGAAGTACTTTAATTGCTGCATTGTTTTTCTGCCACCATGATTGACACTATTTATACCATAAGCAGTTATCTGAGAGAGCAGAGACCAAGGTTCACATTTCCGATTGGATATAAATTTTACTGGGTGACCTTGGGCCATCTCTGTGCTACACTTATGGTATGTGGGCATAAATCGCAAAAATGGAATTAGGCAAAGTGGCCCATGTCTATTGCTAAAACTGATGATGGTGATGATGATGATATGGTATTTTTCCCCCTGATAGGAGCTAGTAGGATGGTAACATTTAAACATTTTGTCATCAGAATTTTTCTTTATTATCAGGATAGAAATAAAAATGCCACAAGAAGTTCTTCCTTCAGTGATACAGGTTTAAACCTTCTAATTTAATTTTTTCCCCAATTTGATCTTTTTTACAATAAGGACCTCATCACATGGAGGTTGAGAAGCTGAGGGTCAATGGGGGAAGTGGTGGGACAGCATAAGACTGCGTCCCCTTACTACATGATGTTTCCCTGCTGTCCCTGGCTCTCTTCCACTTACTCCCCAGCTTCTTCTATGAGGCGTCGGGTATACACCCAACTGCTCTGGGCTCCATTTCTCTGTGCTGCTGACACAGAGCCCAGTGGAGCCCCACTAGAAGCAGCTCTGAGTCTTTGGATGGGCTCCAGGGGACTCCGGCATCACTTAGAAGCACAAAGAAGATGCTTCCTGACTTCAGTGTGATGCGATTCTAAGTGTTTTAATCGGCTCTTTCACTCTAGGATGTCTGTGCTAGCATTGGCAGCACTGCTATTTCTTCTTCTCCATCAAACACGTCACACGACTAGAGTATCAAATTCTATATTTCATATTCATACATAACACAGTCATGGAATATACAGGTGTATCATATGTACTCGGGTACGTTGTATACAGGATATAGGGGGGGCATGTATGACACATATAACAACCAAATAATATCAAAAGCGCAACTCCCCACAGTCAATATAAAGAAACTCCGAGTTCAAGTATTTGCTTCCATGAACCGTGAAGTCCAAACAGCTGGTGATACAAGGACAAAGGAGGCAGAAATAAGCTCCAAATAATAAGTTCAAAAGCTGGCCCTCAAGGCCATAAATGATGGTTCCGTAGTCCCAATATCATTCAGCGAAGCGTTCAGGCTTAACCTTACTCGGGAAGCAAGGTGACCATAAAGGACAAAATTGATGACAGTCTGATGGAGCATTTTAAATGAGCAGAGGGAGTCATCAGACCAGGCCTAAACATGGCTAGATTGTGGGTACTAATTCCCAAAACTGTTAGGTGGTGCTAGACAGACAGGTATAGGATTGTGGCAATGAAGGATTAGGAACCCAGTGTCCGTCAGAGGTCCAGTTTGACTCCCCAGACTATTCCATTCTTAGGCTAGAAATGTACCCTTCCACCCCCAAAAATAAATTATTGGATACTGGGTCAGCAAAGGATCCAAATAATGTGGAAACTGATGACTACAAGAAGCCACTAGCTTCTTCAGTATCTTTTGCTTAGACATGTGTTTCCAGCATGATATGCCTAGGAATAGCTTTTTTCTTGAATAATCAGCTCTGATGTGAAAGGTAGAGATAGTTGATGTTACTTTTATCCCCCCATTTTTGTATTTTATTTTTTCTTATCTGTTCCAAACACTACAAAAGCTCTCTGGATAAGTTTGTAGCTTTGTAATGCAGAATGATTTGGCTGAATGATAACATCTAAGGGACGCCGAATGACCTTGATGTTCCAATTTGTTAACAGGGACACAATAATTGGAATGCCAAAAAAATTTGCTTCCTTGAGAAGTCAGTGAAATGTAAGCAAAAACTGGAACACAGGAGAGAAAGACATCAGTGCTGCAACAGAAATGAGCTATAGATTCGATAATTTGATGGTATGTTTTTGTTTTTCCATTTCAGCTTCTGATATGTTCTTCTTAGCTTCTATACGTTTGGATACTGAAGTTGGACACAGGACTGTGCTATGGTGACACAAATAGTTTCATGCCATAGTTTGCACCAATCTGATATGATAAAGACATCTTACATTCCTTACTTAGTGTAGTTGCAAGAACAAATGTCTCATTCATTTTCTTCACAAATAAATTAATTATGATGGCCAGCTGAAGCTGCCGAATGGTACATAAGGTCAATGTTAAAAATCTGAACTTTGCTTTGCTGTCTTTCTTTGCTGCTTACAAATGACATATTGTTGCTCTTTTAGGAATATGAGTTTCACTCTTGTAGTTGTGTCTAATGCTTTAGAGTGGGATAATTTTAAAAATTATAGTTTTATATCCTCCAAAAGAACAAATTTGCTGGTTGGGTAAATAAATACTCTCCCTCTACTGTTATTTTCATCAAAACAGTGAAGAATCAGAAACAAATAGCCAATATTTAAGATCCAGAAATAGGTCTTCACAATCATTTTGGACTCCCCACCAATTCTCTACCTCTGAAAAACAATCATACTTACCCTGGAGTATGAGATATTGATAGACATACAAATGTTAAATAGAAATTATTTTGGAAAAATTTTCCAACAAAATTTGTATCTTGCCACATGAGAGTGTGTGTTTAAAATAATACACATATAATTGGTGTCTACTCCCAGAAAAATGAAATATATTAATCTAACAAAAGCTAGAGGAACTGACAGGCACTGGGTATATATTTCCACTTGTGGTGGAAATGTCCTAGTATTTCTGAATTTTGGGAAAATATATTTCTGAGTCAAATTGCAAACCAAGTAGTTCTTGTTGACCCAGAAATAAAACTTCTCTCCATAATTTGTGACAATTATGAGGTATTAAATCATCAAGATCTAATAATATTTTTTTCCTACAATGGTATGGTATGGTAGCTCAGAACTGGAAAAAAATGGAGCACTTCTCCATTGAAGCCTTGCATTAAAAATGGAAAATCGCACTTATGGAAAAGCTGACATCTATAAAATGATAGAAAAGGCCAGCTAGAACTAAGCTTCTTTTCAATATGGTTTTCTTTTATTAACTTCATCAGTGACGGTGGGGAGTGACCACCTCCTCCACATTTAGATTTCGGCCTGTGGAGAGATGCTTTATTTGAATGGTAAATCCATTGTTATTTTCTCATGCTGTGAATTTACGAGCCAAAGAGTTCACATACATTCTGAAAATTTTTCTTTTGAGGGAAGTAATATGCAATGCCTGTTGAGTTTCCTCTTTATTCTGTTGAAAAATAGTTACATTATGTCACTGATAATACCTTAATAAAATCAAAATTTTAAAAAATCATTATAGAGTGCCTGGGCTCGCTGTGCCTCAGCTTAATAAGTATCACAGCAGTACTGAAATCACCAGGCGAATAGCAGTAAATGTCATCCACCTGTTTTTATCAACTATTCAGATAATTTGGCTGTCACATAATCTGCACTAAGACCCAATTGAAAAATTCTATGCTGTCTAAGCTAAGATAATAAAGTCCTTTAAGCAAAGACAGGACAAAACAAAACTTTGCAGTCCATGGACCAAGAGTTTCAAGTTATAACAGCTCCCCCCTTCTTTTGTCTGCACTCAGGACATGAGTGTAAAATTCATGATTAAAACTGACAGGGTTGCTCTATCAGAAGAGATAGGTCTTCAGGTGTGTTTTTAATTCCGGCAGCTCATTTAGCTGTCAGAGGTGTTCCAGCAGGTTGCTCCATAGTCTTGAGGTGGCCGATGAAAAGGTCCTCTACCTATGAATAAGCACTACCCCTGTACAGAAGCTATGCCTATAAAATAATAAATAAATACTTTTAACGTGTTGTCGAAGACTTTCATGGCCGGAATTACTGGATTGCTGTGAGTTATTGGGCCATATTATTTGAGAACACAGAAATTCTGGACCATTTTATTATTTGTTTTATTTATTTCATGCATTTATACCCGCCCTTCTGCCCCCGAAGGGGGATTCAGGGCGGCCTCACACAAGCCACTAAGCACACGTGGGGGTACTTATCAGAAAGTCACTCAAAAACACAACCAGCAAACCTAAAAAGATATACACATAGTAATGACAACTATAAAAGTGGTGTCGACTGGATATACCCTATACATATGGATATGAACAGTACTGTAAAGCCAATATGCCCCACCCGCACAGGGGCCGGGAGGAGCTACAGGCAGCGCAGGCCGCGTCTCCCAGCAGTCCCAAGTGAGCTATGCTCAGTGGTAGAAAGGACAGGGGGTATAATCCAAATACCCTGATCAACAATGAAGAAATCCGCCCTAGAGAATCAATTAAATCACATGGAGTAATGGAAAAATCAAATAATAAATTCAAACTAGACGTGGATGTCTAGGGGGCGAAATCTCCATATACATATCCATGTTGATGGTCGTCTGCAAAAGGTCCGCTATATCACCATCCCAGGTACCGTCGCGGATAAGCGCTCCTGTGCGAGTGTGACTGGATGCAAGCGGCGCGGCTGTGATGCCGGCCGTGTCATCCACGGGTCTCCTGGTCGAGGAATGCAATGATGCTAGTGGAGGATGGGGGCGCGGGAGCCAGTATCCCAGCATCAGGTGGCGCCCCCTAGATACCCACGTCTAGTTTGAATTATTTGATTTTTCCATTACTCTATGTGATTTAATTGATTCTCTAGGGCGGATTTCTTCATTGTTGATCAGGGTATTTGGATTATACCCCCTGTCCTTTCTTACCACTGAGCATAGCTCACTTGGGACTGCTGGGAGACGCGGCCTGCGCTGCCTGTAGCTCCTCCCGGCCCCTGTGCGGGTGGGGCATATTGGCTTTACAGTACTGTTCATATCCATATGTATAGGGTATATCCAGTCGACACCACTTTTATAGTTGTCATTACTACCGTATGTGTATATCTTTTTAGGTTTGCTGGTTGTGTTTTTGAGGGCCTCACACAAGCACCACACGATGTTGCCACCATATAAGCAGTCAAAAATACATTAAAAACATTAATGTCAGACTACACATAGAAGCCATTAAAATCCACAGTTTCAACAAAAAGGAGGAAACCATGAAAATGAACAAAATCTGGCTATCCGTATTAAAAAAAACCTCTAAAATTAGGACAGTAAATAAAGAGCAACACTCAAAAAATAGGGGAATCCTTGACAGGAAACAATCAGGGCCAGCTAACCCCTCCCAACAAAGGATTACCCCAGGCAGGAAGCAGCCAGCCTTTGAAGCAGCAAGGCTATTCAATACTAATCAGGGTGTCCAATTGCAACATTCACACTTGCCTCAAGCAAACAAGAGTTCTTTCTCCCATCCTGGACATTACACAGATATATAAACCCCACTTGCCTAGTTTCCAACACACCCCTCAACCTCTGAGGATGCCTGCCATAGATGTGGGCAAAACATCAGGAGAGAATGCCTCTGGAACATGGCCATACAGCCCGGAAAACTCACAACAACCCAAATACAGTAACAATGTTGGGATGGAGTATATATTCTTAAATGTTTCGAAAATGGAGAAAAACTCTACTAAAAGAATAATTTGCCTTCCAAGTATCCATAATTTAATTGAATTATAATACCTTAGATATTTTTTTACAGTAATATTATGTTACAGATGACATTTTATGAACACATAAGCAGGTCAAAGCCTTCTGATGAACCATACATCCTACACAACATATACAGACAGTCCCCGGGTTTCAAACATCTGACTTACAAATGACTCAAAGTCATTTGTAATGCCTCCATTTAGAATGGAGGTGAGACAACAGGAAGTGAGAGAAATGTACTCCTTGGAAGGGAAATTCACTCTTGGAAGAGTTATCATAGGGATAACTCCACTGAGCTTTATCAGCAATCCTTGTTTCCACAACAAGCCCAATTTTTTCAAAATTCAATTACCACAGGGACAGAAAGTGAAGTGAAATCTTCTGAACAGGGGCACAGAAAGCAAAAAAATGCCACAGGGGTGTTAACCTTTCCCTATGCTATCAAAAGCTAACACACACCCAGAGGCTAGAGTTATATTTAAAATCGTACCTGTTCTGACTTACAGACAAATTCAGCTTAAGAACAAACCTACAGAACCTAATTTGTTCGTAACTTGGGGACTGTGTGTGTGTGTGTGTGTGTGTGTGTGTGTGTATATATATATATATATATATATATATATATATATATATATGGGTTTCACTGATTTTTGACTGTAATAGAAAAACCTTTGCAAGTAAGCCTAATTGGGATGACGGCTGCGGTGTCTGAAACATCTCAAATGCAACTTTAAACCTTTTTTTTTTTAAAAGGAGAGGTTGTGTCCCTCATTATTTATCTGTGATTTTTCAGTTTGCAAAATGAAGTGCAGGGAGCTCCCGAAGGTAGTTACTCCTTGGTAAATGACAGCCACATATCAGCAACTTCCAGTAATTGCTTTTGTTATAATAGCTCCAAGTAAATGTGACACTTTTAGCATTCCGTGTATGTGTTGCAAGGTTTGTATGATCTGAGATAGGTCTATTGAAAAACACATGAAGCCCCCCTTTTTTTGCTTTAACTTTTGTTCACCTGCTACCTGTGCTCCGTGAAACTTTAAATCAGCACAGCCCAACTCTCATGGGAAATTGCTTTTGAAATTCAGGGTGTCTCAGAAGTAGTTCAGTGGTGCCTGGCACACAGAACTTCCCAGGTATAATCCTCAGGATGCCTGACCTTCTGGAGAGCTCCTGCTGTTCAATTGATTAAGGATCAAGGATGCACTGGGGATGGGGACTATGGGGACTGTCAGAATTAATCGCCAAACATCAGAAGTTCAGGGCTTCAGACAGAGATTTCTGACACCCATTTCCTGGCTAAGAGGGCAAAATGTGAGGGTGAGAACCAGTGGCTCACTTTCATTCCCTCCAGTGTTTTACATATGAAAATCAGAATTTATGTGGCCAAGCAAGGTTAGAAGATTGTCATAATGATGGGAAGTTACTAATGAGGAAGAATCTACAAGTTAGGCAAAGCTGAAGCAGTTTGCTTTTGCCTGATCCTACTTGTTGGAAGGGCAAAATCTCCCTCGCCCCTTCTCTCTGTTAATTGAACACAAATGACTTTGCACTTTGAACTGAGTTTGCAGGCACTGACATAAACCGAGGATGAAGGGGGACAGTGGTAAAAGAAGGGAAAAATTAGGATGCTTAAAAAATGGGACAACAGGGGATTAATAGGAGACTGCCTTTTGGCAAATCACAACAGTTAGGGACTATTCATTCAGCTCACGTATTTCATGTGCTTAGCAATTGAATTCATGGTAGCATTTCCTACAAGGTCTTTACTCTTCTCTTCCAAAGAGTGCTAGTGTCTCACCAAACTATGGGTCCATCTTGACTTGATGTTCATGGTGCAGGGAAACCGGATCAGCTCCGTGATTGTTATCCAACACATGGTGTAATGTAAGAAAAGGTGTTATACGGCCTCGATCCATGTTACCTGAAGCTCCTGGGTTTCCAGTGACTCTGAGCCTGTGTAATCAACTGTGACACCTCCCATTGAGGCAGCCTAGGGAGAGAGATGGCACCTACCATGCCTATCGCTAACTTAGTTTCGCTAAACTAACTTATAGTTTTTTCCCATGTCAGGGGCGAGTTGAGAAACTTACCATAGTAAAGGTAAAGGTTTTTACTGACATTAAGTCTAGTCATGCCCAACTCTGGGGGGTGGTGCTCATCTCCATTTCTAAGCCAAAGAGCTGGTGTTATCCTTAGATGCCTCCTAGGTCATGTGGCCAGCCTGACTGCATGGAATGCAGTTATCTTCTGCAGAATCGGTACCTATTGATCTACTCATATTTGCATGTTTCCAAACTACTAGGTTGGCAGAAGCTGGAGCTAACAGTGGGAGCTCACCCTGCTCCCCAGATTTGAACAGCTGACCTTTCAGTCAGCAACTTCAGCAGCTCAGCAGTTTAACCCACTGCACCACTAGGGGACCTTACCATAGTAGTGCTCTACTGGGTACCAAAATGGTGGTGAACACTCCTTGGCACTTGGAATGACAATATCCAGTGTACCAAAAATATTGGATGTGGGGAAGGGAAAGGGGGGAATGGTCTCTTCATCTCCAGTGTATTGAATATTCCAGATGCAGAGGAGTGTTCTCTGCCATTTTGGTGCCTGAAGATAAGTTAGTGAGGGGGACCATAATGGAGGCGGCCACTCCTCAGTGCCTGAAATGATGATTTATAGCACTCTAAGGGGATTCCTCCTCTCTTGCTGCCATTTTGGTGCCTGGTGAGCACTGTTGGGGGGGGGGGAGGCAAATAAGGAGCGCAGAACTAGTTTTAGTGCTATTCACTCATGCAATCACCGGACCACTTTGTGAACAAGTGAACAGCAACTTGTCCTATCATAATATCTGTAAAGTATTCAGGACTTGGAAGAAATGATACAGAAGCAATTAGCTAGATGTTTATTATTAGTTGATTTCTACAACTATGAAGGGATAAATACATTGTAGTTCAAAAAGGAAAACATCCTGAAGCAAAGCTGTAACTGCAAACTTATGTTGACAGTAGATGTTTACCTGGCCCAGTTTACCTGTCCGAACGTATCTCCTGCTATGAGCCATCACGCAGTTTAAGATCATCATGAGAGGCCCTGCTCTTGATCCCTCCACTCTCCCAAACGTGGTTGGTGGGGACGAGAGACAGGGCCTTCTCAGCAGTGGCTCCCTGCCTGTGGAACTCCCTCCCTAAGGACATCAGGCTGGCCACCTCCCCCCTGTCCTTCAGGAGACAACTGAAGACCTGGCTGTGGGGCCAGGCGTTCAACTACAGGCATTGACTAGAGGACAATGGCAGCTTGTAAAGGAAACTTTGAATATTATGACATTACGACATTGGATTTATCCAGCTGGATCTTGGTTTAGCGGCATGTTCATTTAGCCCGTCACTTTCGGTAAAAAGCTTGGGGGTCCAGTTGGACTCATTGCTGTCCATGAAGACCCATGGTCAGCAAAACATCATTTTTCCATCTACGACAGGCTAGGTGACTGGCACCCTACCTGTCCAGGGACGACCTGGCCGCTGTGATCCAAGCGACGGTCATCTCAAGGCTAGACTACTGTAACGCCCTCTACATAGGCCTTCCCTTGTCGACAATCAGAAAACTCAAGCTAGTGCAAAATGCCGCTGCTCGCTTACTGGTGGGAGCACCGGTGAGGGAGCATATTACTCCCATCCTTCGGCAACTGCACTGGCTACCAATCGAGTACCGAATTGTCTTCAAGGTGCTGGTTTTGACCTTTAAGGCCTTGCACAGTCTAGGGCCTGTGTACCTGAGGGACCGCCTTACCCCGTATGTTCCCCCGAGATCACTATGCTCAGAGGAGCACAATCTCCTAACCGTACCATCAGTCCACTCTTGCCACCTGTCCATAACTAGGCAACGAGCTTTCTCGGCAACGGCACCTGTACTGTGGAACGCACTCCCAGAGGATGTTCGTGCGATCACAGATCTTATTCCCTTCTGGAGGGCATGCAAGACCACTCTCTTTAGACTTGCCTTCAATTAAAACCCAGAAGCTAAATCTGCCTGCCTAATCACTGTTTTAAATTGAATTTTATGTAATTTTAATGTTTTTATGTGCATTGTTATTGTTGTTTTATGTATGCTGTGTGATCCGCCCCGAGGCTGCAGGGAGGAGCGGAATACAAAATCGAACAAACAAACAAACAAATAAATAAAATTGAATGTTAAATGAATTTATTGATGAATTTTATAACGTTTTAATTGAGTTTTACTGTTTTAATCAAATGTATATGTTGACAGAATCACTGATGCGTATGTGATGCCGCCCTGACTCCCCTTGTGGGAGAAGGGCGGGGAAGAAATGAAGGAAATAAATAAATAAATGATGTAGGATTCAAGCCTCCATTAGAAGTGGGGGAAGAATTTTTTAGTGCCCAGTTGCTGTTTTTTGCTGTGACTCATGTTCTGATGTGGATATTGGGCTTTGGAGGTCACTGCGTGGGTAAGGACAATATATTTTGCTTCACAAGCCAATGACATATTCAGGTGAGATGGTTTTCAAACACTAAAAGTAACTATTTCAATTTATATTTATGAAACAGAAATCTATTGCAGCTACAACAGCGATAAGTTACTTTCCGGGGTCTTGGAAGGATAATTGCTTTTGTAAAATAAGTTTCCAATCTCTAAAAATACTCAACAGATGACTAGCTGCTGTTCTCTCCTGAAAAAAGTTGTGTGTGGGAGGTTTCCACTTATAGAATGGTAATATCCAGTTGTGGCTGAATTTTGAGAATGTCTTTCTGTTTGTCTTTCTTTCTCTCTCTCGCTCTCTTTTCCCTGAAAGTTCCCATTTGCACTACAGCTATTTCAGAGATGCGCCATGACCCTCATTCCATACTGTAACTTTCTCTCCCTTTTTCTTTTTCCAAAATACATTTTACTAGGCGGGCAGTGTTCAGCCAACACTGTAAAGTGGGTAAGGCTGCATCTGCCCACATTTGCCATTTCACCTGTCTGTCACTGAAAGTCTGGATTTCACCCTATTAAAAATAGCATTGCGTCTACATTTAGTGATATTTCCTGTTTATTGGTTGGTGTTATTAAAAGCATTTATAGCTCACTGTTTACAAGATTCTAAATACATTGAAGGTACCTACAGTACCTGATCCCAGAAACTAAACAGCCTTGGTGCTTTAGGCAATATTTCAGAAGGAGGAAATGGTATTCCATGCTAACAAAACTCTATGAAATTCATATGACTGGCATAAGGTAACAGGCAAGTTAAAGTCATACCCACACATATGTAGCAGTAAAGAAAAACATGAAACACCCCAAAACCACACAAAACACTATAATAAGATAAAATCTATATCAAACAAGGTTTTAAAAAGGATTGTCATGATTTTTGTGCTTTATTCCAATTTAAACATCACTCCCTTTGCTTCCAAGTAATTAAACGCCTATTCCTGACTAAATTAGTGCATGAGACTCCAAGTTGCTGGTTAACCTATGGCAACCCCATGAATTGCAAAGGGTTTTTGTAGTCAGTGATTTTTTAGTCAAGGTGGTTTTGCAAATTACTTCCTCTGAAATATAGCCTACAGCACGTGGTATTCATTGGTGGTCTCCTATCCAAGTCCTAGTCAGAACTGATGCCACTTAGTTTCCAAGATTAGGTAAGATTTGGTGCCTTTAGGAATTTAGGTACCCTCCCAACTAGACTACAGTGTGCTTACCAGGTTTCCATTGATTGAGTGGATCTTCTCTATGGACCTCATCAGACGGAGGTCCATACGTGGGGGCAGCAAGGGAATCCATGCAGCAGCAGGGGAAATCATGGGGCAGCTCATCGCTTTGCTTCATCTCCTTACTGTCACATGACATTTTCCAGCTGCCCATGTTTTCCTCCTGCTCTTTCCCCAGCTTAGTGAATGAGAACATAGGTAGTGTCACCCATGTTTTCAGGGCTGCCTCTGACCATGGTGCTGAGATGAAGCCAGGATGGAACCCTGCCAGAAGTAGCCCTGCATCATGTGATGGGCAGGTTCTGCTCTGGCTGTGTCTCGGCAGCATCCTAGGATGGGGGAAAAAGTCCTGTGTGATGAAGTCCTAAATGGAACCTGTATTCAGCTTGGAGGTAGGAATAATGAGATTTTCCAGATATTTCTAGACTGCAGTTGCTGGTATTATTTTATTTATTTATTGTTCATTTTTATATACCGCTCCTCCCTGCAGGCTCGGGGCGGTTTACATAAAACAACAGATTAAAATACAGATAAAACACTTTGTTATATAAAACACAAGGACATGGTTAGAGTTGTCTGGGAGAACTTAGATTGAAGGCCTGCTTAAAAAGGGTCATCTTGCAGGCCCTCCGGAAGGGGCCTAACTCTGTGATAGCCCGAACGTCGTCTAGTAACACGTTCCATAGCGTCGGTGCCACCACGGAGAAGGCTCGTTGTCTTGTCACTGAGAGGTGACAGGAACGAACTGATGGAATCATCAGAAGGTTTTTTTCTTCTGAGCACAGAGATCTCAGGGGAACGTATGGGGTGAGGCGGTCCCTCAGGTACACTGGCCCTAGACCATGCAAGGCCTTAAAAGTCAAAACCAGCACCTTGAAAACAATCCGGTACTCTATTGGCAGCCAGTGCAATTGCTGTAGGATTGGTGTGATGTGCTCTCTCGCCGGTGCTCCCACCAGCAATCGAGTGGCAGCATTTTGCACCAGCTTGAGTTTCTGGGTTGTCAACAAGGGAAGGCCAATGTAGAGGGCATTACAGTAGTCTAACCTCGAGATGACCTCGAGATGATTCTCTATTGGTTCTTGATCAGGGCTGCTAAACTTGCCCAAATCTGGAAGTCTGTTTTCTTTCCAATTTCAATGTAGGCCCAAGTATATTAAGTAAGTTCTTTTAAAGACCATATTCCTGCATTAGTTGCTGCTACTTTCAACAAAGTCTTCCCTGTAGACAAAATAAAATAAATACTTAACTCAGTATAGCGTTTCAAATGCCTTTGAAATACAGCATTTCCTAAGATCAAATGCAAACATTTGAAAGGCAGCACTTCAGGCCTATGTGGAATTAATTTTACAAGCCTGAGTTGTTCAGGAATTTAGAAGGAAGTTTAAAAAAATGCAGGCGTTTCTCCTCTTCTTGTCCTGTTGAATAAGGAGAGAAAAATTGAATCTGGGGTAACTTGTATCTCTTATTGCATCTTTCAGAATAATTTGCCTTGAGGTGCTGGGTACATACAATATAACAGCAGCCAAAACATTCAGACACAAAATTGCACTCCTGTTTCTCTTTGAGCTAAATAATAAAGGCAGTCTATCTTGTGTTGCAGTTCCATGCAAACTCTTCCCAGCATGCAACCCTAATGCATCAGAAGAATCACAAACAAACAACTAAAGAAGATAAGTACTGTCAAATACAGGATGGTGTTGTTTGTGGTGAGATCCTGTAACATACTGAGTCTAGTGACCTCTTCACATGGGCTGCTGGAATCGCCACACATTGTGGCGAATCCGGCAACCACTGTTGGGATGTGTGGAGAACTTGTAGCCTCACGCCCCACAATGCCTGGAAATGAGTCTCTACGGGAAGATAGGGCAGAATATAAATAAAGTATCATCATCATCATTATAGTAGACAAAGAAAGAGCAAAAAAAAAGGTGGAATGGCTATCTTGAAGATGACAACTTCCAGTATCCTGGTTTGATCTCAGAGGTCAAACTGGCTAAGACAGGGTAGGTGGGTTTTGGGCCTGCATTCTAAGAAAATAACACCTCCAGTTTTCAAGAGCATGTGTTCCTGGCTTTCCACAACTTCACAGCAAACATGTTTCCAACTAAATCTGACAAAGGCGACAGCCTATTACTAATTTGCAGTCTTTCCAGTCTTTTCTTCTGATAAAGCCAATGTTTTAAAAAATCACATTCATTTTGAAGTTCAACCACATCAGAAAAGATAGAAACTGGCCCTCCAGGGATAACTTGCTTGAATATTATTTTTTAAAATCTGCTAGTGAAGCTATTTGCATAAAAATCAGAAGCATGAATAGCAGTGTCCTACAAACTGTGGACGTTATTTCTCCTTCATTAAATAAGATGCCTTTGAGACAGGAGCAGCATGATGAGCTTGCCTTGGGCTGTGTTTGCTTGGAGGCCTGAATTACGTTGATCTGAATGTCCATAACAAAGAACAAAAAATACACCACGTGTGGGTTTGAATTCCATATTTAGGGGAGCCAATGGCTAGAACAACATTCATAGTTGCCAATCTAAACTAAAATTTGGAATCTTGTGGCTTGGCACTTGCTTAAGGTCAGAGATTGGGAAAGTTATTGGTTCTAGATGCTGGCTCCCAGACTCCTCTATTCCACATGGCCATTGCACTGAGCTATTGACCACAATGGTTGCGCAATTGGAAGTTGCAGTCCAAAAATACAAACTTTGTATTTTATTGAGCTGCCTCAATAAAAAGGATACTTTATTCCCCTCCCCTTTCCCTTCTTCTGACTGTAAAGTGAGAACAGTACAGTAATAACAGATCTTCTCCCACACACTTCTTTGAAACCAAATGTAGACAAATTGCAGGGGAATAGAATACATTTTCCAACATATGACAGTGGCAAAATCCCTACAGGAACTACAAATAGCTCTGCTGAAGGTTTCTCTGGTTAACGTAATGGAATGAAAAAATATTGCTTAATCAGCTGTTTAAAACTGTAATGTGAATTGGGGAGTTCAACATCCTTCATTATCTTTCGTGAAAAGCACTACCAACATTTGCTATCCTAATTATCCTGGCTAGCACAACCCTCAAAAAGTTATGAGTGGTTTTATGAAGTAGGTCTGAGTACATTCCAGGGAATCAGACATTTGCCCATATGTCTGTTATTCATTATCTGTTATGGAAACTTCAGATTCCCCCCATCCTCAAATAATTGGCCTTTCTTTAAAGAGAGCTGCAAAAGCAAAAGATAAAGGCCTCAGGCAGCACTTGTCAAGTCAACATAGAGCAAGGGCAAGATGCTGGAGGACCGAGCTGTGCATAATGTGTGAACTTGCCCTAAGCTAATCCAGTGTGTTCAGGAAAAAAATCCATCCAGCAGTGCTGAAGGAAGATGGGAAAGTCCATCTTGCCAGCTCTTGTACATTGCACAGTTAGGAGAAGCCACTTTATTCTTGTCTTAAATAGCAAATATGTCTCAGGCCACCTACCCTGAAAACTGTGATCTTGATCCAGGTTACAAAGGTCCACTCAGAAGCTATAGCTATTCAGGCATAGTTATGGTAGAAAAATCTAGTTCAGAAGGGAGATTCAGAAGACATATACAGTAGGCTTGTGCACAGATCTGGTTTGGTTGCTTCCCTTTGGCTGATCCAGCTTGTTTGGCTTGTTCAGCTGGCCGTAACGGTAAGTGCTTCGCTGCCTTGTTTTTTCGGCTGAAACAGGTCATGTGGCAGCTGGTCACGGCTCCTCCTTTCCTTTTCGGCATCATGTGGCATGCAAAGAGGCTGCCATGTGCTCACATCGAGTTTTCCTGTGAGCCCTGCCTGTTGGCCAATCAGAATAGAAGAATGCTGTGATATGACTTATGGAAGCAATGTCTATTTAATGGGCCGAGTGCCTCCATTGCTTTCAGTTGCGTCCTGGCTCTAGTGAGGTGCTTGAGTGTTATTGCCTTGCTGCTCATGCTAAGTTTTATTTTTGGGCTTGGCCTGGCCTCTCTCTAGCATTGAATCTTTTCGATTTTTCCTTTATTTCCTTGATTTTTTTTATTTAGTGAGATTTGGAGTTTGGAAAGTGCGAACAAGAAATGCAAAAGCTTTGGAAGAAGTTGCTTACTGTTCTTTTTGTTAGTATGGGCTGTGTGATGTGGAAGTGCATCTTTGACATTTGGCAGGAAGGAATGGTGCCCTGCTGCTTCTCCTGGAGAAGTTACAGGGTGGGGTCAGTGGAGGGGGGTTACCTTTTGGATAATTTTAAAAGGAGATTTTACTTCTACCGTGTTTCCCCGAAAGTAAGACACCCCCGATTGTAAGACGTATCGGGGGTGTCTGGGGGGTTGGCTTATATAAGCCATACCCCGTATATAAGCCGTACCTCGTCCCGCCGCCGCGCCGCCGCAAACCGGAGGTGTGCCGCGGCACACCTGCGGCACACCTCCGTGGCACACCTCTTCGCCAGGGCTCCAGGCAAGGAGGGGGAAAGGAGCCAGGGGCGGGAGGAGCGGCGACGCGTCACTGTGACGCTGCGATCCTCACCACGCCCCTGGCTCCTTTCCCCCTCCCTGCTTGAGGAAAGAAGGGAGAGGGAAAGGAGCCAGGGGCGTGGTGAGGATCGCAGCGTCACAGTGACGCGTCGTCCCTCTCCCCGTCCCTGGCTCTCTTCCTCCTCCCTTCCAAGGGTGGGGAAGAGAGCCAGGGGCGGAGAGAGCGGCGACGCGTCACTGTGACGCTGCGATCCTCACCACGCCCTGGCTCCTTTCCCTCTCCCTTCTTTCCTCAAGCAAGGAGGGGGAAAGGAGCCAGGGCGTGGTGAGGATCGCAGGCGTCAGTGACGCGTCGCGCTTCCTCCCGCCCCTGGCTCTCTTCCCCCACCCTTGCCTGGAGCCCTGGCGAAGAGGTGTGCCGCGGAGGTGTGCTGCAGGTGTGCCGCGGCACACCTCCGGTTGCGGCGGCGTGGCGGCGGCGGCGGCGGCGGCGTGACGACGGGGTACGTCTTGGGTTATATAAGACGTACCCGAAAGTAAGCCGTAGGGGGGACTTTTGGGGGGGAAAAGAAAGTAAGACGCTGTCTTACTTTCGGGGAAACACGGTATAAAGAAAAAACCCCTAAAAATCATGAGATGAAACCTTATGAAACTTGGTGGGATAACAATGGTAGACGTGTCCTCCAAGTGTGGTCATTTTCATCCTGATAGCCCTCAAATGACAGGAAGGGGAGCCAGGGGAGCCCCCTCCCATTGCCTCTAATGGGCTCAATCTAGCCGTATTTTTTAGCTGCGAACTGAAAACGACTATTCGGCTACCCACCTGTTTTTGGGAGGCATGCAAAAATGGATCCAGGGGTCTTCCAAAATTCAGCCAGCAGAAATGGATTGAGGTTCAGTTAAAATGCACAAGCCTAATATATAGTGAGAAATATCATTAATAACTACCAATTATTCCCTTCTTTGCACACTCACAATCTGCTAGCTGTTTGATACATCAGCACAGCAGTTCCTTAAGAACATAAGAACATAAGAAGAGCCATGCTGAATCGGGCCTCAGCCCATCTAGTCCAGCATTCTGTGTCACACAGTGGCCCACTAGTTGTACACAGGGATCTCTAGCAGAAAGGAGAGCAAAACCCTCACCTGCTCCCGACCCCCCACAACCAGTACCCGGGGAAATCCTGCCTGCCTCCATCAACACAGAGGTGGCACTTGGATGTCCATTTCAGTAGCTACTGATTCCCTTGGTATCCATGAATCTGTCTAATCCTGCCTTGAAGCTGTCCAGGCTGACCGCTGTCACAACCTCCTCTGGAAGTGAGTTCCATAACCCAATGACCCTCTGGGTGAAGAAATATTTCCCTTTATTAGTCCTAACTTTCCTACCTTGGAGCTTCAGGAGTGCCCCTAGTCCTAGTGTTGTGTGACAGAGACAATATTTTTCTCTATTCACCCTTTCTATCCCATGCATGATTTTATACACTTCGATCAAGTCACCTCTTAAACGCCGTCTTTCAAGGCTGAAAAGACCAAGGCGTTGCAACCTGATTTCGTAAGGGAGCCGCTCCATCCCTTGGATCATTCTTGTTGCCCTTTTCTGTACCTTTTCCAGTTCCGTTATAT
Organism: Anolis apletophallus; assembly: GCA_030556195.1. Classification (NCBI taxonomy): domain Eukaryota; kingdom Metazoa; phylum Chordata; class Lepidosauria; order Squamata; family Anolidae; genus Anolis; species Anolis apletophallus. Next base: position 110,406,489 of record JARBWK010000004.1, read on the forward strand.
CCTTCTTGAGGTGCGGTGACCAGAATTGTACACAGTACTCCAGATGTGGCCTCACCATAGATTTGTAGAGAGGCAATACAACATTTGACGACCTATTTTCAATTCCCTTCCTGATCATGCCAAGCATAGAATTTGCTTTTTTTACTGCTGCTGCGCACTGGGTTGACATCTTCATTGAGCTGTCCACCAAAACCCCAAGATCCCTTTCCTGGTTTGTCTCGGAAAGCTTTGACCCCATCAATTGGTAGGTGTATTTGGGGTTCTTGCCCCGATGTCCATGACTTTACACTTGTTTAGGTTAAAATGCATTTGCCACTTTGTTGCCCATTCACTCAATTTCGAGAGATCATTCTGGAGCTCTTTACAATCAGTTTCATTTTTAACTACCCTGAACAATTTAGTGTCGTCTGCAAACTTTGCTACCTCAGAATTTACTCCTACATCCAGGTCATTAATGAATAAATTAAAAAGTAACGGACCCAAAACTGAACCTTGGGGTACGCCACTTCTCACCTCTTTCCACCCAGAGAAGTGTCCATTTATTACCACCTTTTGTTTCCTACAGTTTAGCCAGGTTCCAATCCAGGACAAGACCTGTCCTCTGATTCCATGGCTGAAGAGCTTATTTAGGAGCCTTTGGTGAGGGACTTTGTCAAAAGCCTTTTGAGAGTCAAGGTAAACAATATCGACTGGGTCCCCTTTATCTATGTGTTTATTTACACCCTCAAAGAATTCTAACAAGTTAGTAAGACATGATTTGCCTTTGCAGAAACCATGTTGATTTTCCTTCAGCAATGCCTGTTCTTCTATGTGCTTAGTAATTTTTTCTTTAATAATGGTTTCCATCACTTTGCCTGGAACTGAGGTTAGACTAACTGGCCTATAATTTCCTGGATCACCCCTGGATCCTTTCTTGAAGATCGGAGTTACATTTGCCTCCCTCCAGTCCTCGGGTACAGTGCCTGATCTTAGAGAAAGGTTATATATTTTGGCTAGAATTTCAGCAATTTCACACTTGAGTTCCTTAAGAACTCTGGGGTGGATGCCATCTGGCCCTGGTGATTTGTTGACATTTAGTTTAGTAAGGCATGTGAGAACATCTTCCTTGTTTATCTCTATCTGGTTTAATTCATTTAATTCCCTCCCTGAAAAAACTGACTCAGCTGCAGGCATATGTTGTCTGTCCTCCTGTGTGAAAACGGAGGCAAAGAAGTCGTTTAGCCGCTCAGCAATCTCCTTGTCTTCACTTATTGTCCCTTTCTTACCATTTTCGTCAAGTGGCCCAACTGCTTTTCTAGTTGGGTTTCTACTTCTGATGTACTTAAAGAAGTTTTTGCTATTTTTTTTAATATTCTTTGCTATGTGTGCCTCAAAATCTCTCTTGGCTTTCCTGACGGTTGCTTTGCATTTAGTTTGCCAGAGCTTGTGTTCCTTTCTGTTCTCCTCAGTAGGAAGAGCCTTCCATTTCTTAAATGAGTTTTTCTTCTTTCCAATCACATCTTTTACTTCATTTGTAAGCCATGCCGATGTCCTCTTGGACTTTCCCGGCCTCTTTCTTATTTTAGGAACGCATTTTAGTTCGGCTTGTTTTAAAGTATTTTTAAACAGTTTCCAAGCATTCTGGAGGGATTTGATATTTTTTACTGTTCCTTTTAGTTTGTTCTTTACTATTTTTCTCATTTTGGTGAAATTCCCTTTGTGAAAATTTAAGGTCTCTGTGTTAGTTTTCACTGACAGTTTGCTATCCAAACTTACGTTGAAGGTTATTGTGTTGTGGTCACTGGTACCTATGGGCTCAGTTACAAGGACATCTTGAACGAGATCTTGTTCATTAGTTAGCACCAAGTCCAGGATCCCCTTTCCCCTGGTTGGTTCCATGACCATCTGCTCAAGGGAATAATCAGCTAGCATGTCGAGGAATCTCTCTTTCATGCGTAGAACAAGAATTTAGCCAATCTATTCGGGGATAGTTGAAGTCCCCCATTATGACTAATTTATTGCCTTAATCCTTCATAGTCCTCAATGGTCTTCTCAGATCAACAGGACAACAATTGGCTCAAGGGGAGAGGTGATGGATGGCTCATTTCATGCCCTTATGCAATTCATGCTATTGCTGGTGATGTGCCAGAGACTGCCTTCACAATCAATTTTTCTGCTTGATCTGCTTTTTAAGCCCAGGGAAATATTAAAGATGGATGAATCAATCATCTTGCTTGCTCCTCCATTCAAATTATTTAAACCTCTACTTCTTTTTATTGAATTTATGAAGACATGCAAATTTGGGGATATTAACATGAAAACCAGCTGAACAAAATGTTCAGACATCTGTACTGGCAAAATACAACTGGGGTTGCTTTTCTTAACATAGAAAGGATCGTGTTATATCTGCCTGCCACACAAATGTCAAAGAGGAGAAGCTGGTGGCTGCTGCATAGGCAGTGTTGTTCATTACGGTGTGTCTTCAAGGATGCATATGCACTGCAGAATTAATGCAATTTGGACCCCACTTTTACTGCCCAGTGCTATGGAATCATTGGATTTTAGTTTTACAAAGTCTTTTGCTTCTTCTGCCGTAGGAGTCCCGTGAAACACTGACACAGTGATGGGGGTCAATGCATTAATTCTACAATGTTGATGCACCCCAAGTCATTTTCAATTCTTGGTGACCGTAAACACCAATTATAATTTTTTGGGGTGTGTGTTCGACATTAAGCTCTGATTTAGCATCCCATGTGAACAAGCTCACTGTGACCAGGAGGGATGGGGCCAGTTTGATGTGACTGGGGAGGGAGTTCCATAGCCAAATGGCTACAACTGGGAAGGTCCTGTCCCTCGTTCCCACCAGTTGCACTTGCAAAGGGGATGGCACTGAGAGCAGGGTCTCCTCAGTAGATCTTAAGGCTCTGTCTCATAGAGGGAGAAACATTCAAACAGGTAACTTGGGTCAGAACTCTGATCTCTATTGATTCTTAGTTCCTTCTAAAAACCTAAGTTTTATCCTTGGCAGATGGCTCCAACCCACTGTTTCAAAATTTCTCCTGCTCCCTTTATCTTGCCATATACATTAATCCACAAAACTAAATCACCAAGCAATTGCATTTATCCACAGCATTAAATGTAGTTTATGTTTTTGCTTTGCCTTTCAGATTCCACAGACTGTTCTGCTGGTAAGTACAAGTCAGTTTTTGTTAAACTGCCTTTAAGGGTTCTGTTAGGGATTGTTGCCTAGGGAAAGAGAATCTATTTTAGGAGGCACTAATATTATTCATAGTTTATGGAAAATCTGGGATAAATATAAAGGGCGTATCTGCCCATTGTGGTTCACTCAATTTTTTAATAAGACTGTCTGCAGAAACTTGCAAAAATTGACCTAGAGATATAGATAAATTCCAGGATTAAATGTAGGATCACATGAAATCTCACACTTTCATGCAAATAAAAATGGATTAAAATATTTCTATTATGAAAGTGTTTACCAATACAGATAAATGATACTGAACTAGTTACAGCGAATCTACTAAATATGAGTTCGTAAGAAGATTGTATTAATAGTATTTCATTTTAATGCATTTAGTCAGGGCTTGAACAACGTGTGGCTATCTAGGTGTTGCTGCATTGCAGCTCTGCCATTCCCTCACTATTGACTATTATGACTAGGGTTGTGAAAACCACAGTTTTAGATGGAGGCAGGAGGTCATCTCTTGACTTCCACTGTGCATGAGAAGAACATGAGAATGAGGTGTCTGTATGCCAAGAGGTCCATTAAAAGATGAGGCTCATGTGATTAGTTGGTGCTGAGGAAAGTGTATTTAGGACTTTTTTATTCAAGGAATATTCAGAAGTGTTTCATCTGAAATATAGCCTACAGCATCTGCAATTCATTGGTGATCCCAAATCTAAGTACTAACCACCGCTCACTGTGCTTAGCTTCCAAGATCAGACAGCATCAACCCCTACTGGTTCTGCTCTAGAAAATACCAACTAATATGGGAATACTTTGAAATCTAGTGGAACGAAATGAAGTCTAGTTTTTGCCTTTAGATTCTTTGATGTTAACCATCTGGGTGATAGCATGCATTTGCCATAGGCAAAATAAGCAATGTTTTTGGCAGGTACTTAAACTTAAACTTCAAGTTTTAAATCATTTTGAAAATCCTACAGGGTCTATTAAACCACAACTGGAAAGTGGGACCCATGTGGCCAAGCAACTTCAGAGTGTGGTGAAGACAGCAAAGATAATTAACAAGAAGCACACACAGGCTAGGAGAGACTGTCACAGTTCCGTCTGAGTTTAGTAGGGAGGGCAGAATTCAGCATGCTTCTCTCTTCTCTCCTTTGCTGAATTGAGTGCAAACAACTGTTGTACTTCTGCAGTAACTGAAGTAAGATGAGTACAAAGGGGAAACATTGGAAGTGGGGAAAGAAACGGAGGCATTTTGAAAGCAGATGAAAAGTGTGATAGTTGAGGGTTACGGTAATTGGGATTGAAAGGGCCGGGCTTTAGCACAGCAGGTTAACCACCATCTGTAGTCAATCTTGCCAACCGAAAGATTGACAGTTTGAAGCCTGAGTCCGGGTGAGCTCCTGGCCTTTAGCCCAGCTTCTGCTTACCTAGTAGTTTCGAAAACAGTGGGGCGGTATTGAATGTACCAATAAAGAAATTCCAGAAAAAAGCCAGTGATTTGCTCAAGGAGAAAGTCTACGAACAAATCTCTTTGGCAAGGGAAATGGAACAACAGGACTCTCCCCCCTCTTCCTCACCCTCCGTGGCCAGAACCGAGCACAACCTCCAAGATGCCAAAAATGGGAAAACCTCCCCCCCTCTCTTCATATATACCACTATCTATGTACAGTTGTCTGTCTTTTCAGTGAATGTTTGCTCTATATGTGTTCTGTGATCTGCTCTGAGTCCCCTTCAGGGTGAGAAGGATGGGATATAAATACTGTAAATAGATGAATAAATAAACTGACCCTGCCAAATTAGGACAGTTGGAGGTAATGCTAAACTTGACACATTTTAGATTGGCCATGAGATACTTTGATCACTTTCCCCATAAATATACTATAACAGGGCCAGGAAAGTGTGACTCAGGGACAGCAAATACCTCCTAAGACTCCATATGAAGCCTCTAAAATCCTTATTCATAAAAGAAAATTTTGAATTTAAAGATGCTTTCTAACTGCTCCCATTGCCCTGTATTGAAAGTGGATGCAATTTCGCCATGGTGATCTCCCCCAAGCTGTTTTAGACTCATGGGGCAATTATTTATAAATGCAGGCTCAGGAAATGCAGTATGCGTACCAATGCCACCCTCAAATTAAACTATAAACTTCCTGTCTTATCAGCTGTTTTTATCAACTGTCAGCAGCTGGTTTTTCCTTCTCTAAATGTTTTTCCAGTGGTAATAGTTATATGGGTAAGTGCTTTCAGGGGCCGGACTGTCTCTACTGTGAGCATTCATTACCCTGAGAATATTTATATTTAACAGGCAACTTTTTCATGTTTTGAACATGACCTAATTTCACAGCCTCTTTGTTTGCCTGACTTCATTTCTTGCTTTTTAAAAATACGTGATCTGAAGAATAAAATGCTTCATTACATAGTTTTGATTGCTTCATGATGCTTGGCTGCTTTTGAGGTTTTGACTTAAAAGGGGGGAAAACCTCTTCTTCACTTAGTGATTAAGTGGGAGAGGAAAGGGGAAAATAATAAAGATCATCAGTTGTTTGTGGGACTTCAATTAATTTCTAACATATGGAAACTGTGAAGTGGGCTTACTTGGCAAAATTAGTTCAGAAGAAGTTTGCCTTACCATCAGCCAACTGCAGGGTCACTATGAATTCATGTAGTATTAGGAACACCGTGGGGTGCAGAGTTGCTCGAGAAAGGAATGGGTTGTTGTGAATTTTCCGGGCTGTATGGCCATGTTCCAGAAGCATTCTCTCCTGATGTTTCTTCCTTTCAATAGAAAGGAAGAAACCATGTAAATGAACAAAATCTGACACATTATTTCTATGAGCTCCTTTACTTTCTCTCTCAATCCTTTTGCTCTAGAGGAGACTCAATGCACCGTTCTTACAACAGACATTATATCTGTAGGCTCCTTTAGTTTCCCTCTCAGTCCCTGTACTTTAGAGAAGACTCAAGACAAACTCCTTAGGATCATACACACACACACACACACACAGATATATCTATCTATCTATCTATCTATCTATATCTATATATCTCACTGTTCCAGGCTCATGCAAAAGGATTTTGTAAAAGAAGTGGAGCACAGAACCCATCGGAACACCTTCGGGGGTAGAGAAGAGCGGGGTAGAAATAATGGAAATAAATAATTCCTCCACATCATTGAAATGATTAAGCACAGGCAAATCTGACAGATCCCATCCCATGTGTTTTAAATCGCTCTCCCCTGTTTCCAGGTATATCAGGACCTCAGAAGATTATTTCTCCTGGCTTCAGTTTCCCCCATTTCTGACACAGTTCACTGACAAAACACCATTAATGACAGCTGGAAATTGAAGTCTAAGGAAATCCCATAATATGGACACCTTATGGCTGCCAAGAGACAGAAGTGACTTGAAGACAAACAATAACAAAGCAATGTAGGTGGCCAAAATATTTTAACTGTTTAGTTTTGAGGAAGATTAAGATAATTTTTGTTTCTTTTTCAACAGGAGTTTCCATCTCTGATACTATGGACCTGTGTTTCTCAACCTGGGAGTCAGGACCCCTGGGGGGGGGAGCAAGGGGGGCTTCAGAGGAGTTGCCAAAACCATCAGCAAATACATATTTCTGAAGGTCTTAGGAATCCTTTTGACAGAGAAGGCTCTGCCTGTCCTTCTCTTGCTTTTTGGTGTTGGTGAACTACAACTTCCAGAATTCAAAAACAGCCCCCCTAACCCCACCAGTATTCAATGTTGGACATGTAGGTAGTATGTCAATTTTGGTGCAGATCCGTTGTGGGCTGGGTTCTTGATTGTAGGTTAATTATAAATCCCAGCAACTACAACCCCCAAATGTCAAGATCTATTTTCCCTAAACTCCACCGGTGTTCACATTTGGGCATATTGAGTATTCATGCCAAGTTTGGTCCAGATCCATCACTGAGTCCACAGTGCTCTCTGGATGGAGATGAACTACAACTCCAAAACTCAAGGTCAATGTCCCCCAAACCCTTCCAGTAGTTTCTGTTGGTCATGGGAGTTCTATGTGCCAAATTTGGTTCAGTTTCATTTTTGGTGGAGTTCAGAATGCTCCGTGATTGTAGGTTAACTATAAATCCCAGCAACTACAACTTCCAGATAACAAAATCAATCCTCTCAACTCCGCCAGTATTCAAATTTGGGAGTATTGGGTATTTGTGCCAAATTTGGTCCAGTGAATGAAAATACACTCTGCATATCAGATATTTCCATTACGATTCATAACAGTAGCAACCTTACAGTTGTGAAGTAGCAATTAAAATAATTTTATGGTTGGGGGTCACCACAACATGAGAAACTTTATTAAGGGGTTGCAGCATTAGGAAGGTTGAGAACCATTACTATAGACAGAGTGGCTCTGCATGATGTTCAGGATCAGCATGGAACAGTTCCAGGGCAGGACGGTCAGCTTCTTCTGGCTCATTATTTTGGTTCTCCAGTTCCCTGTTTGAGGAGGCCCTTTCTAGGTTAGAGATACCACTGTGCATCATTTGATAGACATTCAGTCTGATCCAGCAGAACTTTTCTTACATTTTATTATGCCCAATTTCCTCAGCCCTCCACTATTTCACTATTATTTTTAGACATGTCACAAAGTCATGCCTCTCCCCCATCTATCTCAGCTTTCTTACATTGTGTAACTAGAAACATTACATCTATATAAATAAAAATGTAATGTTTGTTTGTGGGATTAACATAACTCAAAAACCACAGGACGAATTGACACCAAATTTGGACGCAATACACCTATCAGGCCAACAAATGACCATCACAGTGGAAGAGACTTAAAAAGCCAAAAAACAAAAAATACATTACAATGCATGCACACACACACACACACACGCATATATGGAAACACACATATATGCACATATACACAAATATACAGTATATACACACACAAAACGCATATACACAGACTGGGCCACAGCAACGTGTGGCAGGGGACAGCTAGTTCCAAATAAAAAGTAACAACTTGTATAATTCAAAATGAAAATGTGTTGTGATTGCATTTTGCTAGCTAGGGTATATTCTGCAGCTTTAGTAAACATACACTAATTTCAATGCATTTCAATGCATTGTGTGACTGATATTCAAGTTTGATGGAGCAGAATGGTTCACCAGTGCAGCTAAGCTATGTAGAATCTCACCATGTATACTTTCTGTTAGAGCAGTTTCTTTAATGATGACTCTGAAAGTCCTCAGAACCAAAGCACTATGGAAGGGCCGATTTCAAAAGTCACATATGTTTTGGAACAAGTGAATTCCCAAGCCACCCTTATGAAACTTTAGAACCAAGTATCAAAAAAATAAGTGGTTGTATGAGAGACAGCCTCTGGTTAGAGATGGACACAGGTGGTTACCCCCCTTCTCTGGTGGTATTGTGCGTGCCAAGAAAATAGTCAGTGTTGGGTGATACTATTTGCTGCTGACACTGATCTTGAACAAGGAGTTCCTAAATATTTTCCTGCTGACTGTTGGATGGTTTGTGCAAAAAGTGAATTGTGTGAGCGGTTTGACACCATAGCATCTAAATTTGTGGGATTTACAACCTATCAAACAAACATTCACACCCTACCCTCCTGGTTTTGTAATTTTACAAAAAATGCTCTGCATACTCAATTTGCTTTTGTTTAATTAGAATCATACTAAAACCCAACAATTTTTTTTGGTTCAGAAAAATAGTGTTATTGGAAGTGATGGTAATCCAAATCTAACTTCTCTCTCTCTTATATTCCCATCCCAAACCTTAAACTAGTAATGGTTATAAATGGCCTCATTTAAACACAGGCTCTGCAGAAGCATCTTCATGGAGACTTATTGGATTCCTGGCAAAACATTTTCTAAACGCAAAATAATGACAGAATCAAATAAAACTTAATACACTGCAAATCCGTCATAAGATTCTTTTTTAAAAAAAGAACAACCCCCAGAATAGTCAGCAGAAAACCCCATAATTGTTGATATACAAATCCCAGGAGTTAAAACCATGGAAGAAAAGAGCAGGAGCTAAAACTGGCATTGATACCAAAAGGAACTAAAATATGTTGAAATCTTCACAGTCATTGATACTTCCACTGCATCCTCATTATTAAAAAGGTGGGAAAACGATATAACTTGGAATCATGACAGTAGCCTTTCAGCATATCTGTGCTTGGTGGGTGGGAGTGTATGCTTTTTCTCTCAATGTACAAAGATTCACATTTAGTAGTTTTATTCTGAGAGGAAACTGACGGGATTTGCTAAAGCATTTGGTTTATTTTTATTTTCAAATCCACCTGGCTACAGAATAATTTAACAGGGCTTTAACTCATGGAATGCAGTTGTTAAGGTACATGCCAGTGAAAGTAATATGATCTCTTCTGCTGCCCCTGGACTTCAGCTGCCTTGAAACGTCTGTTTGTTATCGCTCTGTAATCTCTGTAATTGGATGCAGTCCCAGAATGCTAAAGATCCAGAAAGATAAACACATCAGTACATGGATAGCTTTCATATAGCTGCGGAATTGGCACTTAACTTATTTCACTGCATAATAGTTGCACTTTCCCTCCCTTTCCTCCTTCAAAAAAAGGGGTGTGTGACTATTATGCGATTTGTGTGTGTGTGTGTGTGTGTGTGTGTGTGTGTCAGGAGCGACTTGAAAAACTGCAAGTCATTTCTGGTGTGAGAGAATTGGCTGTCTGCAAGGATGTTGCTCAGGGGACACCCGGATTTTTTACCATCCTGTGGAAGGCTTCTCTCATGTCTCCACATGGGAAGCTGGAGCTGACAGATGGGAGTTCCCCCCTCTCCCCAGATTTGAACCGCTGACCTTTTGGTCAGCAGTTGTGCCAGTACAAGGATTAAACCCATTGCACCACCAGGGCTATTATGCGATGGCAACTATCATGCAATTAAATATGGGTAATAGTGAGGAAGTCAGTGATCACTCCATGTTTTCTTCAAAGAGCTGCAAAACTGCAACATTTTCATCCAAGGTCCCCTGAAATATTTATTTAACCCAAAAGAATGTGTCTGGGAAGGGAACAATAGCTCAGTGATTGGATACATGATCGAAATTGAAAAGGTTCCATATTCAACCCCTGGAAAAGGACTGAGAATAACCACTAATTTCGAAATTGCCTTGTTTCAACAAACCAAGAGGCTTGCCTACATTTGATGAAAATAATCAGTCTGGCACCATATTTCCCCAGCCTGCATTGTCTCTGCAGTGACCCCGTTAGCATCAAACACATCATTTACATTGTAGTGAGACTCCTTGAAGGACCTGCGGGTGGTGATGGCCGACAGGGAGCTCTGGCGTGGACTGGTCCATGAGGTCATGAAGAGTCAGAAGCGACTGAACAAATAAACAAAAACAACAAAAAAGATAAAGGAGGAGAGAACAGCCCCTCCTGATATGGTAGTAGTGCCTGATTGGTGGGGGAGTGAGAGAGTGTTGCCTAACTACAGAAGGTAGAGGGCGCCAGGGAGAGAGAGCGGTAATCTAGGAGATGGAGAGTAGTCTGAGAAGGAGAAAGGAAGTGTTTGGAGGTCGGAGAGAAAAACCTCTGTGCGGAGAGAATGAAAAATAGCCTTCGGGGAGAAGTGCTACATTTTTACTGAGCCTCTAAGGCACAGATTGCTTATATTAGGAGCCTCTGGAAGGAAGGACTGAAGGGTTTTGAAAAGCCCAGTTAGTTCACCTATGAGTGAACACAGTTCTGTGGAAGACAAGCTAAGGAACCATTTCCTTTTAAGGAAACAGCATGATAATCTTCTGAAACCATTACGCGTCTGAATGTCTCTGCATTTCTGCCTACGAACCCAGGCGATCTCTCCGATCATCTGGAGAGGCCCTACTCTCACTCCCGCCCCCTTCGCAGGCGTGATTGGTGGGGACGAGGGAGAGGGCCTTCTCTGTGGTGGCCTCCGACTCTGGAACGCGCTCCCAAGAGATATCAGACAAGCCCCCAAATTGGCAGTTTTTAGGAGGAGCCTGAAAATGTGGCTGTTCCAATGTGCCTTCCCTTTATAAAGGAAATAACGCCCTGCTGTGATCAATTATTTGCAAAATGTCCTTAGAAGCACATTAACTACCTGTTGGGTTGCCTGCCTCACATTATCCTTTAAACCTTCCTGCTACATACATTTTACCTCTGTTTGCATTCAGTGTTTATTTATTTTAAAATTTTAATATTTCACATTTGGCCCGGCCAGAATGGTTTTACGTTGTCTGTTATTGCTTATGTGTAAGTTATATTGATTGTATTGTTTTATTATTTGCTGTTTTGTTGTTTATTATGTGTCATTGGGCTTGGGCTTGGCTTCATGTAAGCCGCCCCAAGTCCCCTTGGGGAGATGGTGGCGGGGTATAAATAAAGTTTTATTATTTATTATTATTCATATCTGAGAAACTCTCTTGTTCTAGTTCAAATAAACTTCACAGATCAGTTTATACTTCACAACAAATATTCAGTGTGCCTTTCTCTGCATCAATATAAGAAGGAAGACTGTCAGAATAATAGCCATCACTCTTTAAGTCAGAGTTTCCCTCCATTTTTTGAGTGGCTCTGTGAACCGACTCTGATGATTGGTGGGCCAGTAGGACAGGGAAGAGTGGATGGTGGGTCAGGGCCGGCCTGACCTTTTCCAGGAGGGTAGGCAAAGAAAATTTTGGCGCCTCCCCCCCGGCCGCCGCGTCACTCGGTCCCGCCTCCGCCGCCACCTCCGCCGCCGCTGCTGCAGCTGGCCCCACGTGCCGGCTGCGGCGCGCCTCCCAAAGCATGGACATATCTGCGCATGCGCGAATGTCTGCTGTGTCCCGGCGCGCCTGCGGCTTTTTGGAGCCAGCGCGCAGGCGCGCTGGGACCCAGCGGACATTTGCGCATGCGCAGAAATGTCTGTGCTTTGGGAGGTGCGCCGCAGCCGGCGCGTGCGGCAGAGGCGGAGGCGAGGTGGCGGCGGAGGCAGGGTGGCGCGGCGGCGCCCCTCCCAGCCAGTAACGCCCCGCCCAGCCAGTCGCGCCCTACGCGGCCGCTTACATTGCGGAATTGCAAAGGCCGGCTCTGGGTGTGGTCATAGACCAATACATTTATATTGGTGGCAGTGAAGTTATATTGTGATGTAACCTGTGGTCGGCAGTTGGGATCGACCATTGTAGCCACCCCCAAATACCTTTATTTTCCTCCATACTATTCCAAAAGAGTGAGAGGAACTGATATGACTTCACTTCCTTTTGCCACTGTAGAGACTCTACAGAGGTATTGGGGTTTGTTGTGGGGTATGTGTAACCTGTGGGTGGGATCTGGACAGGAAATGGGTCTACTTGTTATTTAGATTTATATATACCATTAAATCATAGTTTGACCATAAGAGAAGAGTCCCATTTCAGACTCGACTGTCTGATCTTGGGGTTGACAAATATGCAGAACTTGGGGAGCAATTTCCTCCTCTCAACCTTCCGTAGGCCATGCCACACAGCCTATGCTGGGCCTTTGTATCTACAGCTGGCACTCCGTGTCCATGGATTTGGCATCCAAGGAGTCTACCATCCCCACCTTGAAATTACAAAGAAATTAAAATTAAAAATCCCAAACATAAACCTCATCTTGATTTTGGCATTTTTAATAGGGACATCATTTTACTATGCCATTGTATATAATGGATTTGTGCATTTGGCATCCATGGAGTCTACCATCCACAGCTTGAAATTCAATTTTTCCCCCAAGAATCAAATCTTGGTTTTGCCATTTTATATAGTGTAAAAGAGGTTTTAGATCATCCCAGTCAAAGCAGATAATGTGGATTATCTGCTTTAATGGTCTACATTATATGGCAGTGTAGAAGGGCCCTTAGTTGGGTGTCCAGAGAATGGCACTTGGGTTAGGGGAAACAGAAGTCCTCCACTCCTCTCCTTAACCAATTCTCACTTCTCTCTCTTCCCTAGGCTGATGACTTATCATAACTCTTTGGCTGTTCACACTGTATTTTTATTTGCTCATTCTTTGAGTCTGAAAACATATAGAAACCTGTAAATTTTTAGAACTGCAGTATTCTCAATTCCTTTATCTTATTTAAACATACATCCAGCTTCTATCGGGTGAATTTATCTTTAAAGAAAAAGGCAAAACAATAAAAACAAAAAAATTACTTCCTGTTTGACAAGGCTGTTTTGGGCTTCTGCTTCCTGTTTCATAGCCATTATTTGCTGTGATACAAGCAGTCAGCTTTATTCTAATTTTAGCATGGGGTTTTCAGCATTGTTTCATATTCTTTATATGTTCTGACAAGTACAACATCCCAAATCACTCAGTTCTAATTGTACAGAATGAAATAAACATAAGTGAGGAGCAAAGAAGGAGGACACCCTCCCAGTCTGCTTGCTTCATTTTCCCATCAAAGAAAAAGAAGAAAAACAGAGGAGGGATCAGGGGAAAGGATGAAAACTAATGGGATTTCAGAAGTGATCACGGAAATCATTCAGCTTAAACAGGTCAAATTGCCCATGCATGAATTTGAAACCAATCCTTTATACTTATTGCACATTAGGGTGACATCATCATGGGAAATGAATAAGCTGCATAAACTGTTGAGTGGACCATATCTTTGTCCCTGATTCAGTCTTTCTCAGATGGTGGCTCCTTGCTTTTTTCCTCTTTCTCTTTTATATTTGGCCAGCTTAGGTACCCGGTGATGCCTGGGCTCAGTAATTTGTAACACTATTTATTAGAAAAAGTCAGTGTTTGCGTTTGGTTTTTATGAATGCACCCATTAGAAAATGCATAAGGATGAACTATAATTCCCAAAAGCATGGGTCAGTCACCCCCAATAGCCACTCCTCCCTCAACCCCTCTAGTACATTCTGTTGGCCATGTGGGTTTTGTGTGCCAAACTTGGTCCAGATCCATCATCGGTGGGGTTCACAGTGTTCTCTGGAAGTGGGAAACAATAGAAAATTGGCCGCAAACCTCATTGCCCACATGCATTCATTGTTTGTTGTTTATTCGTTCAGTCGCTTCAACTCTTCATGACCTCATGGACCATCCCACGCCAGAACTCTCTGTCGGCCGTCACCACCCCCAGCTCCTTCAGAGTCAAGCGAGTCACTTCAAGAATACTATCCATCCTTCTTGCCCTTGGTCGGCCCCTCTTCCCTTTTCCTTCCATTTTCCCCAGCACCATTGTCTCCTCTAAGCTTTCCTGTCTTCACATTATGTGGTCAAAGTACTTCAACTTTGCCTCTAATATGTTTCCTCCAGTGAGCAGCCGGGCTTTATTTCCTGAAGTGTGGACTGGTTGGATCTTCTCGTGGTCCAAGGCACTCTCAGAATTTTCCTCCAACACCACACTTCAAAAGCATCTATCTTCCTTCACTCAGCCTTCCCTATGGTCCAGCTCTCACATCCGTAGGTTACTACAGGGAATACCATTGCTTTAACTATGCAGATCTTTGTTGCCAGTGTGATGTCTCTACTCTTCCCTATTTTATCGAGATTGGTCATTGCTCTCCTCCCAAGAAGTAAACGTCTTCTGATTTCCTGGCTGAGGTCTGCGTCTGCAGTAATCTTTGCACCTAGAAATACAAAGTCTGTCACTGACTCCATGTTTGCTCCCTTTATTTGCCAGCTATCAATTGGTCTGGTTGCCATAATCTTGGTTTTTTTGATGACTAACTGCAACCCAGCGTTTGCACTTTCTTCTTTCATCTTGATTAGAAGGCTCCTCAGCTCCTCCTCACTTTTGGCTATCAAAGTGGTATCATCTGCATATAGAAGGTTGTTAATTTTTCTTCCAGCAATTTTAACTCCAGCCTTGGAGATAGTTTGTTTATAAATGCTGCAAGTGCACTATTTTTTTAAAAAATAAATAAGGAAAAGCAGTTGCGTGGAAAGGTGGAATTACAAGCCTTTGACCATGGGACCATGAATTTGCAAAATCATACACTGGAGCTACTTGTCCGAACACATCAACCGCTACTTCTCATCTTGTACCTTAAGGTCATCTGGGGAGGCCCTGCTCTCGCTCCCGCCTACTTCTCAAATGCGGTTGGTGGGGACAAGGGACAGGGCCTTCTCGGTGGTGGCCCCCCATCTGTGGAACGCACTCCCTATTGATATTCGATCAGCTTCATTCCTCCTGGCATTCAGAAAAAGAGTGAAATCCTGGTTATGGGACCAAGCGTTTGCACATTAGCATGATATGGCACTTTAGATTGGTCAGATGGCAAAGTGGTGGATAAGATCTAAGGCTTATGGATGGAATATTGTTTTAACTGTGATGAATGTACATGATGTTTTAATGTTAATTGTATTTTATTGTATTTAATTCTAGTTGTATTTTAATGTATTTTAATCTTAACTGTTGTTTATTATGTATACTGTGTGGCATCGAATCGTTGCCGTTGTCAGGCCACTCCGAGTCCCCCCTCGGGGGTTGAGAAGAAGCAGGGTATAAACGCTGGAAATAAATAAATAAATAATATTGAATAAACATTGGCGTGATAGTGAATGTGGTCACCCCAGAATGCGTAGACTTTTACTGATAATACAGCTGTATTGGAGTAGCAGCTTTGTGCAAGAAAGTACCTGTTTGCAAATGGCCCTGGTTTGATACTATGGCTATCACAGACCTTGAATGAAGGTCCATAGCCAATGCCGTCCATTAGCGTTGCCACCCGCCGCCATCGTACTTCTGCTGCTTTGTTGCAGTATTGTGGGGTTGGGAATTTTAACTGGGGTTTTATACTGGTTTTACTGTGTTTTATGTTTTATTTGCTATGTCTTATTTGCTATTTTACTTCTGTGAACTGCTCTGGGCTCCAGAGAGAGCGGTATATTAAGTGGAACTAATAAATAAATAAATAAATAAATAAGGTGAATGCCAGCAAAAGGAGCCCAGGTTGTGATGAGATTTTATTGTACCAAATAAGTGGGAATGAGAAGGCCAATATTTAGCATCATCCAGGACTCTCACAGAGCTATGAAGACCAATAAAGAGCCAAATATTCATTTATTCAGATGATGGCAGAGCGAGAGAGAAAGAACTTCTCCCCACCCACATGATTAAGATTATTTATTTCACACATCAAGTTTGGTGCTAGAGAATAGTCTGAGAACAGCCTGTACACTCTGCTTAACCCTAACAACTTTCTATTGTCTTTCTCTTCCTGTACTGCATGCTAAACAAGCCTCTAGAAGTAATAATGCCAAAATGCTGCAATTTAAACCCCTTCAAGAGAACAGTGGAAATATCAGCTATAACTGGGAGGATGAGAACTGGGGTACAAGGCATCTTCTGCATTTGGCCACAAACAGTATTCTCAAAGTGAAGCAGCCCCCTTTCCAGTGCATAGCTCAGACGCTAGGCGATATGTACATGTGTCATACACTGTGCCTGTGAAAATGTGAAGGTTTTTTTTAAATTAAAAAAACTCTGACGGATGCTCCAATTATAGTTTGGTAGAAGGATTATGAATGGATAGCTTTTTCCCCTTCCCAACATAATATTTCACTATGATAGGTTTTAAGAATCATAATTTTTAACAATCCTTCTACAATTGCAGCTTTCTTTTCTTGGGACATTTCTATATATATTGTTGAAGGCTTTCATGGCCAGAATCACTGGGTTGCTATAGGTTTTCTGGGCTGTATGGCCATGTTCCAGAAGCATTCTCTCCTGACATTCCACCTGCATCCATGGTAAGCATCCTCAGAGGTTGTGAGGTCTGTTGGAAACTAGGAAAACAGGGTTTATATATCTGTGGAATGTCCAGGTTGGGTGAAAGAACTCTTGTCTGTTGGAGCTAGGTGTGAATGTTTCAACTGACCACTTTGATTAGCCTTTAATGGCCTAACAGTTTTCAAGGTCTGGCTTCTTACTGCTTGGAAGAATCCTTTGTTGGGAGGTGATTAGCTGTCCCCAGTTGTTTCTTGTCTGGAGTTCCCCTGTTTTTGAATGTTATTCTTTATTTACTGTTATGATTTTAGAGTTTTTTAAAAAAAATCCTGGTAGCCAGATTTTGTTCATTTTCATGGTTTCTTTCTTTCAGTTGAAATTGTTCAAATGCTTGTGGATTTCAATAGTTTCTCTGTGTAGTCTGACATGGTAGTTGTTAGAGTGATCCAGCATTTCTGTGTTCTCAAATTATATGCTGTGTCCAGGTTGGTTCATCAGGTGCTCTGCTATGGTTGACTTCTCTGGTTGAATTAGTCTGCAGTGCCTTTCATGTTCCTATGTATATTTGTCCTCAGTTGCATGGTATACGATAGACTCCTGCAGAGGTGAGAGGATCCCTCTTGTCCTTTGCTGAATGTAGCATTTGCTGAATTTTCTTAGTGGGTCTGTAGATTGTTTGTATGTTGTGTTTCTTCATCAGCTTCCCAATGCGGTCAGTGGTAACACTTTTCCTCTGGGTGGGTCTTTGTCCTTACTCTTGTGGCTTGTTCTCGGTCTTGCAGCTCTTCTGATGTCTGTGGTGGAGTATCCATTGGTCTGTAGAGCCCA
Source organism: Anolis apletophallus (assembly GCA_030556195.1). Classification (NCBI taxonomy): domain Eukaryota; kingdom Metazoa; phylum Chordata; class Lepidosauria; order Squamata; family Anolidae; genus Anolis; species Anolis apletophallus. The sequence continues at coordinate 110,424,186 of JARBWK010000004.1, forward strand.
GTTTAGGCAATTCAGTTTGTCTTGGAGGAGGTGGGGTTTGCAGAATTAACTGCAAATTTGTTTTAATGGTTTTTAACTGGGGAATTTCTAAATAGTTTATATTTAATCCTGTTTTAATGTTCGTATATTTATATATTTTAAATGGTTATGCTGATGCTTTTATGTTAAGCTGCTTTAAGTCCCCTTTGTGGGATAATAATAATAATGTAGATCTAGCCCTGGCAATGGGATTTAAATCAAGCAAATATACAAGTATGAGCAGGAAAACTGTGAACAACTTTTAACAGGTAGAGAGACTCAGTTTGCACTATCAAGCTTAGCTCAGTGACAGCCTGCTATCACAACATGGCACTCAGTCAGCTGTTCCCCCCTTACCTCCAAATTTTAAATCCACAGTTTCATACTGATATGTGTTCAATCCAGGTCCAAATGATCTGGGATGCTGTCAGACAAATAGTGCATAGCATTAAAAAATTTGTGTAACTATTCTGTCTTTTCCTTTTTAAAACATTTTTGGTAGAAAGAGAAAAGGCAGCAGGACTATTGAGAAAACAGAAGAGGCTTAGTATTGGGAAATGGCATACAATTTGGTGAGTGAGTCAGGGGAAAAATGCACAGCGAAGCAGAAAGGATGACATTTTCGCATGAGGGCGAGGCACACATCAGAAACTTCCTAACAATGAATGAAAATGCCCACGATCACATGTTATTATCACATAAACTAGGTTGCAACTGATTGTTAGATTGTTTTTTCCCATACATGGAGGACTCTCGTTTTTTGGTTGTAGAAAGCACTTTCTTATGGTGTTGAGGTGGTGCGATAAGTCAAAAGCACAGCTGGAGTAAGTCTGAGAGAACAAATACTGTTGTAGGCATCACTTTCCACCACTTCATTTTCCTGTTCCTCAAACTGCTTTCCATTCAATTTCTGCCACAATTCCACTTTCACCCCATTCACTCTTTTTATTTACTTATTTTAATTCCACATAACTGCATAGTTTTGGAGGCAATTCCTGGCACTTCTATGGATTTTCCTTGTTGATTCAGCATTTCTTTATTGTTTGAAAGACTTCCAATCTGTTTTGCTAAGGTCTCAGCTCATGCAAGTCTCTGCAGTCATAAACAAGGTTTGGCACTCATAAGGACACCTCGTCCTTGCAGAATACAACAAATAGAAAAAATCTGGAAATTCCAAAATGTACTTTATTTATAGGGACAGTATTGGGCGCTGAAGTGATTTAGCATGCAACTGCAACCTTAGTTAGAGCTGTGACCATGAAATGACAAAGTCTCATGAGAAAAAAATCAAACCTTGGGTGGGGGCATGGACAATGAGGGGCAATAGGCAGGTTGGGAGGAGTTAAGGCTGAACTGGTGCACTAAGGGCCCTTCCACACAGCCCTATATCCCAGAATATCAAGGTAGAAAACCCCACAATATCTGCTTTGAACTGGGTTATCTGAGTCCACACTCAGATAATGTGGGATTTTCTGCTTTCATATTCTGGGATATAGGGCTGGGTGGAAGGGCCCTAAACTGAAAGATTCTGCAATGTGAAGAGTGGCTGTCTTGGCATGTTATGGCCCTCTACAAAGAAGGTTTGCAACATCAGAGCACACTCTTATGACCTTGAGTGGTAAATTCCTGAGGGACTAGAAAGGCATTTTTAGTTTCTTATTTGTTCTTTGTTACTGGAAGGTATTTGGAGTAATCTTATGCCTCCTGGACCAAAGTAACTTCACAGTATGCCTTAACAGATCACGATTTTCCCATGTCTCAGGCAACCTCTCTGTATGAGAAAGGGCTTAATCAGGTCAACAGTCTGACTCTGGATATGTGGTGGTGAAGCAGGGAGCAATCCATCTGAATGGTTACCTTATGCACTCTGGATGTATCAGATTTGCAGAAACTAACAGAATTAAACCAGCTCTTTTGAAATGTTAGGGGAACTGCTGGGATGAGTCATAAGAATGTGACTTGACAAAGCAGAAGTCTGGGTATCAAGTGGACTTTGAAGCTGAACAATAAAATAATTTCCCACAGGGCTTATTTATAAAGCAGATTCTGTGTGCATGGCTTTCTTGATGCAGACTTCAAAAAGACACTCTGGAAATGCGTGCATTAGGAGGCAAGTTACACAACCCTTTGGTCTGGTTTCTTTTACCAATTAGACATCCTACTAGCCATTTCACCACCACCACGATAGGTTGATTTAATCTGGATTTACTACTGCTGTTGTGACTTCAGCTTTTTCCCCAGTCTGGAAACCATATTTATTAGTGTTATTCAGAGTACATGTTTAAAGCACTTCCATATGTATAGTGGGCCTTTCAAATCTTCCTATGGATACCAAAATCTATGTATTTTCAAGTCTCCTTATATGCAATGGCATAGTAAAATTGTGCCCCATATATAAAATGGTAAAAGCAAAGATTGATTTGGGACGGACACACACTCAAACAAGGGATAGATCCCAGAAAAAAGATTTTAGGTGGGCTTCTGGAGGATAGGGTGGCTTGACAGCAGACAGCAGTGATTAAGAATTTGCTAGCAGACTACTCTAAAGACACAACAACAAGTGATAGTTGTATCCATGGATGCTGAATTCATGGATATGTGGGAACAATGTGGGCACATGAGAGAAGCCTCCCACAAGGATGGTAAAAATATCAAAACATCCTGGCGTCCCCTGGGCAATGTCCTTGCAGACACCCAATTCTTTCACACCAGAAGTGACTTGTAGTTTCTCAAGTTGCTCCTGACATGAAAAAAACCCCTCACTCCATTACCACTGACTGCATGAAAAGCCCATATCAAAGGAAGAAAGAAAGTCAAGCACCAGTTGAGCCAGCACATTAGGAAAACAGTTTTACTTTCACCAGATAAACTAGAGGTAGAATTTCCCCCCAGATCCTCTCCCAGGCAAACTTGCCCCCTAGACATCCAGGCAGGCCCTTAACTGGCTGTTTGGAACTGGCCAAAGAAGCCGTCACAAACTAGATGGTCACCTCGGATTTTCCGGTGTAGTGCCACAATAGTAGGCAGCCAATTACAGCCCCACATAGATGCAAAATCAAAGTTTTGTTTTCAATTATTTCAAATTATTTTTATAATTAATAATTATTTTTATAATTAATAAAAGTTATTATTAATAATTAACAATAACTTACCAGCTGAAATCCTTGGTTTATCATGAGACTATGGCTCAGAGTGTTTTGCTTTTCACACACTATTTTTTTAAATCCAAGTCTACAATTTTGCGTGTTTGTCTGATTATGTAAGGAATTATTATTATTATTATTACAAATGGAATACAGCTGGTCAAATACTCTGATGTTATACACAGACATTAAATATTTAAAGAGAAGCGACATAGGAGAGGCCTTTATAGCGTCAGCAGGGAAAAAGAAGAGAGGAGTGGTCATTTATGTAGACCCAAGCCTGAAACCCACTCTGTTATTTGAAGACAGAGAGGGTAGATATGTGGGAGTGGGAATACAAAGGGAGGGGGAAAAGATATTAATTTGCAATATCTACGCCCCGAATGAAAGTAAAACCAATTTTTTCAAGGAGTTGTCAAATAGAATCGCCAAATACCAGCTCTGTTTTGAAAATATCATCCTAATGGGGGACTTCAATGGGGTGGCCGACCCAAGAGTGGATAGAAAACCTGAACCAAAAAAAATAAGCAGGGGGGGGGGGGAAACTCACAAAAAGTTACTTCGAAATGCTACAAGAATTTGACCTAAAAGATATTTGGAGGGAAACTCACACTCAGGAGAAAGACTTCACTTTTTTTTCCTGACCGACATAATTCATGGTCAAGGATCGACTTAATATTAACATCAAGTATGCTGCTCCCCCAAGTAAATACAACAAAGATTTGGGCTAGAGATGTTTCAGACCACTGCCGGGTGGATCTAGAACTAGGAAGCTCTAGAAGGGAGTTTCATTGGAAATTACCATTAAGAACAATTAAGGACCCAAAGGACTTAGTCGAGAGCAAAAAGCTACTCAAGGAATTCTTTCTGATTAACACCCAGAACAATAATAATTTCAATCTTATATGGGACACGGGGAAGGCCTTCATGAGAGGGGTATTCCTTAAACAACAAGCGAGATGGAAAAGGAATAGACAGGCTAAAATAAAGGAGGTTCAAAAAAAGATAGAAGAAAGAGAGAAGGAGCTAAAAGATACCCAAAAAAGAGAGAGATAAAAAAGGAATTAAATTACCTACGGAAACAATTAGAGGTTTTTGAGATGGAAAATATAGAGAAGAGTTTAAAATACTTAAACCAAAAGAAATTTGAATCCGCAAATAAGCCAGGGAAGTTATTAGCGTGGCAACTGAAAGAAAAAAGAAAAAGGAATCACATAACAAAACTGAAGATAGATAATAAGGAGTACACTACATTTGCGGACGATCTGGCCTTGATAGTAGAGGACCCTAGGAGGTCCATCCGGCAGTGGATCGAAAAAATTGAGGAGTTTGGGAGAGTAGCTGGCTTCTCTATAAACAAAAACAAAACACAGATACTCGTCAAAAATATGACGGAAAAAAATAAGCAAGAATTACAGGGCATGATAGAGATGGAGATCACAAATAAGGTCAAATACCTGGGAGTGACGCTAACTCCGAAGAACTCACAAATATTCAAAAACAACTATATGACGAAGTGGGACGAAATCAAAAAAGATATGAAGCGATGGTCCAGGCATAATCTGTCCCTCTTGGGGAGAATAGCCACCCTAAAAATGAATGTGCTCCCGAGGATGGTGTTTTTATTTACAACAATTCCGGTGGTGCCAAAAATCTCCTACTTCAACCTGTGGAACAAAGACCTGTCCAGATTTATCTGGGCTGGGAAAAAAGCTAGGGTCCGTCTGAAAGTTATGCAGGCCTCGAAGGAGGAGGGAGGCCTGGGAGTACCAAACCTGAGGTTATATTTCGAGGCAAGCTGTCTATCATGGCTGAGGGATTGGTGCACATTGGAAGGGGACAGGATCTTAACCATAGAGGGATACGGGCTGAAATTTGGTCTTCACGGATACCTAAATTATGGAAGGGCTAAAATGGATAGGAATGTTAACGACCACTTTATCAGAAAACCTCTGATGAAGGTTTGGGAAAAACATAAGGGCCTAAGGAGTGAAAAGATCCCCCTTTGGATATCACCAAATGAAGCTTTCCAAATTAGACACCTAGACAACGACAAATGGATAAGATACAAAGATCTTTTAACAAAAAATGGATCGGAGTGGACCGTGAAGACCAGAACTCAACTCCGGGAAGAGGGGTATGAGATGGGGTGGTTCCCATACTTTCAAATAAGAGAGAGAATGAAAGAAGACGGGAAAGGGGGATGGGAAAACAAGGGTAGTGAACTAGAAGAAATTACCCTAGGAGAAGAGACCAAGCAAATGTCAAAAATATATAAAATGTTACTCAAAAAGAAAAAAGAATGTATTGGAGCCCATATGAAAGAATGGTCTAGAAATATAGGATATAAAATAAACCCGGATACTTGGAAAACTATTTGGAAGAGAAATGTAAACATCTCACTATGTTACAAATATAGAGAGAATTGGATAAAGACAATATACAGATGGTATCTCACTCCGGTTAAATTGGCCAAAATTTACAAAAAAAAACCAAAACCAAATTGTTGGATATGTAATAGTCGGAACAGAACATTCTTTCATATGTTTTGGCTCTGCCCCAGGGCAAGGAAATATTGGAGTATGGTACACAGGGAGGTGGAAAAACTACTGGGGAAAAAATAAAAAAGGAACCAGACAAATTCCTCTTAGGGACTATGGACAATGACCTCGACAAAAGTGAAAAGAGAACATTCCTGCTTGCCATGACAGCTGCCAGGACATTATTTGCTACCCATTGGAGAGCGGAAACCACCCTCACAAAGGAGGATTGGAGGAAAATACTCCTAGAGATCAGCATAATGGAGAAACTAACAGAGGCAATGAGGGATAGAAACGCCAACCCGAAGTTTACCGCTAAATGGAATTGGTCTCTTCTCCAAGAATATTGCAGAAGGGAATGTAATGTGGACTTAGATATGCAATGAGACCACAGGGCTAAGCGAAGACAGGGCAAAATAATGAGCTAAGCATGTAAAAATTTCTCTTTTAATTATAGGTCGGTGAAGGATAGGTCGGGTAACCAGAGAAGTGGAAAAGGAACTTACTAATTTGTTAACTGCAAATAGCCGTATGTCAAGTCGATTTAGACTTTGTCAGTTCTCCAATCTTTTTCTTCCCATATCTCGAGCACACCTGTTTCTGTCTTATTTCTTCTCTTCACACACCTAAGGTGGTCAATCTGAACCACCAGGTGTCCCACTTGACGCTTTGTTTCTGCCTTTTCACTCTTATTCTGTACACTGTGTTTTTATATTTGATTCTCAAAAACTCAATAAAGATTGTTTTTTTTAAAAAAAAAAACTCTGATGTTATAAATGTTGGTAAAATTCTGAAGTGCAATGAAGTTGCTGCAAGAGTCCCAGTTCTCTGTTCTTTCTCGTTTGTGGAGTGAACTGCTGACAAATACTGCAATCCTGGGAGAAGTGTTGTTCTCCCAGGCATGTTAAACATTCCTTGTGTGCGTCTGTGTCCGGAATTTTGTTTGGGCATGACGCACACTTCTTAAAGGCTGTAGTAGCCATTAGAGTAAACACTTCCTTGCTGCCCTCAAGCGACGGAAAATGAGAACTGGCAGTTGGCCCCTCAGGAGGGCTATTTATACTAGCGGGGATGGTGCGCGGGGCCAACTGACAATTTCTATCTCGAGACTTCCGAGCTGCCTGCGCGAGCGCAGGGGATAAACCACTTAGTGCTATTCACAGCTGACCACGAAAAGAAAATAAGTAAAATGTGGGTGAAAACAGATTAAACTAAGCAGTTTTTGCCTGCAATGTAGTCCCCATCCCTTCTACAAACCTCACGGGGTGGCTACATGCTGTCCTGGGTCAACATATAAGTTGATCCGTGAGGGCATCCAACCACCCTCCAGCTCCTCATTCCCTGCCCTAAACTTACCATACAGGCTCGCCAAGTAGCCCTCCCCCCCATCTCCAGAATCATTCTGATATGACTCCACAGCTCCCCAGAGAGATTCTCGATCCCTGGCAAGCCTGTGGGCTAAGTTTTGGGGAGGGAATAGGACTGGGAGGGGATAGGAGCTGCCATCCCGTTCCTTCAGGCTTTTGGAAGCCTGAAGAAGTGACATGGCTGTGGGGACTCACCCCTGGGTAGTCCCAGGAGTCAGTCCCCACAGGACACTCACCTAAGATCTGAATATTAGCTTAAGATCTGGATCTTAATAGGTGTTTTAAAAACCTGGAATAAATCAAGTAAATTCAGTTCATTTCAGATGTAAATGGATTAGCCTAAACCATCATCTGGATGCCTCAGGCTAACCTTAGAAAAATTTGTATTTTAGGGCTGTGTATAAGGGCCCTGACTTACCAGCTGAAAAAAACAAATGTGAAATAAAGCAGTGTTGAAGTCTTGGCTTCAACAGAGAGTTTCAAACAAATCTTCTGTGCTAAATGTTCTATAGACTTTCCCTTCCTTTACAGGAGAAGTGATGAAGTCAACAGTGTTATTGCTGGATTGTGGGGACTATGGCTGAAAGAAAAGTTGAATGTGCCAACTGACCTCATGGTTCTCATTTTCTGTTTCTTGCTGTTCTTGTTTCCTGCAAAACAAACTTTCCTTTCAACCTTGTAGAACCTTTCAGTGCAACACATTTTTTCATTATTTGCCTGCCATGATTTGTTATTGAATCTGGGGCTCTGCTGTATGTAAACTAAGGAAAAACCTTCTATTTATAGTTGATTTATTGTAGAAATAAACCAAGAATTGGATTACATTAAAATGACATGTGACGATGGAAATGATCAATCCTCTGTTTTCTATGAAACAAAAGAATCATACTCATTGGCAGCTGTTTACTTTGATGAAAAAAGTGTCTATAGTATTTTTCTTGATGAAAACAAAAAAATAGTGCATGGGAGCCAGATTTCGTCAAGTTTTAGGCAGACCCAGTGAAGTCAATATACTCTGAGTTGGAAATATATTCGTATTATCTGGCTGGTTTTAGGGAACAGGACTAAACTTGAATACAACCTTGTGTTTTCTCCATGATCTATGGGAAAACCATAATTCAGATTCATCCAGAAATCTTTTTCCTAATTTCACAGTGATACATTGAGGAAGGATATTTTCAAGAAACCAGTGGATTACACTTGGTTTGATTGCAGTGGCTTGCTATACAATTTGTGTTGATTGTTCTACCTGCTGCTTGATGGTTTTGTAGGTGCCCCTCCCACCACACCTTGAATCCTGTGCTGGGAGAAAGGTGAAATACAGGCAATCCCTGAGTTACAAACATCCAACTTGCAAATGATTCATAGTTAAGAACAGGTGAGACAACAAGAAGTGAGATAAATTTTCCTCTTAGAAGGGAAATTCACTCCTGGAAGGGTTATCATGCAGAAAAGGTGTCTGCACTGAAGCTTTATCACCAATCCACAACAAGCCAAATCTTTCAAAATCCAATTATCACAGGGACAGAAAGTGAGGTGAAATCTGCTGAACAGGGGCACAGGCAGCAAAACAAACACTACAGGGTTGTTAACCCTTCCCTGAGCTATCCAAAACTAGAGTTACACTTAAAATGTACCTGTTTCAACTTACATACACATTCAACTTAAGAACAAACTTACAGAACCTATCTTGTTAATAATGCAAGCTTTGTCTTTTCCAAGACCAAGCAATGGGGAAATACAACTATTTATGCTTGAATGCTAAAATATTTGCATAGTGTCATAATAGGGTTTGGCACATGTGTAATGAAAACAACAGTTATTCCACCTAACACTAACCTTCCATCACTCAACACTCCTAAAATCAATGCAGTATGGCTCCTGTGTCCATGGGTTTGGTATCTACAATTTCATTTAGCCACATATGGTAGAATGCGTCCTCTTTAAACATTGGCTCTATCGTATTATTAGGCCAGAAATCCTTCATTTTGAAAGGGTTCACTCACTATTATTGGTGTCTTTACATATTTATCTAAAATTTGGGGATGCATCCCTTGCATATACGGGTATTGTACAGTACCTGTACCTGAATGTGTACTATACCACTGCCCCCCCCAATTTTATGCAGATTTGCATATATGGACTGCTTATATTAATCTATATTCTTATTTTATGATTTTCCAATTCTCAAGTCATCATGAACTGACTTTCGTTCTTCTCTCTTGTTTTTTCTCTTTTCTGTTTCCAAGCAAAACAAAACAAAACAAAGGAAACTCTAATTCTATTACAGTGTTCCCTCGCTACTTCGCGGTTCACTTATTGCGGACTCGCTGTTTCGTGTATTTCAAAGAATATTAATTTAAAATGCATATCATGGTATTTTTGCTATTTTGTGGGGTTTTGCTACTGCCACTCTCCAAGGTGCTTTCCCTCCTCAGTCCTGCCTCCCTCCCTCCAGCCTTGAAGGGCCTTTCCTTCCTTTCCTTCACTTTATTTTAAGTTTATAAAGACTTAAAATAGTGTGTAACTACTAAAATAATGTATAAATATTAAAATAAATAGAGAATCCCTATATCGTGGGTTTTCACTTATTGCGGGAGGTCCTGGAACCTAATCCCAGCAATAAGTGAGGGAACACTGTATACCTTTTTCACAGTAACAATGAATGGTGCATGGTTGTTTATTCACCAGTTTCCCCTGATTATAGTAATGATAGCCTCATTGGATACTGATATCCAATCTTTCTCAATGCACCACAGAGATGAACAGATGTGTTTCAAAACTATTGAACCAGGATTAAATTCCAGAAAATAATATTAGTTTCAACAGAAACAAGAACTATTTCCACTGCAGCAGCAACACCACCAACAACAATGAATTGGACAATCTTTAATGTAGCATAAAGTATTTGTCCTTCTTCATAGATTGCACTTTTTGGCATGTGGCCAAGATTATCTAAATATAGCAGTAAAATGTACCTTGTGGAAATGCTAACTGTATGACTAAAACATGTGTGCCACAGCAATTAAACCAATTCATAAATTATCTTGTCAGACTTTTAATCTAATTTTTGGAGGGGAAGTGATTAGAGTCATTACTTCATTAAAGATGTGCAAACTTCCCTGGGATAAATTTAGACAAATGTCTCAAAATGCTGCTGTTTCTGATTACTGTGTGTTTATGTAGTTTATTTTTATATAAAAATGTAAATCTGCCAATGGAAATTTGTAGGCTGCCCAGAAAAAAAATTAAATCTACAATATTATTAATTCAAAAGCAAAAAAAAAACTTTTTCAGGAAATCGATAAAAAGCAACATTTAAATTGATTTTGATAGCATGCCTCAATTTCCCATAGACTTCTTGCTATGTTTGAGGCTATTTCTCAACTGACCATTTTACAATTGCATATTCCAGATGATGTGTAATTTTGGCTCTGTAAGAACCATGGGTTCAGGGTCCTGGTGTGCCTAGGCTTGAGCGAGTAAGTGAGGAGGGGGCAGGCAAGGGCATGTGTGCCAGGAGAGAAGGTGCTGCATACACCTTCTGGCATGCTTGCTATAGGTTCACCACCACTGCTGCTCTAGAGGGTTCTTTGTGCAAAAATCATCACAATGCAAATTACATAATCCTTGTTCCAATTTGTTCAGCCTCATTTCCCAGCATCACCCATAGCTTTTTTGTGTCATTATAAATGTAACTATTTAAAATAAGTTGGATTGATGCCATTTTCAGTGTGTTTTCTTCAGCCACTAAACATTACTTCTGGATCAGAGGTTTGATGTTACATCTGAGAATGAGCTGATTATGGCTGTTGTCCTCCTTTTCACCCTCTCGCCACTTTCATGTTATGATTTGAGGTACTCTAAGAAGATTAATCAATTCTGATGTACTCAGGCAGGGCAATGATGCTACTGCCATGAAGCCCCTAACATGGCACCAGGACATAAGAACATAAGAACATAAGAAGAGCCATGCTGAATCGGGCCTCAGCCCATCTAGTCCAGCATTCTGTGTCACACAGTGGCCCACTAGTTGTACACAGGGATCTCCAGCAGAAAGGAGGGCAAAACCCTCACCTGCTCCCGACCCCCCACAACCAGTACCCGGGGAAAATCCTGCCTGCCTCCATCAACACAGAGGTGGCACTTGGATGTCCATTTCAGTAACTACTGATTCCCTTGGTATCCATGAATCTGTCTAATCCTGCCTTGAAGCTGTCCAGGCTGACAGCTGTCACAACCTCCTCTGGAAGTGAGTTCCATAACCCAATGACCCTCTGGGTGAAGAAATATTTCCTTTATTAGTCCTAACTTTCCTACCTTGGAGCTTTAGGGAGTGTCCCTAGTCCTAGTGTTGTGTGACAGAGAAAATATTTTTCTTTATTCACCTTTTCTATCCCATGCATGATTTTATACACTTCGATCAAGTCACCTCTTAAACGCCGTCTTTCAAGGCTGAAGAGACCAAGGCGTTGCAACCTGGTTTCATAAGGGAGCTGCTCCATCCCTTGGATCATTTTTGTTGCCCTTCTTTGTACCTTTTCCAGTTCCGTTATATCCTTCTTGAGGTGCGGTGACCAGAATTGTACACAGTACTCCAGATGTTGCCTCACCATAGATTTGTAGAGAGGCAATACAACATTTGCCGACCTATTTTCGATTCCCTTCCTGATCATGCCAAGCATAGAATTTGCTTTTTTCACTGCTGCAGCGCACTGGGTTGACATCTTCATTGAGCTGTCCACCAAAACCCCAAGATCCCTTTCCTGGTTTGTCTCAGAAAGCTTGGATCCCATCAGTTGATAAATGTATTTGGGGTTCTTTGCCCCGATGTGCATGACTTTACACTTGTTTAGGTAAAAATGCATTTGCCACTTTGTTGCCCATTCACTCAATTTCGAGAGATCTTTCTGGAGCTCTTTACAGTCAGTTTCATTTTTAACTACCCTGAACAGTTTAGTGTCATCTGCAAACTTTGCTACCTCACAATTTACTTCTACATCCAGATCATTTATGAATAAATTAAAAAGTAACGGTCCTAAAACTGAACCTTGGGGTACGCCACTTCTCACCTCTTTTCATCCAGAGAAGTGTCCATTTATTACCACCCTTTGTTTCCTACAGTTTAGCCAGGTTCCAATCCAGTACAAGACCTGTCCCCTGATTCCATGGCTGAAGAGCTTATTTAGGAGCCTTTGGTGAGGGACTTTGTCAAAAGCCTTTTGAAAGTCAAGGTAAACAATATCGACTGGGTCCCCTTTATCTATGTGTTTATTTACACCCTCAAAGAATTTTATCAAGTTAGTAAGACATGATTGATTTGCCTTTGCAGAAACCATGTTGATTTTCCTTCAGCAATGCCTGTTCTTCTATGTGCTTGGTAATTTTTTCTTTAATAATGGTTTCCATCACTTTGCCTGGAACTGAGGTTAGACTAACTGGCCTATAATTTCCTGGATCACCCCTGGATCCTTTCTTGAAGATCGGAGTTACATTTGCCTCCCTCCAGTCCTCGGGTACAGTGCCTGATCTTAGAGAAAGGTTATATATTTTGGCTAGAATTTCAGCAATTTCACACTTGAGTTCCTTAAGAACTCTGGGGTGGATGCCATCTGGCCCTGGTGATTTGTTGACATTTAGTTTAGTAAGGCATGTGAGAATATCTTCCTTGTTTATCTCTATCTGGTTTAATTCATTTAATTCCCTCCCTGAAAAAACTGACTCAGCTGCAGGCATATGTTGTCTGTCCTCCTGTGTGAAAACGGAGGCAAAGAAGTCATTTAGTCACTCAGCAATCTCCTTGTCTTCACTTATTGTCCCTTTCTTACCATTTTCGTCAAGTGGCCCAACTGCTTTTCTAGTTGGGTTTCTGCTTCTGATGTACTTAAAGAAGTTTTGTTATTTTTTTAATGTTCTTAGCTATATGTGCCTCAAAATCTCTCTTGGCTTTCCTGACGGTTGCTTTGCATTTAGTTTGCCAGAGCTTGTGTTCCTTTCTGTTCTCCTCAGTAGGAAGAGCCTTTCATTTCTTAAATGAGTTTTTCTTCTCTCCAATCACATCTTTTACTTCATTTGTAAGCCATACCGATGTCCTCTTGGACTTTCCCGGCCTCTTTCTTATTTTAGGAATGCATTTTAGTTCGGCTTGTTTTAAAGTATTTTTAAACAGTTTCCAAGCATTTTGGAGGGATTTGATTTTTTTTTACTGTTCCTTTTAGTTTGTTCTTTACTATTTTTCTCATTTTGGTGAAATTCCCTTTGTGAAAATTTAAGGTCTCTGTGTTAGTTTTCACTGACAGTTTGCTATCCAAACTTAAGTTGAAGGTTATTGTGTTGTGGTCACTGGTACCTATGGGCTCAGTTACAAGGACATCTTGAACGAGATCTTGTTCACTAGTTAGCACCAAGTCCAGGATCCCCTTTCCCCTGGTTGGTTCCATGACCATCTGCTCAAGGGAATAATCAGCTAGCATGTCGAGGAACCTTGTCTCTCTTTCATGCGTAGAACAAGAATTTAGCCAATCTATTCGGGGATAGTTGAAGTCCCCCATTATGACTAATTTATTGCTTTTTGAGGCCTGTTTAATTTCATTTTCCAGATAGCAGTCTGCCTCTGGAGTTTGGTTGGGAGGGCGATAGCAGATAAGAACATAGAACATAAGAACATAAGAAGAGCCATGCTGAATCGGACCTCAGCCCATCTAGTCCAGCATTCTGTATCACACAGTGGCCCACCAGTTGTACACGGGGATCTCGAGCAGAAGGGAGGGCAAAACCCTGACCTGCTCCCGACCCCCCACAACCAGTACCCGGGGAAATCCTGCCTACCTCAACCAACTCCGAGGTGGCACTTGAATGTCCTTTTCAGTAACTACCGATACACTTGGTATCCATGAATCTGTCTAATCCTGCCTTGAAGTTGTCCAGGCAGATCCCTAATGCTAGATTAGTTTTTTGTCCTGGGACTTTTACCCACAATGTTTCTGTAGGTGAGTTTGAATTTTCTTGAAATTCTAATTCATGAGATTCTAGCTCTTCATTTATGTACAAGGCCACACCGCCACAGTTTTTCCCTTTCCTGTCTTTCCTGTACAGTTTATAACCTGGAATTTTTGTGTCCCAATTGTTTTCCTCTGTCCACCAGGTTTCTGTTATGCCAATAATATCAATGTTTTTTTCTTTTGCCAAACATTCCAACTCCCCTATTTTTGTTCGAAGGCTTCTATGATTCAAAACTCATTGGATTTGTCAGCCCCATAATACAATTAAAGCAGGAGATACAAAAGAAAACTGATAAAACCTATTAGAAAAATCACGAGTCAAATATTGAAATTATGGCAATATAGAATAGTATGAAGACAGCCACTAAATGTTAAAAGTTAAATGCAGTGGTAGGATAAGAAGTTAATGTTATGTAGTCTTTTCCATTCCACAAAAATTACTTCTAGCATTTCTCCCTCCAAACTGCTTTCACGGTTGGGAAAACTCAGAATATGTGTCATGTTAATCCAATTAAATCGCAAAACAAAGTGGGCATGATAATAACAATCACGTTTTCTACATCTTAATAGTTTATCATGATTATTCCACACTCCATTGGCTGGCAATTTCCCTTTTCTTTCTTCCAAGACACCCTCATCTTTATCTCATTGTGAGCAGGAAATTAGTACAAGGAGAGGAAGGTAGGCATGAGTTTAGAAAAAGGACAGCAATGAGAAAGTAGGGCATATTTCTTGGGGAAAAGGTCAATGAGTCATGGAAATATTCAATATTGGGATTTAGGGAAAAGGATAGAACAGCAGATTTATTTTTGTCATCATCAGAAAAGTGATGTTGTTTTTCTCCATTATTTTTTGGGCAAATAAATGATTATGCAAAAGAGTGTTCTGTATTTGTAACTTTTAGGTTAGTGGTGTTGGGTGCTATAATTGAACTATTTTTAATTGGCTTTTAAAACATTTTTGTCATAATTATTTTCTAGCTGTATTTTGTTTTCATCTATGCTTCCAGCTCCGTTGGGTCCCATTTTGGAGGAAAGGCAAAATGAAAGTGTAATAATTATAAATTAATAAATGGTTGGTGGCTCCAAATTTCCAGGTGTCTGTGTTGGAGGTTGTTCTCAGAGTTGAAAGCATTCTGGGAAGGTTGGCTTGCTAAATTTTCTGTTCCACAACCATAACCAAGCTGTCTGCCTTCCTTTCCTATCATTGTACAATCTGGATCAAATACTCTCTGTGTAGATGTTTCTTTGTGTCATCTGTTTACATATGGAGATCCTGTCTATTTCATGAGGTTCTCTTGCGCAAGAAATACTTATGAGGAGTTTTGCCCGTTTTTTCCATGTTTTAGAGCATGTGTAGAAGAGCAGCAATGTCTGCAATGGTTGGGATAGGAAACCTCATAGCATCAACATCATTACAAATGACACAAAGAAGCAGATGTGTTGTATAGTCTACTCCATGAAATGTTTGTTCGAAAATAAGCCCATTTACTGCAATTTTTAGGGTGCATTTACATTGTAGAATTAATTCTGTTGGACACCACTTTCACTGCTATGGCTCAATGCTGTGGAACCATGGGAGTTGTAGTTTGCTGAGACACCAGCACTCTTTTTTGCAGAGAGGGCTAAAAACCTCCTAAAATTACAACTCTCGTGTTTCTATGGCAGGTAAAGTGGTGTCAAACTACAAAGACTCTACAGTGTCGATGCATCCTAAACCCCACTGGCTGCAATCCCATGTACTGTTACTTGAGAGGAAGTTCCAATGAGCACAGTAGGCCCTACTTCTGAATAAACACACATGACATCAGGCTGCATGGATCCCACAATTGTTCATTCTAGCTGTTGGCAATTCTCCAACGTTAGTTTTGACTGAAAGATGCTGACAAAAAGAATGACATTGAAGCAGAACCGGGAGTTCTAGAACTCCAAGTACCAAGTTAATCTTACCAACGCTGCCCGTACGTGCGGATACTAGGAAGAGGGAGAACGCGTGACAACTGTGAAGTAGGAGAAAAACAAAAGGTTTATTTTCTATCACCAGCTGGTGGGTATTTTGCCTACGGAACGCAGCCGTAGGTAGTGCAAAGGACCCCGATACATTCCATACCAAGGCATTTATACTCGTAATGGATTCCAGTCAGTTAAACCCACCCCTTCTTTATAGTTAAAACAATCATAATTGGCTGGTGATTAATGTTGTTACATGACATTTCAATAATCCAATAAACATCATTCAAATCATTTACATCATTTCTCTGTCATCACTAAAATGAGAACAATAGCCATCTATAAACGTATTCCTTTCTCACAGGCAAACTTAACAATGTAGAGCCTCCTTGTTCTCTCTTTGCAACTTTTAGGTCTGGGCTTCCTGCCAGCAGCGAAACCAGACCAGCTCTGTCATGCGCAATGATGTTCTCCCATTAGCACTAAAAATTCCATTAAACTTTCATAGCTCAACTCCACTATATTCCCACTCATCTAACATATGTGGTATAACTTGGCACAGAGTGGATTAAAATGCATTTAATCAGGGTGTTAGTCTTCTATAACATGTGCCTGATTGATTCCAGACACCAAAACCCTCTTTTTCAGAGTTGACGCACAGGTAGCATCACTCTCTGACTGTACCTTTTGCTTGGAAAAGTACCAAACCTGCTTCATTCCAGGATTTCTCTTTGTGGGAAACCCACCGCAAGGGGTTTCCTACACCAACATCATCTGGAACAGTTATTTATTTAGACCAATCAACCCTCCAGTCTCGTAAGACCCCGGGTTTTCCAGTTGTGACAGTTTGTGCACCTTTTACTGCCTCCAAAGAACTCTGTACTGCCGTAGCACAACATCTGAGCATAATAGGCAGACAGCACATTATGATCAATACTGAACAGATCACCACAATGATTATCATCACAAGAGAACGTAGCCAGTGTAAGTTTGGCAACCAGCTCAACACTGTATCCCAAAAGTTACTCGCATCTGAATAAGTCTTCTGTATTCCCCTAGCAGCACCCTGAATTTTAATCAAATCCAGCTCTATCTCTCCAGTCTTATTTACGAAATGACAGCAACTTTGGTTTAACCAAACACAGAACCCGCCTTCTTTTGAGAGAAGGTAGTCTAAAGCCAGCTTTTGCTGCATTTCCATTCTGGCCAGAGAATTCACTTCCTCCTGTAAAATTGACAAGCCCTCATGGGTGTCATTGGCCAAAGCCTCAAATCATAAGATAACA